>OZ002730.1:48076330-48549716 GCA_963924305.1 Polygonum maritimum
TCATTATATTAGAGTGCATTCTAAAATAAGTTTTCCGCCTTATAAATTTCTTGACCCAATGGGTTTGACGAGACCCTAACCTAGAAACTTTTGGGTTTACCGGGTTCGGGTTCAAACTGGGTTTCGGGTTGAAACCCAGAAATTTCCGGTTGGGTCGGGTTAGGTTTACGGGTCGGATCAACTTTTGACAGGTTTAGAAAATGTGGAGGAAACAATCAAAATATTAAAAAATATTAAACATATCCATCTTATTGGATGATACCTAAAACAACTCTAAGAATAATATATAAAATATGAGAAAATCTACCAAATTATGTTTATATAAATATGGGTATTCGATAAAGTTGTAAATTAAGAAAGTAGGAATATATTAGATTGTTTGATTTGTACTTAAGTTTGAAATCTTGCCTTAAATTATATGGTAATGACATGGTAATTTTTATGATGTATGAGATAGCAAATTTTATTAATATAATAATTCTACATAACTTTTTCCAAGTAAATTAAAAATTGTATGGATTAATATGGTGGTCACACGTGACAAAATCCGATCTGGCATGTTCTCAAGGTGACATGTGTAAAATGATGAGGTGGCGTAATGTGGTGGTTCCATATCTTAGTGGTTTTAAATATATATAATATAGATTATCAAAAAAAACCTCTAATTATTTGATTGCACCCTCATATGGAGTTAATATATAGTTTTAACATAATTCTATATTTTTTTTCAATGCATAAAAGTATTTTTCCATACCAATATAATTAATGGAAGGTATGATAGTATATTTTTGTAAAGATATATATAAACGTGATGCTCAATTTGAAAGTTTCAAAAAATCATCATCATAACTATATACTAAAGCTGAGGTTAAAAATAATATTTAGCACGATACATGTCAACTCCTTATTGGACCGCATCACCTATCTATATTAAAGCAATTTAATTTGTTTAATTGGTTGAAATTTCATTATAGACTCCACAATAAATTGTAAACATCATAAATCTATCCAAATCTAAAAAATATCTAACTAAAATTGTACACATAATGAAAATCCACTTTTTATAATTTTCCATAGATATATTTTTATTTAGTTATATTTTTAACCTAGAATCTATCTAATATGTTATGCATCTTATCATTTTCTTATACAATAATGGTAAAACTTTGATATTTATGTATGTCAATAAATAAAGCTAAACATCTTATATATGAAGTTCGAATTGCATATTTGTAATTTGTAAAAATCCAAAGTTTATATGATATTTGAATACGTATGTCAATAATTGTAGAATTTATCCAAAATTATATAAAACTCAATGTGAAGTTTTTATTGAATCAAAATCGAATTATTAAAGATATAATAAACACCATAACTATTTTATTAAATCAATCTGATTGGTTGACATTTAACTGACTTATTTTTTATTGTTTAAAATTTTTATTGTAGATTCTACCTATATAAAAAAATTATAAATATATGTAATTAGATTTGATTTTTTCCAAATAAATACATAATAATAATAATTATTATAAAATAAAGAAACTTATTGATAAAAACAAGTATTCAATTCTTATACAAAAATTATAATCCTACAAATCTTTGTTTGATTATAAGAATGTATTATAGCACAAATAATCCTTCAAATAAATCCTATAAGAAGTAAATTAAATAAAACAATACAAGATTTTATAATATTAAACTATTCTATTGAATATATAACTTATATAAAACTTAAAGTGAATTTTATGTTAAATCAAAATTGTGCTTTCAAGGCACCGGGACTAATACAAATATATATGATATGAAGCATGTAAACATATATATTTTTGTGTAAGATACGAGGCGTTGTAGGTACGTAGTGATGAAGCTCTAGAGATGGCTAAGCAGCTTGCACTCAAAGAAGGCCTTTTGGTGAGTTGTGTCATACATATGATAGTCTTTCCGTGTCTGTTTTTGCACCACGAATGTAAATGTATTGCAGGGATCATTGGTATTCTCTTTGTTGTGTCGCGTAGGTGGGAATATCGTCTGGAGCACCGACTGTCGCGACCATAAAACTAGCGAAAAGGCCCGAAAATGATGGGAAGCTCATAGTTGTATGTTTTTTCTTCAAAACTCTAGATTCAGTCATGCTGTGTAATATGTTTTTGTTTTCCATGCTGTCTCCTACTTGTACAGGTCGTCGTGGCGGAGAACGATATCTTTCGACTGTTCTGTTCGATTCGTTGAGGCACGATGCCGAAACCATGCTCATCGAGTGAAACTTGTGGTTAACTATACAACATGCAGTGTTCAAATAAAGGCTTGACATTCTTTCCTTTTTTTGTAGAAAATTAGATATATAGAAGAGGGAAGGGAATATACATCTCAAGAAGGCTGGGGATCAGAAATAGCCAACTCAGAGTTTCCAAAAGGGACCAAAAACGGGTCTATGCAACGACCCAAGAGAAAAATCCTTAAATGGTAATCAAACTTCTCCAGGAAGAGCTCTTAAGCGAGCTTCAATGGCAGCAACGAGATCAATTTTGAGAGAGGAGGCAAGGTCTTTGAGGTTAGTTTGTTTGGAGGGGTCATTGAGGCCCTGACATTCCAACACAGCATTTTGGTGTTATTCATTGGGTGGTATTAGTTGGGTGTTTGGACACTTGTCCGTCTTGTGGGGTGAGGGGGGAGATGATCCGGAGGATTGGGCTGTTTGAGGAGCAGCCGTTGGGGTAGAATTAACAGAATTGGGGGGAGGGGCGTTAGGGTCAGCGTCCGCTCGATCGGAATATTGGGGGGAGCTGGGGCTGTGTTAGTGCAAGGAGAAAGAGGGAGGGAGGGGAAAATTGGGGGGTCTGCGGATTTGGCTTCGGTAGTGCGGGGAGTAGTGGGTGAGGAGTTTGAGGTCACTTGGGGCAAGGAGGGGTTGGCAATTAACTGTGGCTGAGGCTTGATGCCTTTAGGAGGAGAGATTGGGGGGAGATGCGGTGGGAACACCAGGGATACGTTGGGAATCATCAGGTGTAGGGAGCAGAGGCGGCTTGCTGCTCACGGGAATCGGTCGTTTCTTGGAGCATTTTTGATCTTGAGAAGAGTTGCAAGAGTGACCAAACCGTCGGCATTTGGGGCAACGGGTGGGGAGCCAATCGTATTCAAGGGTCTGCTCAACTACTTCACCGAAGGGGCCGGTGAATGTGACTTGTCGTAGCAGTTCGGAGCTGGCGGAGATTTCCACAAGAACTCTAGCGTAGGAGAGCCTTTCTTGATAGGTAGAGGTGAAGTCTGTGAGGATGGGGGTGCCGACAGTTGAGCCTATTCTTGAAAGCATATGCTCAGACCAGAACCTAAGGTCTAGGTCCGGGAGGTTGATCCACATCGGGACGTCATCAAGGCAAGACAGATCGAGTTGCATACCTTCATACCATCGCTTCACGATGATAGTACCATGCCCGTTAAAAGTCCATGGGCAACGTTCCAGGATAGAGATCAAGTCTTCCTCCTTGGAGAAGTGAAAGATGAACAAGCCATTGTCTTTCCTGAGAATCTTAGGAGGGGAAATATTGGTCCAGTGATTGGAGACAAATTTCTCCATTGCTTTAAAGCTAATTCGTTCTCCAAGAGGGGCACTAACAAGAGTAAGTCTCCATTTAGAAACCAGGTCAGCAACATCATCAGCAGTAAAGGGGATAATCCCATCTTTAATACCTCTGACAAAGTGAAGCGAAACAGGTCGGGGGCCCAAACGCCTGTTCTTTAAAACTGAGGAGAAGCATCTCGGCTGGGGGAATTGCCCAGATTGCAGGTGCTCTCTTGGGATGGGAAGCGAGGCCGCGAGAGGAGCCTGGCCGCCAATAGTGCCAATGGGCTGCCCGATGGTTTCAGAGGTGGGAAGAGATAGGCCAGAGTTGACAACATGCGCCGATTGAGGTGCCGACAGCTGAAATGCCAACAGGCTCGACTGGGACGGGTCCGACTGAGGTGCCGAGAAGCTCGACTAAGGCGGCAGCGAGCTCAACTGAGCCAAAGGCGGGATCGACTAAGGTGCCGGCGAGCTCGATTGAGGAGGAGCAACCCGCTCGAGACCGGCGGGAAGTGGGGGGAAATCGGCCTCACCCGGAGCAAGGGAGGCAGGGGGAGGGATTCCGAGCTAGGGGGACGGTGCCAAGAGACGTACCATAGTCCTCAAGCTGGTACTTGATCCAGAGAACTTGTGAATAGCACGAGGCAGCAACAACGTACTCGGCTTCCGCAGTTGAAAGTGCCACAGGGTTCTGCTTCTTGGATCCCCATGAGACAAGGCAAGAGCCTAGGAACTGTGCCATTCTTGAGGTGCTCTTCCTGTCAACAACATGTCCGGCATAGTCCGCATCTGAGTACCCTATGAGGTTCAGGGATGTCTTCCTTGGATACCATAAGCAAAGATTGTCATGTCCCTTAAGGTAACTAGAAATTCTCTTGACTTCTTTTATATGGGACTCTTTAGAGTTAGCTTGAAAGCGAGTGCATAAGCAAGCATCAAACATGATATCTGGTATACTCGCAGTCAAGTATAAGAGAGAACCTATCATACCCCTATAAAGCGTTTGCTCAACACACTTACCGTCCTCATCAGCATCGAGGCGTGTGTTGGGGGAGATTGGGGTCTTAATTGGTTTGGATGTGTTCATCCCATATTTCTCTAGCATTTCTCTTATATACTTCGGCTGGTGAATGCGTGTCCCTTCCTTGAGCTGAGTGATCTGGAGTCCTAAGAAGAAGTTGAATTCTCCTATGAGAGACATCTCGAACTCACTGCTCATCAAAGACTTGAAGTCCTCTACAAGTTTCATGTTAATACTCCCAAAGACTATGTCATTGACATAGACTTGGACAATCAATATATCCTTGTGCACTTTCTTAATGAACAAAGTTTTATCAATGGAACCATGAGTATAACCATGAGACAATAAGAAGGACGCAAACTAATTCACCATCTTTTGTATGCCTTATCTTGGTAGTTTTTAGGATGTTTTTGAGTGTTCTAGGCTAGCTTTTAGGCATATTTGTTAGATCAAGGCTGAAGACACAAAGTGCTTAAAGTGAAGATTTTATGGAGTTGGAGTCGTCTGCAGAAGAATCGCGGGTGCGGAGCCCAAGGCGCGACCGCGGAGTAGCAACAGAGGCTTGAAGAAGTGATGAAGTGAAGGCCGCGACCGCGGGCGATCAGCCGCGGGGGCGGTAGAAGCAGCGAAGTCGAAGTTCAAAATCGCCTTGACCCGCGACCGCGGGTTGGTGACCCGCGATCGCGGGTGGCGTCCAGCGGAAATTTCCGTCACTTATCTTGTTTCCTTATATCTTTTATATCTTTTTAGTATTTTCGGATAGATGTTTTCCGAGACTATTTATAGGGTTTTTAGGTTGGATTTTCGGGAGAACTCATAACTCATAATCCATTATTATTTTCCAATTCTTCTCTTTTAGTTTAGTTATGGAGAGCTAGTCTCCTTGGGTTTGTTCAAGGGAGAAGCTCTGATGTATGAACTTGTGAGATTTTGGTAATTGATTTCTATCCTTTGGTTGATATTGATTCTCTTGTGATTCATTATTATGAATGTTGATTGTTTCTCTAGGAGTAGCTAACCTATTGAATTGATTGATGTTCTACTGTTTGATTAGGTTTGGACCGTGGACAAAACTAATCTGTGAAAACAACTTAACCTAGACCTGTTGTCTATGCAACTAGGATTAAGAAGAGAATTGATTGTTTTATCTTACAATTGACTCGTAGCTTGATTGTTTGATATTATATCCTGTATATCCTTGTTCTCTATGCTAATTCTAGGTTAAGCGTCCTTGCCTAGGGTTATAGAATTGCTTGGACCGTGGACTTGCGATTGTTAATGATCAGGATAGGAATTAACCATAGGTGTGAATGAAGTCAATGAATGAATCTATGATCGAGTGATTATATTAGAGTGGATCTTTTGAATGAACTTGTTTCCCATATTTGCTTTGTTTATTTGTTTGTTTATTTGCTTTGTTTTCCTAGGTTAGATTAGTTTAGATTCTTCTCTTTTCTCCCCCTTATCTTTGGTTGGTAAATATATTAATACTAGAAACCATAGTTCTCTTGGGTTCGACCCCTTACTTACTTGCTATACTTAGTTTGTAGTTTGGGTTATTTATCTTTGATCTTGGCACGACGACTTTAGCCGAGTCACAAACCTATCGTACCAGGCACGAGGGGCTTGCTTAAGTCCGTAGAGAGCTTTGTCTAGGTAGTACACGTGATCTGGGTACTTCTCGTTCTTAAAACCAAGAGTTGGAGCAACGTACATTTCTTCCTTCAATTTGCCGTTGATGAAGACAGTCTTGACGTCCATCTAAAACAACGTGAATCCCTTGTGAGCGGCAAAAGCAATGAGGAGACAGATGGCTTCAATTATGGCTACAGGGGTGAATGTCTCATCATAGTTGATCCCTTTTGCCTGTATCCTTGAGCCACAAATCTTGCCTTGTTCCTTGAAACTCTTCCGCTCTCATCAAGCTTGTTTATGAAAACCTAGCGCGTCCCGATAACATTTTTCTTTTGAGGTCTAGGGACTAGCTTTCAAACTTTGTTTCTTTCAAACTGATTGAGTTCTTCTCACATTGCTTAAATCCAGTCAGCGTCCAGAAGTGCTTTCTTGATGTTCTTATGTTCAATTAAGGACACAAAGGCGTTGAATGCACAAAACGCAAGGTTTGCATTTTGGGACTTGCTTGCACCTGACCTGGTCTGGACTCCTTTGGATCTATCTGAAACAATCTGCTCAATAAGATGATTTCTCATATAATGAGGTTCTCTTTGTCTACCGTCCCTTTCAAGAATGCAGCGAGGGTCAGTGCAATCACCATGAGAGTCCTCATCTTCACCCTCAGGTTCAGTGTGTTCCCCCTCAGAGTGAGGGTCCACACCTTGCCTTTGTTCACCTTGTTGACTTGTTACTGCAACTTCTTTTTCATTAAGCGACCAAGTCTGAAAGGGCTCTTGATCATTACTAGGAACTTCCACAGAAACTTCATCTCGACTTATTGAAGCGTTCCCGGGAGAGTAATACTTTCCTGAAGACCATTCTTCCTCATCATTATCATCATCGTCCTTTTGAGAAGACTGAGGGCATTCCTTCTTACTTGGCTCTTTCTTGAAGGATGAGTTTTCCTTGAACACCACATGGATACTTTCCTCCAGCTTTAGAGTCCTCTTATTGAAAACTCTATAAGCTTTTCTTTGAAGGGAGTACCCAAGGAATACACTTTCATCACTTCTTGGATCAAATTTCCCAAGATTGTCTTTGCCGTTGTTGTGGACAAAACACTTACACCCGAAAGTTCTGAGAGCAATGTTTGGCTTTCTTCTATGAAGTAGCTAACAAGACGTCTTCTTGAGCAGATGACGGATCATGGCACGATTATATTGGTGATGTATGCAGCGGTGGAAACGGCTTCATCCCAAAAGTGCTTGGGGACGCCGCTTACCAAGATCATGTCCTTGCCATATCCTTCAGCGTCCTGTTCTTTCTTTCCACAATGCCATTTTGCTGAGGAGTTCTTGGGGCTGAGAAGTTGTAGGAGACTTCTTTCTGGTCACAGAAGGCCAGGAACTTTGAGTTCTCGAACTCCGTCCCGTGGTCTGACCTTATAGCTTTTAAGTGCGTCCCCAAGGCAACTTCTAATTGTTTGATGAGGCTTTTGAACAACTTGAATGCATCTGCTTTACTTGCCAAGAAAAGAACCAAAGTGAATCGAGAAAAATTATCTACAAGAATGTACATGTACCTCTTTCCACCGAAGCTCTTCATCCTCATGGGTCCACATAAATCCATGTGAAGTAGTTCCAAAAGCTTCTTTGTACTCACTTCATTCGTGGACTTGAAGGACGTTCTTGTTTGCATCCCTTCTATGCACGCTTCACATGCTTCAGCCTAATCTGAATCAATTAAGGGAAGTCCTCGAATAAGATCTTGTTGGTGAAGTCTGAGGATTGTGCTAAGTCCGACATGACCAAGACAGCAGTGCCAGAGCTCAGCGTCTTCAGAAGAGACAGATCGATAGACACAGCTTTGAAGAAGGTTCGAACTCTTTGTTGAAGACATACACGTTGTTTTCACGAACTCCTTTGAGAATGACTTTGTTGGTTTTTTTGTTGATGACCAGGCACTCTCGAGAGTCAAATGTGACTAAGTTATTTCCTTGGTCACACATTTGAGAGACGCTTAAGAGATTAAAGCCCAAGTCCTCAACCAAATTAACATTTGCTACTCTTGTGGACTTGTTCAAAGTTGCAATGTCAGTTCCCTTGATGTTGCCCTTGCCCTTATTTCCAAAAGAGACAGTCCCTCCTTTGGTATTTGCCCTGATAGAAGCGAGATGGATCCTGCTTCCCGTCATATGATTTGAAGCACCACTGTCGATGATTCATGGGCAGCTCTTCACTCCTACCTGCAAGAGAACATTAATTCTAGGGGTTGGGATACTTCGGTTCTTGGGTTTTTTTCAGCCTACCCGCAGGGTAATTTTTTTTTTAATTCGGTTCGGTTCCTGCGAATTTTAGTAAGGAACCGTAATAACCGTACCCGAACTTTATTCAGTTCCAAACTTCGGTTAACCGAACTTAGTCACACTCCTTTACTTGGTTTATTCGGTTCCTAAATTCGGTTCGATTACTATTACAATCAAGAGTTACAAGTAAAAAAGACTTTACCACAGCATCACTGCTGATGCAAGTGAGAGTTTCACAAATTGAACTCATAATGTACCAAGTCTTCAAGCTGCTCACGGATTGAACTCATAATGCTGATGGAGATATAGAGTCATCAAATCATGGATAGTAGAAATTAGAGGAAGAAAAGACTTTACCACAACATCACTGCTGATGCAAGTGAGACTTTCACAAATTCATACAACGGCTTGAATGCTAATAATGATAAGCCCTTCTAAGCTTCTGGGAAATACCCAGAAACCACATACACTATCTGAGCAAGAACCAGGAGCCACCATGAAAAATACCCAGAAACCACATACACTATCTGACCAAGTGGTATTGCAATCAAGAGCTACAGGACATCAACGTTTCAGCAAATTAATTTTTCTGATTTCTAGATTTCAAGTTAAACAAGGTCTGCTGATTTATAAGAGCAAACCATACAACGGTTCATTCAAGGAGGAGACTGATGTCTCTCTATTTGGTGGTGTTTTAGTGGTCATTTTCCCTTGTAAATATGTGTCTTTTGTTCTTTTCTTTGTTAGTTTTGTCCCTTTTTAGCTTAGATTCCGATTTCCTATGAGATTCGAAGACTATGCGAATTTGTTGTGTTTTGTAGGTGAATTGGCACGTTTTGAGGACGTTTGGAAGGAGATTCTAAGGAGGAGCAAAGCTCGGGAGCAAAGGAGCGGAAGAGCCAAGCAAGGAACGAAGAGGAACTCAAGGAAAACCAAGAAAAGAAGAGGATCGAGGCCCTGGATCGATATCCTACCAAGTCGGGCCCGAGTTAGCACATTGGAGGCTCGGACCGAGGTTGGTGAAGTCGGGCCCGAGGTCCTGGCGTGTCGGTCCGAGGCGGCAAAATGAGGATTGGGCTCCAAGGCACATTATTGTGATCTTCCACTTTTGCCCTTCTTCTAATTTTGGAATTCCTTGGTCCCTAATCAAGGGAGAGGATAATTAGAAGAGAGAAGACAACTTTGGGGGAGGAGGCTAATCCACACATCGAATCACTCTCAAGGCTCAAGGAAGACTTGGAGAGCAAGGAGGAGGAAGGAAGAGGAGAAGAAGAGAAATCGGTGGGGAGAGTAGGAGTCTAGGAGGAGATTTGTGAGTTTGAACTTGTTTTGCTTTTGTTTAGTGGATTTGAGATTTGGATCTTGTGAACCCCTTTGATTTGAATGCAATTTAGCTTTGATTTGAGTTGGATGATGGAGATTTGCTTGCTTTGTCTTTTGATTGCTTTTTACTCTTACTTTATGGAGTAGATTCCATAGTCTTGGGCTATGGGGGAAACCCCTAGCCAGGATTGGGTGTGAACCCCCAATTCCATAGCCTTGAGTGCTTGATCTATGAATCCTCTCTACATTGAGCTTCAATTCTCTTGTGAGAACAAGGGATCAAGGGCTTGTGGTTGGTAAGAGTAAGCGAAAGCAATCTCGAGCCCATCACTTGACCTTGCATCGAAGGCAAGGTGAAAACCCCCCTATGGTCGATGTGTAGAGTGGAGGGATCGAAGGCAAACAACCTCGATCTCATAAGGATCAACACTTATTGGCTGAATTGGGGTGGAATCACCCAAGTCTAGTTAGGGAAGGAACCCAAAAACCCAAGACCGATCTACAAATTTGCTAAGACCGAGTTTCCCAGACCTCAGGCCCGACTTGCTACAGTGTCGGTCCCGCCCAAACTCTCATCGATCCTTCTCGGACCGAGGTGACCAAAGTCGGTCCGAGAAGTTCCCTTTGATTTTCCTCGTTTTTGCCTTTCTTTTCCCCTTTTTAGTCTTTTCGGTACACTCAACGCACGAACTCCCGTGTGTTCGACACCCTACCCTTATACTACAATCAGGGTTCGGTTTATAAATTTAAATTTTGAGACCCTCCGAATTCGGACCCGATCAGAATTTTGGCGCCGTTGCCGGGGAGTTCTACTTGTTTGAGGTGTATGCGAGCTCGTTCCGTCCGAGGAACACTTGAGTTCGACTTTGTGAGTGATCCGGAGAGCATCATCAAACAAGCTCGAAAGAAGAAGAGAATGGAGAATCAAGCATTACATGATGATGAGGTTGCTAGGATGAGAGCCGACATGGCTCGTATGCAACTGGAGATGGAAAACCGGGATGCCGAAGTGAGGAGAGAGCGTGAGCAAAGGTTGAGATTGGAGGCTCAAATCAACACCCAACCCCGGAATGCACGTCAATATATGCATCCGGAGTTGAAGGTGCCGGAGCCGGCCATTGTCTTACCGGAGGTTTCAAAGAACTTCGAGATCAAGACTCAATTCATATCACTTATCAAGAGGGACCAATTTGAGGGGCGATCGAATGAGTGCCCGATTGAGCATGTGAAGCAATTCAAGGATATATGTGAGACTAGCTCGACGGATGAAGAGACGCTAGAGTATGTGCTACTCAAGGCCTTCAAGTGGTCGTTAGGAGGCAAGGCATTGCATTGGTTGGAGAGCCAAGCACCTCGATCCATCACATCATGGAGGGCTCTCAATGAGGCGTTTTTGATGAAGTTCTTTCCACCAGCAAAGACAACGGAGCTTAGAAGGAAGATAGCAAGTTTTCAATAAGGAGCCCACGAGCCACTCTTTGAGGCTTGGGATCGGTTCAAGGAAATGTTGAGGCAATGTCCAACGCATGGGCAACAACCATATGTTCTCCAAGACATATTCTTCCAAGGAATCAACCCCGCCACCAAGGACAAGTTGAACCTTCACACCGATTGTGGGTTCATTGATTTGCCGCCGGAGCAAGCATGGGAGTTACTTGACAAACTCTGCGACTACGAAGCCATGTACGGAGTGAGTCAAGTCAACAAGGAGGCAAGAGTCCAAGGAGATGGTACAAGGAGGCTCTATGACCCGAAGAATGAAGATGTTGATAAGGATGTGAAGATTCAATTCCTTGAGGATGAGTTGAACAAGATGAGGAGGCAAATGAATCACCTCAAGCAAACCACAAGAGCATGTGAAGAATGTGGTTCTTTCAAGCATGGAGCTCAAGAGTGTCCCAATGAACGCCAAGTTCGCTTGGCCGAGCAAATCGAGGAGGCACACTTTGTTCAAAGAAATTTTGGAGGGAGAAACAACTTCAACAATGGAGCCAACTTCAACAATGGAGGGAATGGAAGGTGGAACCAAGGCCAAGCTAATGGCTACAACACCAACTACAACCAAAACGAGCCAAGGGCCCAACCACCACCATACCGACCTCCGGGGTTCTATGAACAAACTCCACCATGGGCACAAGACTTGAAGAATCAATTCACCAATGTGGAGAGAAGAGTTGATGAGATGAACACCCAATTCAAGGAGTTTGGTGTATGGAGAAGACAAGTGGACAACCAATTTGTTCACATGGCGAATCAACTTCCGAGAGAAGAAGGGAGACTCCCGGGCCGACCCGAGGAGAATCCCCGAGCCCCACAACAACAAAATGAAGTCCGAGCCATAGGTTTGAGGAGTGGACGGAGTTTGCCCGAGCCACAAGTGCCAAGGACAAGAGAAGAGAGTCGGACCGAGTTGCCCAGCAACTCGGGTCCGACGTGCCAAGACCTCGAGCCAGAAGATGGAGAAAGTCCCCTGACCAGGACCGAGGAGGAACGGAACTCGGGCCCGACATGCCCTGTAGTCGGACCGACTTCCCCAGTTTTGCCCTGCCCTCAGACCGAGGTCCCACACATCGGTCCCGACGTTGATCCCACGTCGATCCAAGCTGAAAATGTTGAGAGTGATCCAAGCCGGTCTAACGAAGTGGATTCAACCAAGAAACAAGGTGGCACAACTCTTCCTTACCCATCAAAGAAGCCCAAGGATGTGGTTGAAAGCAAGTTTAAGAGGTTCTTGAAGCTCTTGCAAGGATTGAACATCACCATACCGTTCACCGACGCTCTAAGTGAGATGCCTTCATATGCAAAGTTCTTGAAAGAGATTTTGAGCAAGAAGAGGTCGATAGTAGAGATGCAAGATGAGGTGAAGATTTTGGAGCTACCTCAAAAATTGGGTGATCCCGGGAGATTCGCGATTACCATTGGTATTGGGTCTCGGAAGTTTCAAGCTTTGTGTGATCTTGGAGCAAGCATTAGTGTCATTCCGTACACGATATGGAAGTCTACCGCCATGGGACTCATCGCTCCGGTTAACATGAGGTTGACCATAGCCGATGGAACATCAATTGAGCCAATTGGAGTGGTAGAGGACTACCCATTGTGTGTAGAGGGGCATTACGTCCCGACGGACTTTGTTGTGGTTGACATGTTAGAGGTACCGGGTGAGCCTATCATTTTAGGAAGGCCATTCCTTGCTACGGTTGGAGCTATTATAGATGTAAAGAAGGGCCACTTGTCCCTTGAATTTGGAGGAGTAGAGCTCGATTTCTCCTTCAAACCAACTTCGAAGGAAGCTTTGCATAGAGAAGCCAAGATGATCCAATCCTTTCCAAGAGGAGTGCAATGGGAAGCTATATCTAACAAGCCAATTAAGTACAAGGAAGCTAGAGTTGAAAGCCATCCCACCACCCTATGGAGTTGAAGTGACAAATGAAGGTTTAGCTACCAATCTAGAGGAAAGTGAGAAAGTGGAGAATGGAATGTCTTACTTGGAGGTGTTCAAAGGCGAAACAGAGGAAGCCCAAGCACCACCGGAGCCATCTCATGAGCCCAAGGAGCTTCCAAAGGACTTGAGGTATGCTTTCCTTGGCCCTAACTCTTCATTACCCGTGATTGTCAATGCTAATTTGAATGATGAGGAAGAGTCTAAGTTGTTAGAGGTCTTAAGGAAGCATAGAGGAGCTTTAGGGTACTCATTAGAAGAACTAAAGGGGATTTCACCATCAATTTGCATGCATAGGATCTACATGGAGGACAATCATAAACCCACTATTGAACCACAAAGAAGATTAAATCCTAACATGAAAGAAGTGGTTAAGAGTGAAAGAAGTGATTAAATCCTAACATTTTTTCTTCCTTCTTTTTTTCATTTTTTTCCTCTCTTTTTTTTTTCTGACTCGAGCCTACAAGGGTCGTGACCGACCCTACTAGGGTCGGTCCTGAGGACCATTTTCTTCACTTTGGGGTCGAGATCGACCTACTTGAGGGTCGATCCTGAGGCTATTTGCTCGAGCCTCTTCTTGCTTTACTCTCTTTTTTTTTTCATCAATTTTTTTCTCATCAATGTGCTATTCAAGCCAAGAATCCTATTACATTACACTTCAACAAGTTGTTTTCTACCCTTTAACAATATCACCACTTCCAAACCCAACCCATATGTCACTCAACAAAACTTATTCCCAACTCATCATCTCAGTTCAATTCCCGGAAGAGGGTCAAGCTAATATGGGCTAGGGATGATTTTTGTGGAGCTTCAAACAAAAGCCAAGGCTAGAACGGGGTTTCAATCAAGGATAAATCAAGGTAGGCATGGAATAATATGGGCTAAAAATATAAGTTCTTAATCACAATTAACATGCATGAACAATCTCATAGTGGCTTCAATAAATAGATAACCATATCAACAACAAGAGACATATGCATAAAGAGAGCAAAATCACACATATAAAGAAGAGGGAATTAATGATGTTCTCCCTACAAGGCCAAAATTCTCACTAGGTAAAAATTTGTTGGATTGCAAATACTTTCACTCAAGAAACATATGCTCAATTTCATCACAAGTCAATTTCACAATCAAGAGCAATTTCTCATAAACATGGGCTACACTATCCAATTATGCCAAAGGAATTACATGACAAGCATGAAAATTATTTTTCATCATAGGACATCTAAGATGGAGCATTCTTCTATCCTAAAACAAAACACACAAAGAAGCAATTATTTTTGGTTTTTTCGACATTTTGCAATTTTTTTTTGGATTTTTGACATTTTCTCAATTTTTTTTGGATTTTTCAATTGCTTTTTCTGGATAAATCAAACTACCAAACAAACAAACAAAGCAAGCAAAGACTCAATTATGTACAACGTGTGAGATTTCTTCTTCCCCACCCCATACTTAAATCATGCAATGTCCCCATTCATGAAAACATATGAAAAAAGTAAAGAGAAAAGAAGAAGAAAACTCATAAAGAACTCTTGGAAGCTTGGAAAGGAGGTGGACATAGAAGACATAGTGTGCTGGCACGACCCTCTTAGGGTCGAGAACGACCCTAATAGGGTCGGTCCTGAGAGGTGCATGAGGGGGAGGCAGAGCAAGGAGGAGGTCGTGACCGACCCTCATAGGGTCGGTCCTGAGGGCTCATGTACCTCGTGTGAAGTTGTCTTTTCCCATCCATTTTTGAGCTTGTATTTGCAACTTAGGACCCTACAAAAATCCCACAAAGATCCTATCCCAAACAAATGTATCCTATCCTAGTCTAAGGAAGGTTAGAAAAATCAAATCTAAAAATCAAAAACAAAATAGAAACAAAGAATCTAATCTAAAGACCGGGTTGCCTCCCATAAGCGCTTGTTTAACGTCGTTAGCTTGACGAGAAATTCCTTAGCTCAATCTCTATGATCGGACATCGTCAAGGCTCTAAGTAACCTGTCAAAGTCATGTGAAGACACCTCATGAAAGCATAAGTAGCATATTGATAAATTGAAAACAAATGATATAGTTTTCAAAGAACGTTTCAACTTATCAAAAGCGCAAGAATAACTTTCGTGAGAAGGGTTAGGATAAAACCAATTCGGTGGTTGTGGCGGCACCTCACGATACTTAGCAAATGGGTCCTTGTAGGTCCATAGCTCCTTGCGTCCTAGCTTGAAGGGAAAATGATAGAATTTGTAGGCACCTTCAAGCCTAGGGACCATGATCGACTCAAGAAAGTCGGAAGGAACCACGGTGATGATCTTCATCTCTTCATGCTTGGCCCGCTCTTTGCTAGCAACCGGGGTCAATGAATGTCCAAACCCGACCACATTTTCTTCACATTCCTCCATAAGTGGGTTTGGTTTCAACATTGGTAGCAAAGACCCCGTCCATACTTCATCCTCTTGGGCATTAACCTCCTCCATTTCGCCTTCTCCTAGCAAGAGACTCTCATTCTCCACTTGGGTCTCGACTTTGTTTTTCTCGGCCTCATCTAGCAAGAAATTCACTTCCGGATCATCCTCCAAATTCTCCTCTTCACGGTTCTCTTCCAAAGCATTGTCGAAGCGGATCTCTACTTTCTCTTCACCACTATCATATGATACGAGTCCCTTCTTAACATCTATGATAGCTCCGGTCGTGATGAGGAATGATTGGCTTAGAATGAGTGGAGGACTTGACTCGGATAAAGGCTCAATATGCTCAATGGAAGGTTCCTTAGCCGTCTTGGATGGTAAAGGAAGCACCTTTGTTGTCAAAGAAGAGGAAACGGATGTAGGAATACCGAGAAGAGGGTCAGTCACGACCTGGGGATGGTCGGAGACGACCTCCTCTGTAGTATGGGGAGGGTCGGTGTCGACCATGTGGGGGCCGGACACGACCACCCCTGGGTTGGGTTGGTACTCTTCATCCGTCGTCTTCTTGCTCGTATCTTGCTCCGGTAACTTCTTCCCGCTCCACGGGTGAACTGCGGCAATGTGGGCTCTCAGGTTCTCATCGGGGTGGCCCGGTAATCTCCCTTGAGGTTGTGGAATTTGAGCCGCTAGATCACCAAGTTCGGACTTGTCATTCCATGATTCGAAGTCTCCCCATTTGTTTTGAACTTTATCAAGCTTATCGATGAGTCCACCAAAGAGACTTTGTGCCCAAGCCGGTGGTTGCTCTTCATAGCTAGGAGGTTCATAATAACCCCAGTTGGGATAATCATCACTCCTCCAATAGGGATCCCAAGCGTAAGGTGCGGCCAACGACTCTTGAAATTGATGTTGAGGTAGAGCGTCCTCTTGGAAGCCGTAAGGTTGTGCGTGGAGGTAGGTTCGGGCTTCCCATTCTCTTTTTCTTTGGAGGTTTAGCACTTGAAGTTCAAGATCGGCCAACTTTCTTTCAAGGTCCTCAAAGGTCTCCATGGCTACATCAAACCTAAAAACAACAACAAAAACAAAACAAATCAAAAACACACAAAGGGTTTGGGCTAGTCCCTCACCCAAATATCAACTAAACTAGGCACTATTGCACACTCCCCGGCAACGGCGCCAATTTGTTGAAGGGTTTCTTGAACAAATAAATTTGTATTCAAGACCCCGCTGCGTATAGCGAAGTCAGGATCGTCCACGGGAGCGAGAATAGTGCTAAGAATAGTCGAAAACTACGAAAAGAGCAAAAGAAACACAAGCAGAACAACTCAGGATCGACCTGAGGAGGGTCGATCTCGAGCCTTAGGGGGTCGGTCCTGAACACTAGCAAACACGAATCAAACACACACACAAGCAACGGTTCGAGCACGACTTAGGGAGTCGGGATCAAAGTAAAAACACGAATTTCAATCAATATAAAAGGCAAATCCTAGGGTTAGGGCTACCACAACAACAACCATACATGCTTTTGACAAGAATTCACAACTATTATGCAAGCTAGATCATAGAAAAGTTAACTTTCGCAAATAATTCTAGCCATTCAATCAACTTTCGTAAATCAAACAACTTTCTATCTATCCTTCAACCTAGGAATATCAACTTTCGCAAATAATCCTATTAGATCTAATCAAGCAACTAACTTATCACTTTCGCTATAGTCAATCACAAGATATGCCTCAACTTTGATAAAGGATTAAGCACAAGATAGATAGATATGATCATCAAGCATTCAAGTCATGAATTCAAGTTTTAGACATGCATGATTGTGTTGGGTTTTCACCCAACCCTAGAATTTAAGAAGACTACTCACACATAGCAAGAAGAGAAGAGGAAGAAGAAGAAGAAGACATGATCAAAACCAAATTAAAATTCAAATTGAATAAAGGATCAATCTTACACAAAGTCTCAAACTTGTTCTCCAAGTCTTCTCCCTAGCTCTCCTAAAAATTGCATGATTAATCCCCCAAGAATGAATGATTCCCCCCCCCCCCAAGGGATGAATTATGAATAAAAACTAAAGGTTTAACCTCCTTTTATAGAGAAAAAGGAGTCCTAATCTAACTAGGAAACATAAAGAAACAACCTTCCTAAAATACAAAGATAGAATATCCGCAAGATCCGGAACAAAGGGAAGTCGGCGTCCAGGATCGACCCAAATAGGGTCGTGATCGACCCCCTCAGGGTCGGTCCTGAGAGCACTCTTTTCAATTTCTTCTTGCTTCTTCACTTAGCTCGTGCTCGACCCTTCCTAGCTCGATCTCGGGGTCGGTTTCTTCACTTCTCCTCTCGATTTTGCTCCTCTTGGCCCTTCCACTTAGCTCATCCACTTCAAGTCTTCCTCCTAGCTTGTCCATCCTCTCTTGGCATTGCTCCAGACTCTTCTTCAAGCTCCAAAATACCTACAAAACGACACAAATGTGCGTAGTTTCTGAATCTCAAGGAAATACGAAAACTCATGCAAAAAGACTCAAAAACACAAGACTCAAGCACGAAAAACCACTAAATCTAACCTATCTAGACACTAAAAATCCTACCTAAAAAGTGGACATCAAGATTTGCTTGCTTTGTCTTTTGATTGCTTTTTACTCTTACTTTATGGAGTAGATTCCATAATCTTGGGCTATGGGGGAAACCCCTATCCAGGATTGGGTGTGAACCCCCAATTCCATAGCCTTGAGTGCTTGATCTATGAATCCTCTCTACATTGAGCTTCAATTCTCTTGTGAGAACAAGGGATCAAGGGCTTGTGGTTGGTAAGAGTAAGCGAAAGCGATCTCGAGCCCATCACTTGACCTTGCATCGAAGGGAAGGTGAAAACCCCCCCTATGGTCGATGTGTAGAGTGGAGGGATCGAAGGCAAACAACCTCGATCTCATAAGGATCAACACTTATTGGCTGAATTGGGGTGGAATCACCCAAGTATAGTTAGGGAAGGAACCCAAAAACCCAAGACCGATCTACAAATTTGCTAAGACCGAGTTTCCCAGACCTCGGGCCCGACTTGCTACAGTGTCGGTCCCGCCCAAACTCTCATCGATCCTTCTCGGACCGAGGTGACCAAAGTCGGTCCGAGAAGTTCCCTTTGATTTTCCTCGTTTTTGCCTTTCTTTTCCCCTTTTTAGTCTTTTCGGTACACTCAACGCACGAACTCCCGTGTGTTCGACACCCTACCCTTATACTACAATCAGGGTTCGGTTTATAAATTTAAATTTTGAGACCCTCCGAATTCGGACCCGATCAGAGACACAAATTAACCATACAATGATACAAATAGCTCGTCATTCACACTCCAAATAAGCAAATCCAGCAAACACAGTTCAAATTGCAAATACTTGTACTGTTGTACAGAAAAGTCGGCTTCTAGTTTCCATGCCTATCCCATGCCAAATCCAAGGAAAAAATGTAATTTAGGTAGCATCATCACACATTGCTAATAAGATCACACATTGCTAATAAGAGGAGGAAATTGGTAGGGCATTGGCAAAGAACCAATTGATGATAAGAAAACTGAGGAAGGTCTGCTGAGTTAGGGCGGAAAGTCGTAAACCGAACCCGGACGAAGACTGGCGGCGGAGACCTGTGATTGGCGGCGTGAGGACTTCCGACTGGCGACCTGAGAGTTGGTGCGGGCTGGCGGCGTGAGGAGTTGGTGCGGACGAAGATTGCGAGGAGTTGCGAGGACTCGCAGGCGAGAAGAGGATTCCGAACTAGGACGGGAAGAGGGGCGACCGGAGACTCACAGGCGGCCGCGCGAGGGCTCTACTATGGCTCGGGAACGACGGGAAGAATGCTCGGCGAGGGATAGGGCTTGTGTACGCTCAGGCCTCGGGGTCACAATTTCTTCACGGGATATTCAGGGGGCGTTTGATTCTAAAAAATTACGGATATTCTAAAAATTTTGATTTTTTTGTTTTTTTTAAACCCGAAAACCGAACCCGAAGTTTATTTAAGAACCGAACCGAATTATTTTACCATATTTGTTCTTGCGAACCGAGCCGAACCAAACTGAACCGCTTGGTTTGGTTCGGTTCTTCGGGTCCAAAGTCCCAACCCTAATTAATTCTTTGCGACCCAGGCAAAGTGTTTCTTACTTGGTTCGTGACAGTAAAACAGTTCTCTTCTAGGCAAATGATCATGCAAGTTCACATCATTAAAAGTTTTATCTTAGCAACACGAGGCACACTAGCATGCGTCCTAGGAACAGACTTAGACTTAGCATTTGTCTTGTTTTCATTGCAAGTAGTCCTGTTCTTTTGGACATCGTCCTTGAGTTTAGCACATTCATATTGATAGTGACCATGTATTCCACAATGCCAACACGTCCTGTAGTATTTACCAAGGTAGTACTTCTTGTTAGGTCTTTAAATCTTGTTTTCTTTCATTTTTTCAGGGTTACAGACTTTGGATCCTTCACCCTTAGCAATTTTGACATAGATTTTGTGACTCTTGGAATTAGTGTAATAGTCCTCATGTCCAGCCTTGCCACTTTCTAAAACACGAATTCTTTCCTCAAGATTCCTATTCTTTTCTTTTTCATGTTCAAGTTCAGTTGTTTTACTAACGTGGAAATCACTAGGTAGAGAGTCCTTAGCACTCGAAGATGAGTTATAGCCAAGTCCCATTTTAGATGAAACAAACAAGACTGGCTTGATCGGTTTCATTAGAAGGAGTCTTGCCTAGAACCTTGATCTCGTCCCTAAACTTGACATTTTTAGATTTTATGCATACCATTTCAGATTTTAGGGACTTGTTCAGTTCTTGTGAGGATTCTTGTTCAGATGAAATCCTAGAGCAATTTTCACATTCTTTTTCAGCATTCTCAGACTTTTCCTCTAGTGTTTCCAATTTTTCTTTCATAAAAACACTTTCATGGAGTTCTTTAGCAAGAAATTCAATAAGATTGGACTTAGAATACTTCTTAAGGGATTTTAAGACAGTTTCTTGAGTTACCTCTTTTTCAGCATCAGATGCCTCATTTGAATCGTCCATAATAGCCATAAGACAAGTGGTTGGGGACCTCCAGTCTTCATCACTCTCGATGTCGTCCCAAGCAGCGTAGTACACTTTCTTCCTCACGTCCTTTCCGCTTGAACTTGAGAAGCAGTTCTTTGCGAAGTGATCCTTCTTGTTATACTTGTAGCATACTAAGTCCTTCATTTCTTGCTCAATTGGTTTAGAACTCTTGTCTTTGGAGCTGCTGGAGCCTTTCTTGAACTTTCCCTTCTTTGTCGAGGCACGGAAAGTCTTGTGCATGAGGGCTAACTCATCGTCCTCAACACCTTCATTTTTCATCTTCCTCAGTCACGGGAATGTAGAAGTGACACTTTTCAGCATGCTTCTTGCGACTAGTCTCCAACCTTAGAGCAAGTCCCTTCTGTTCTATATCATTCTTGTCCTTTTCTTTCCTTCTCTCATAGTTCATGAGCTTGTAATATCCGTAAATTTTATAAGAAATGTTTTTAGTCATATTTAGCTAATAATTAAAACATTCTCTTAAACTTTAGTCTTTAATTATAACGAAAGCATGTAAAGAAATTTTTGTATGGATGATTTACAAATCTAAATTATTATGGAAGAGACAAATTTACAATTTACAAAAAAAAGAAAAGAAGAGAGATTAAGAAAATAATTTGTAACAATTAATTAGTCTTTAATTAATTAGGCGGCATAATACATTAGTAGACCCCTCTACTTGTACGTTTTTTTCAAATAGACACTCGTACTTTAAAATATTCTATTAGACCCCTCAACTTAACTAATTTTGTTCAAATGAACACCTACGTGTCGATGCGGCATAGCGAGTGCAAATCAATCTCCTTCGTGCGAGTAGATGAGTGAGCTGTTAGGAAATTGTTAATTTAATTCTGAAAATGCTTTAGAAGGTCTTGTTATATATATGATGTTTCTTACTTTTGTTTATTTATTTTTTATTTTGTAGGTACTTGAAGATCGATCGATTATAGAAGGGTCAGGCTAGATTGGAATATACTATTCACGTACATTAATGTCACGTCTATTTTAGAATCTATAAGAACATATGTTCATTGAATCATGTTGATTTTTATTTGTGTTATTATGGACAACTAGCTAGATAGGTAGGTTCAAAGATTTATATGACTGAATTAAGTTTGAATACAATAGGGATCCATTTTATGATTATATAAAATTTTATGTTAAATTTATCTCATTTTTAACCTTTTAGTTCATGCCATATTATAAATATATAAGAGCACTGTATTATTAAATGTGCTAGTAGTAATCTAAATAAACATTAACGACGATATTATCAATAAACTTGATAGCTTCTAACGATAAACGAGTTTATCGTTATCAACCATTCACGACGACTTGCATCCTCGTCGTTATTAAGTAATGACCGTAGGGCAACTCATCGGCAAACATTAACGACGCCATTGTTGCCCCTCGTTATTGTTTTAACGACCATATGACCACTCGTCGTTAATTCAATTACAACAAGCAAGCGTGTCGTCGTTATTGGTTAACGACGAACAATAATGTTGACGTTAATGATGAACGACGAACTTGGATGTCGTCGTTAGTAGTTAACGACGAGCATGGTCGTTATAACCAATAACGTCGGAAGCTATTGTAACGAACAAACCCCTTTTCCTAGTAGTGAGTTCGTCACTATTCTTGAGTGTTCTTGATGATAGTTCGTTTTCGCTCTGAAATGTGTCGGAGAAGTCACTTCACAATAAATACCCACGGGGGTATTTATAGTGGTTGGGAAGAGCAACTTTCTTCTGTCCATCATGCCCTTGGAGTCCCTAGCTACAAGATTGTCTTCCACGTGTCCCTGTAGATGATGGGGGAAGCTTCTTGGAAATTTTTGCAGAACCTTGCTACAGGATCTGTTTCGACGTGGATAAGAACTGATGAACAGGAGATCGGCCTCCACGTGCCCTTTGTGATCAAACGAAGCTTCCTGGGCAATTTCGGCCTATCTGGCGATGTCATCATGGAGACGGTCTGATATGGACTTTGGCGTTCCTACTCATTTTGGGACTGCGTACTTAACTCGTAGTAACACATGTTTGTCCATCTTCTTTGGGTGGTAGCGTCCCTAAGGATTAGGGACGGCTTCACACTTGTTGTCCTTTGAGATCACCTGCGTTCCCGAAATATGACTTGGACAACCAGTAGATCAAAATGAGTTTGTCATTATCAAAATCATAGGGACGATTGTTATAGGTACAATGCTAAATACTAGGAATCCTTAATATCGTTCCAATAACAACTACGCCATATATATTTGCTAGCCGGAGAGAGAGAGAGAGTTTGCTTACTTTTATCCATTCTTTCTTATTATAAACTTCGTTTATAATTAATAAAGACTAATCGACCTGGGTGCACATCGATCTCCGGTCATGAAAGTGTCTTTATAATTTTAAACCGTATTACTTTAAGCACATTGGACTTTCTTGATTCAAATTTATAATATTGATTATTTTTCCTTGACCACAACGTACCATCGTATACGTAGATGATAACTAGTATTAGTCCCATGCCTTGAAAGCACAAATTTGATTTAAATAAAAACTTAGTTTAAATTTTATATAAAGTTATTCAAAATAATAGTCCGATACAAAATCTTGTATTATTTTATTTAGCTTATTCCTTATGTGATATATTTTAATGATATAATATTTCTACTATAATATATTTTTTTAATCGAATAAAGAATTGTAGAATTATAATTTTTGTATAAGGACTGAATACTCCTAAGATTTATAGGATTTATTTTAAGGTTTATGGATTTTTGTAGGATTTATTTTAATGTTTATGGATTATAATTTTAATTATGTATTAATTGGAGTTGACATATGTTTTTTCATATTATTATTTTGATTATCTTGTTAAAGGGCACAATTTTATAAACAAATTACGATTGATTGAAATTAGTAGATAAGAAGATCTTGAGAAAAATTATGTATAAAATTTAAAGTTGATTTTATTAAGAAACAAATTAAAATGGAAATTAGTAGATAAGAAAAGTTCTAATGTGGGGTCAACAATGAAATTTCAACAAATTAAACAATTTTAATAAAGATGGGTAATACAGTCCAATGAGAAGTTAACACATGTCGTGCTGAATATTATTTATAACCTCGGCTTTAATTAGTATGTAGTTATGATGGAGTGCACATGATCTCCGCACGTACTCAACTTGCACAAATAGCTTGGAACTATTTAGCTGCAATATTGGATCTAATGATCCAAATTTATCAATATATTTATATTAATTATTTAAATTAAAAGGGAAATTCCTCTTGGTACCCCGAGGTCTCGACAATTCTTTTTGGTGTCTCACGGAAAAACTTTTTCCTTTTGGTACCCCCCGTAGTTTACCAATATTCCTTTCCGTACCCGAAAGCGTTTACAAATCAATTTTCCATCCAAAAATAACCATTTTCCGTATATAAATAAAACTACTTTATATTATTACTCTTTTATACTAATGTATATACCATTATACATGAAAAGTTAGAAAAAATAAAAATAAAAACAAGAAGACCGTAACTGGAAGGAGAACACGAAGACGAAGGAGAAGGAGGTAACGCGGCGGTGGCGGGGGATCCACGGCGGATGACAACGTCGGCCATCGGCGGCGGCGGGGCAGGCTGCTACAGATCGGGCGAAAACGGCGTCGTCGTGGCCGGATTCTTGCTCTTCTTCCCGAATTACCCGACGTTTATGGCTAAGTCGGGGTTTTACATCTAGGATTTGTTCGTTCGGGAGTTTTATCGGGAAAGATGCTGGTGGCGGCGGTGGCGAACCAGGCGGTGGCGCTAGGGTTTGGGAGGGTCGATTGAGTGGTTTTGGATTGGAATGTGAACGCGCGCGATTAGGTTTTATGAGGGCATGAGAGCTCAGATTTTGAAGGAGTGGAAAGTTTGTAGGCCAGGCTTACTGGTGCTGCTCTTGAGAGCTATGGAGATTTTCAGCTGCTGCCTTGAATTGAAGAGTGTAGAGATTGAGGTTCCTTCCATTGTCAAGTTGGAGCTCGAAGGAGAAAGGGCGTGGAACTTGGCGATCAATGAAGAAGGATATCGATCTGTGCATTGGCGCGAATTTTGGGTCCGGTTCGAGTGTGTTTTGTGGGTTTTCAGCTTTGTAATAATTAGAGCGGTTCTCTTGGACCGGTCCTTTATATATTTGCTTCTTTCTCATTCTAGGGACTTATTGTTTTTCATCTTCTGAGTGGAGAACTCAAAAAGACGCAGAGAATGGAAGTTGGATGATTCTCGGTTGAGTTTCATTTTTCCAATTGTTCTTGTGCTGAATTCTTCTTCTACTTTCTTCATTCTTCCGCTTGCTCTTACGATTCACGAAATTCTTCATGGTATCAGATCGTTGAGAGGGTTTCATGCTGTCGTGCGTTAGGTCTGTGTCGGATCTGGTTTTCCTGCCGCTTTTCGACTTCGATTCGTGGTTACGATGACGATTGAGAAGGTTTCAAGCTCTCACGAAAACAACCAGGCGGCACTCATGGCAGATCCGCTGCATCTGGCCAACTCTGACTATCCCGGTATGGTGCTTACCACTAACCTCTTCGATGGATCCAACTTCCTTGCGTGGAGTCGTCAAGTTGAGCGTGCTCTATTGTCAAAATTGAAGCTCGGGTTCATCGATGGGACAGAACTTCAGAGGAAGCAAGGAGATGCTGATTTTGGTCGATGGAGGAGGTGTGACTCCATGGTGGCGTGTTGGGTGTTGAACTCAATGAAACCAGAAATCTCAGGTACGTTTATGTATTCAGGATCTTCACGATCCTTTTGGGTAGAAATCCAGGAGAGGTACCATCAAAACAACGGCCCTTTGATATATCAATTACAACAAGAGTTGAGTCAACTCAGTCAGGGTAATATGGATGTTACTACATATTATGTTGAGCTGAAGAGAATTTGGGATCAGTTGGGAAATTCGATAGGGATGCCTATTTGTTCATGTGGTAAATTTGATGAGTGCAAATGTGGGGTGCTAGCCAAGGTTGTTGAAATGGATAACCTGCAAAAATTGATGCAGTTTCTGTTGAAACTGAATGTTGAATTTGAGGCTGCTAAGAGCCATCAGGGCAGTAGTTCCCGGATCAATGGTAAGGATAATGATCAGTACGTTTGTCTAGAGGTTCTCATGTTGATCACGCTGCGTTCATGGCGAATCAGGGCAGTAGTTCCCGGACCAATGGTAAGGATAATGATCAGTACAGGTCGGGTAGCTCCAATGGAGAAAAGCGTGAGCATAAGAAAAGTAAGTCGTATGAGGACAGGTATTGCACTCATTGCAAGGAGAAGGGTCACACTCGTGATTACTGTTTTGAGATTGTGGGCTTCCCAGACTGGTTTAAGGGAAAGAAGGTCAAGAAAAATCCGAAGTTTGCTGGAAATGTAGAGAATGAAAACAGTATAGTGGGAGACACACCAGTTGATATGGGTGGTAACTATGATCAAAGAGGAGGTATGGGTCATTCGCAGATTGCACAGGCAGTGACAAGTTTGTCTAATGCGTGTCAAGAGGTTATGAAGGCTTTCAAGACAGAAAAGGCTATGAACGTCATGGCCAAGTCAACCAAGGCCAACTACCACTTTTCAGGTATAAATGTGTCAGTTTTGAATGCAACGCATCATAATCTTGATGATTGGATTGTAGACAGTGGAGCATCTGACCATATGACTTCCAATTTTGATTTATTGATGCATCCTCATTCAGTTGACTATCCTATTCATATTGTTATGCCTGACGGTTCTACCAAAGCTGTTGATACGGTAGGTGATGTGAAAATGAGTGATGATCTGATTCTCAAGGATGTTCTCTATGTGCCTGCTTTTAAGTACAACCTCTTATCAGTTAGTAAGTTGGTTAAATCTGGACAGCTAAGTGCACATTTTCACAAGGAGTCTTGCTTGTTACAGGACCTTTCGAGTAAGCAGTACGTTGGAGTTGGGCAAGGCATAGGAGGGCTTTACAGAATCAAGTCAACAAATGGAAAGAAGATTCAATTTCCTAAGGATTTTCCTAATTCAGTTTGTTTTACCAGTGTTGAAAACAATGGTTTTGATATTTTACATAAAAGATTGGGGCATGTCTCAATCTCTAAGATGCAACATTTGAAGGAATGTAAAGACCATTTTGACGGTGATTTTCATTGTGAAACTTGTTCCCTTGCTAAGTTTCATCGTTTACCAAGTCCTCCTAGTAATTCTTATGCAGCACACATTTTTGATTGGTTGCACATGGATATTTGGGGACCTTACAGAGTTCCATCCCTCAACGGAGCTTTGTATTTTCTTACAGTTGTAGATGATCACAGCCGTGCGACATGGACCTATCTGCTATCAGAGAAGGGTCAGGTGAGTTTAGTCATTGGTGATTTCATTCATTATGTGAAGAACCAGTTTGGTATTTATCCTAAAGCAATTCGCTCAGACAATGGATCAAAGTTTCTTAGTCATGACTGTCAGCGGTTGTTGGCAGATAATGGCATTCTTCATCAGAGGTCTATGGTATATCGACCTCAATAGAATGGTACTGCTGAGCGCAAGCACATGCATCTGCTCGACACTGCCAGGGCTCTCAAGTTACAATCGGGAGTACCCCCAAAGTTTTGGGGTGAGTGCATTCTGACGGCAACTTATTTGATCAACAAAATGCCATCCTCGGTGCTTCATTGGAAGACACCATATGAAGTCCTGTTCTCAAAACTGCCTAGTTATGATAATCTCAAGGTGTTTGGATGTCTCTGTTATGCTTTTGTGGCTCCTAAACCAAGCGATAAATTCGCCCCGAGAGGAAGGAAGTGTGTTTTTATTGGGTATTCGGCTGGTCAAAAGGGATATAAGCTGCTTGATTTGATGAGTAACACAGTTTTCATGAGTAAAGATGTGGAGTTTCATGAAGGTTTTTTTCCTTTCCTGAATGCAGAACAACCAAAACCTACTGCCTCTGTTCCTTTTCCAAGTTTGAATCCTCTCATTCTTGAAGATGAGGAGCAAATGCCAGCTAGCATTCCAACACATATAGACGAGGATTCACCAAGTTCCTCTAGGTCTGCAGATCTTCAGGATGCAGTTTCAGTTTTGCCAGTTGGTGATTCGTCTCATCCACCTAATCAACAAGCTGTTCGAAGGTCTACCAGGTTAAGGAGTGCTTCGGTTTGGCAACAAGATTACGTGGTCAATTCAGTCCAAAGTGATTATCATGCTTCCCTTGCAAATGTGCTGTCAGTAAGAGAGCCAAGAACTTTTTCAGAAGCTGCTACTGATTCAAAGTGGTGTGATGCTATGAGGTCAGAATTGCAGGCTCTTGAACAAAATGGCACCTGGACTTTGACAAGTTTGCCACCAGGGAAACAAGCCGTTAAATCTAAGTGGATTTACAAAATCAAATTCCGGCCAACTGGAGAAATAGAGAGATATAAGGTTCGTTTGGTGGTTAAAGGTTTTAGCCAAAAGTTGGGGAAAGATTACAAGTATACTTTCTCCCCTGTAGCAAAACTCCCTACTGTTAGGATATTTATTGCGGTTGCAACGACTTACCAGTGGGATTTACACCAGCTAGATGTCAATAACGCTTTTCTCCATGGATTTTTGGATGAAGACATCTATATGGAAGTTCCGGAAGGATATTCCAAGGGTTCATCCGGGCAGGTTTGCAAACTGGAGCGATCTTTGTACGGGTTAAAACAAGCCTCAAGGCAGTAGAACCTTGAGTTCACTAGCTTCATGATTGAGTTAGGTTATGTCCAATCAAAATCAGATTATTCTCTATTTGTTAGGAGTACAGGAGACACTTTCACAGCGCTGCTTGTCTATGTCGATGATGTGCTACTCACTGGAAATTCAGTTACAGAGGTTCAAAGAGTGAAAGATTCTCTTCATTCTAAATTTACAATTAAAGATCTGGGTTTAGCCAGGTATTTCCTTGGCATGGAGTTGTACAGGGATGATAGTGGGGTTTATCTCAGCCAGAGAAAATACATTCAGGATATTTTGACAGATTGCAATATGCTTCAAGCCAAACCTGCAAGATTCCCTCTACCCACGGGTTTAAAGCTCCGGCTTGATGAAGGTGAGCTTTTAAAGGATCCAGAAGGCTACAGGCGTTTAGTGGGACGTTTGCTTTACCTATCGCTTACTAGACCAGACTTGTCTTATTGTGTTCAGCATCTGAGCCAGTTCGTCGCTCAGCCCCGTTTGCCTCACTGGAATGCTGCTGTACATGTCCTCAGGTACTTGAAAGCTACGCCCCTTCTTGGGCTCTTTTATCCGGTGCAGGATTCTTTGAAAATTACAGGCTTTACTGATGCGGACTGGGGTTCCTGTCGCACTTCCAGGCGTTCTTTAAGTGGCTATTGTGTATTCTTAGGCCACCATTTAGTTTCTTGGAAAACCAAGAAACAAACTACCGTTTCTAGGTCTTCCGCTGAGGCCGAATATAGAAGCATGGCTCTCACTACTGCTGAATTGGTGTGGATCAGTTTTCTGTTGAAAGATCTGCTTGTTCCAGTGGAAACTCCCGTCACCATGTTTTGTGATAATCGTGCTGCTCAGCATCTGGCAGCCAATCCCTGTTTTCATGAGCGAACCAAGCATATCGACCTCGATTGCCACTTCACTCGTGAACGCATTCAAGCAGGCTTTCTCAAGACTGCATATATTCCTTCGAATCTGCAAATTGCCGACCTCATGACCAAGGCTTTGAATCAGTCCCAACATGAACACCTATCTTCCAAGTTGGGCTTAGAGCAAGCTCCAACTTGAGGGGGGAGTGTAGAGATTGAGGTTCCTTCCATTGTCAAGTTGGAGCTCGAAGGAGAAAGGGCGTGGAACTTGGCGATCAATGAAGAAGGATATCGATCTGTGCATTGGCGCGAATTTTGGGTCCGGTTCGAGTGTGTTTTGTGGGTTTTCAGCTTTGTAATAATTAGAGCGGTTCTCTTGGACCGGTCCTGTATATATTTGCTTCTTTCTCATTTTAGGGACTTAATGTTTTTCATCTTCTAAGTGGAGAACTCAAAAAGACGCAGAGAATGGAAGTTGGATGATTCTCGGTTGAGTTTCATTTTTCCAATTGTTCTTGTGCTGAATTCTTCTTCTACTTTCTTCATTCTTCCGCTTGCTCTTACAATTCACGAAATTCTTCAAAGAGCAAGAGATGGAGATTTCTTCGACCTCCATGGAAACAGATTGGAAGTTCACGCTATTGTGATTTATGTTTGTTTGCTGTTGTGATTTATGTGAGTTTTGAGAAGTTTCAGTGTATGATGATTGATGAATAAGATGTAAACAAGCGGGTCAACGTCGCCTGACTTTGCAGCCCGCCTCGCCGCCACCGATGGCCGACGTTGTCGCCCACCGCCGCGGAGTTACGTTCTTCCTTCTCCTTCGTCTTCGTGTTCTACTCCCTCCACTTACGATCTTCTTTTTTTTTTTCTAATTTTTCATGTATAATGGTATATACATTAGTAATAAAAGAGTAATAAAATAGCGTACTTTTATTTAACTTTTTTTTTAAACAGAAAATGGTAATTTTTTGATGAAAAATTGATTTATAAACACTTTTGGGTACGGAAAGAAATATTTGTAAACTACAGGGTACCAAAAGGAAAAGTTTTTCATAGGACACCAAAAGGAATTGTCAAGACATCGGGGTACTAAGAAGAATTTCCCTTAACTCTATCAGCCATTCGGGGGTAAACAAATAGCACAACACCCGTTCTGTCAATGAGGAGTCACTTCCTTCATTCAAGGACCAAGGCATAGTCATCTAGTACTTGTGAAACCTTGAATTGTTATTGTTGTTGAATTGACAGGCAAATGGATGACTTTTCCTCACTTGTGAAACATGACTACATGGTTGATTCACATGAGAGGTGTTCAACACGTCGAGTCGCCCATGACCCGCATATAATGGGTCAGATTGCTGGTCGATTTTTTTAAGTTTGCGGATTACGGGTCGGGTCGGGTTAAACCCGCGAGATTGCAGGTTGACGCGCGACCCGTTATATTTAAAAAATATATATATATTTATAGTTTTATTTGTATTAAAATATAATATATATTTTTAATAGTAATATTAATTGTTCTTTTAGTATTAATGTATTTTAAAGAAAAAATATATTTTAATAATTTAATTATTATTAAATTATATATTTTGAAAAAATACATCGTATTTGGTGTCGATCCACAATTTATTTTCGTATGACATAAAAAATACCGGTTTGACCAAGTCAAAGACAAACAAAACGCTATATTGATAATACGCTTTCCCTCATAGGAGTTAATATATAGTTTTTCTTAACATAATTCTATTTTCCTTTTTTTTTCAATGCATAAAAGTATTTTTCCATACCAATATAATTAATGGAAGGTATGATATATAGTATATTTTTGTAAAGATATTTTTTTTTATCTAATTTTTTTTTTGTAAATTAAGATATATATAAACATGATGCCCAATTTGAACGTTTCAATTGATATATATGCTATGAACCATGTAAAGATATATATTTTTGTGTAAGATACGAGGCGTTTACAGGTTTGTAGTGATGAAGCTGTAGAAATGGCTAAGCAGCTTGCACTCAAAGAAGGCCTTTTGGTGACAATACATATGATAGTCTTTCCGTGTCTGTTTTTGCACCAAGAATGTAAATGTAATGCAGGGATCATTGGTATTCGCTTTGTTGTGTCGCGTAGGTGGGGATATCGATCGTCTGGAGCAGCGGCTGTCGCGGCCACATAAAACTAAAAATGATGGGAAGCTCATAGTTATATGTTTTTTCTTCAAAATTCTGGATTCAGTCATGTTGTGTAATATGTTGTTGTTTACCATGATGTCTCCTACTTGTACAGGTCGTCTTCCCCAGTGGCGGAGAACGATATCTTTCGACTGCCGACTGGTCTGTTCGATTCGTTGAGGCACGAGGCCGAAACCATGCTCGTCGAATGAATCTTGTGGTTAACTATACAACATGTAGTGTTCAAATAAAGGCTTGGCATTAATTCTTGTTCCAATGTTGATGCTGATGTTGTTGAGACTGAATAAATGTACCAATGAGGCTGTATAATCCATTTCTCCGTATATATTCGAATCAAATGGAGACATATACAAAAGATGAATCAAAAGTTCATCAATGAATGATCGATCAGCTAGATGAATCAAAACTTGCTTGGCGCAGGGGCTATAGGAGGGTTTCGCTAGAGGTTGATTCACAATTAGTGATTCTGCTTCTAGGGAGGCCTATAGAGGATAGTCATCCCTTAGCTAGCTTGGTACGAAGGTGCCAAAGCTTTATTCGTAGGAACTGCGATGTCCAGTTCCGTCATGTGTATCGGGAAGCGAATTGTGTTGCTGATTACCGTGCTTCCTTTGCTTTTGCTTTTAACATTGGATTTCATGTATTGTGTGACCCTCCCGAGGGTGTGCTTTCTTTGATTTTGGATGATGTAAGGGGTCGGGCTATCCCCCGCTTACGTACTACTTAGCCCTTTTTATGCATTAATAAAATGTCCCTAGAGAGCACGGAGACTACCGCCTCTCCTTCTACCAAAAAAAATGAATGATATATCAGTTGCCCCCCATTTTCATAACGAAATTATTCAAGATATTATAAGCCATTGCTATACTCATGATAAAGATCTTTTTAATCATAGAAAAATAAAATAATTTCCATATTGTGTAGGTCTGATGGGTAAATCTTGCCTTGTGTTTACCGAAGGAAATATTATTTATCCTAAAAATACCCAAGAAAATCACATAATAAGATCGATCATAACAAAAAGATCACCTCTATAAAAACTGAACATCATCATAACTATATACTAAAACGGAGGTTAAAAATAATAATTATCACGACATATGTCAACTTCTCATTGGATCGCATCACCCATCTTTAATCATAACTATATACTAAAGCGGAGGTTATAAATAATATTTAGTCCGACACGTGTCACATTCTCATTGGACCGCATCACCCATTTTTAATAAAACAATTAAATTTGTTTAATTACATTAGATTTCTTATTATATATTGATTTCCATTTTCATTATTTTCTTAAAAAAATAAACTTTAAAATTTGATTATAGACCCCACATGTTTTAGTATATGAAAGAAGAGAAAGAGTAATGTAGGAAGGATTATTGTGGTGAGAAATAGGAATAGATCTCCACCGTCCGATCTAACGAATCCAATGGCTCAGATTTAAGCAAAAGAGAACGCTAGTCTCCTTCCTCTGCACGCTTCCTCCCCACGCGTTCGTCCAATCCTTCATCTCCCCTCGCGGATCCGCTGACGACGATTCGATCTCCTCCTTCGACTACGAGAGCCACCGAACCACCATCGACCGCTCCCTCTCGATCCCTCCCCCCAAGCTGAAATCCGCAATCGATGACGAATTGCTACAGAACGAAGATCTGCTCGCTCAGATCTAGGATACCACACGCAGTAGGTCTCCGGAGCCACGTCGGCGACGCCGATTCCGCCGTCGCCGACGTTTCTCGCTCCGAGATCATGAGCTTCTTTAGCAGCCACCGGATCGAGGCCGAATCCGGCAATTTCGGATCGCGATTCTCCACCTTCGAGCGATTCCGGCAATTTCTGGTATTATTCGCTTCCTTTCCTCTTCGTTTCTTCACACGAGCTCATCTCCCTCGCCTCCACCAACACCTCTGTTCGCTCTCACCTCCGGACGACCTCCCGTTTTCTAGGACAAGGTCCGGATCGGGAACTCAGGTAATCTCCAGATCTCGTTTGCTCTCCGTCGATTCGATTCCAAGTGCGCTGAATTGAAAGCTTCTCAGCTTGCTCTAATGAATTGGAATTGTGTTTTTCGGAATTTGAAAAGGTGTCCAGATGAGTTGAGCGCTTGTTTGGACACGAGTCAACCTTTCCACTCGACGACTGCCTCTACTGTGATGACTTCGATGCTCTCGATCTCTCGCCACAGTTGTGGTTGGCTCCCTGAAGGTATGCATTTGACTTGCTGTAACTATTGATGATTGTTGGATTGATTGCGATTGGCCACTTGGCAAGGGCGTCTGAGGAGGTCAGTGTCTTCATATTCCACTGTTACAGTTGTGGTTGAACTCCGGCGGATTCAACTCTCAACGGAGAAGAAGGAGCGAGAGGCAGAGAAGACAAAGAGCCTCCTCGTCGGAGATTTCCGCCAACGGAGCTTCTAGTCCTCGGTTTCCTCTTAAGCAAGCCCTCACCGCTGGCTCCCTCGCCCTCGCCGGCGACACAATCGCTCAGATCAGGAATCGGACGAAGAATTCCGAGAGCTCGGACCAGAGTGATCCTACAAAGGTCTGTCGCTTGCTCATTACAATTTGACTCGCTTCCGAATTTTTGTAGAGTTTGTGGTATTGGAAAGTTAATGGTTTCGATTAGCCCTAATTTGCGGATTTGATATTACAAAGCTATTGTTTGTCATGTTAGAGAAGCTTGTAGACGGTGTTCGTGAACAGTTGTCAATTCGCGAATGAAATGAACAATTCTTGAGGCTTAAAACTTGTTCATCAATACTGGCTTTGTTACAAAGTTATATGGTCCAATGGATGGCTTTGAGTGTTCATGAACAGTAACCTAATAGCTATGATGAGCTCATGCGTTGTAAATTTAGGAATATTTTGTGCCATTTTACTTGCTATTGCAATCAGGTCATTCTGATTCATTATGTTTTCACTTTCCATGGTCTAGTAACATCGGAGTTTGCAGGATATTGGGACTCTATTGGCTGATCATGTCTAGTAACATTGTTCTAGTACGTAAATTGCATATTGTACTGGTCATTGAACAAATATGAATGAACAAATTGACCATAGAGTTGTACAAATTTGACCATTGAGTTGCACAAATTTGACCATTGAATTGCACAAATTTGACCATTGAGTTGCACAAATATTGATGAACAAATTGACCATAGAATTCAACACATTGGCAATAGAGTTGAACAAATATGAATGAACAAATTGACCATTGAGTTGCACAAATTTGACCATTGAGTTGCACAAATTTGACCATAGAGTTGTACAAATTTGACCATTGAGTTGTACAAATTTGGCCAGTCAGCGGCACAATTAGCCGAACGCTTAACAAACACCCAATCACAGGCCTCCAATGACTTGCTAATGGATTGTGCAAAAGCCACGCAGCCACCAAAAGCATTGTTCGGTGGTGAGATGCTCCGAGCTGCATTAATTAATCTCTGTGAATCAGCTTCCACAACCACTCTTCGAAGCCCCTTTGATTGACAAACCTTCAGCCCCCACATCGCCGCTTCAGCCTCCGCCACATCCACCGTCAAGCCCGCTTGAATTCTCTTTGCACCAGCAAAAACCACGTCTCCCGACGCCGACCGGGCTACGATCCTAATCCCACATTCATCTCCCCGCACCGAAGCGTCACAGTTTAGCTTAACCCACCCTTCGATCGGCTTTTTCCAGGACATGGCTTCCTCAATTACTATCTCTGCCCGCCCAAAGAATCTCTCATGCGCCCTTGAGTATTCATGTTGCAGCCCCATACAAAGATCGATCACCTCATCAGGCATGCTTTGAACCCCTTCAAAAATCCTTCTGTTGCGTGCTCGCCAAATGCCCCAGCACAATACAGCCCAGAGGTGAATTTCAGCAGAAGCAAGCCTTCGAATACCATCAAGCCAACACAGCAAATCCCCTGCTTTTGAACCTAATTCCCTGAAGAGCGGAAACCTGTCCCATATTGCTTTAGGCAGGTTACACCAGAACAAGGCATGCATCACGTCCTCCCGCCTCCCACAGAAACCACAGCTATCCGATTGCACCACCTTTTTGTGGCATAAATTGGTATTACACGGTAAAATAGATCGACACGCCCTCCATAAAAAGGAACGTACTTTTGGAAGAGTTGGTATCTTCCATAAGCGATTCCAAAGTGCTGCCTGAGAGCTACCATCAGCTGTCTCCCCACCTGTGTCAATAACACGCCTCTGCATCCGCATATGGTAGGCAGATTTTACCGAAAAAACACCATCATTTGAATAGAACCATTCAAGAGCATCTTGGGTATTTGCTTCCAGCAGGTGAATTCGGGTAATGACTTCAGCATCGCAGTCGACGAAGACTCCTCTCAACAATTCCTCACGCCAGCAACCTCTTTCCCAATCAATAAGATCGACTACACGGAGGTTCTGATCTGCACCAAAGAAGTTACCTAGCGGCTTGAAAGAAGCAGGTCTTGGTAGCCAACGATCCGACCACACCATGATATCGCTTCCATTTCCCACCCTCCAAAACGAGCCACACTCCAGAACTTCTCTTGCTTTTAAGATGCTTCTCCAAGTGTAGCTGGGATTGTATCCAAGCCTCGCTTGAAGAAAACTCGTCCTAGGATAGTACTTTGCTTTTAGAATCTGTGCAACCAAGGAATCAGGATTCTGCATAAGTCTCCACCCCTGCCTAGCCAGAAGAGCAAGATTGAAAAACTCAAGGTCCCGAAAACCCAAGCTGCCTTTATCTTTTGACATACACATCCTCTTCCAACTGGCCCAGTTGATCTTCCTATCATTCCCTTGATCACTCCAATAGAAATTACAAATCAGCTGCTCAAGCTCCCTACATAGACCATCTGGCATCAGAAAACAAGACATGGCGTACATAGGGATCGCTTGGACAACCGACTTGATAAGAACTTCCTTTCCTGCCCTTGACAGAGTAGATGCCTTCCAGCCTCTCAATTTCTTCCAAACTCTCTCTCGGACTTGAGCAAAAATAACTTTCTTTGACCGACCCACCATAGTTGGTAATCCAAGATACTTCTCGTGTTTATCCACTTCCGAGACACCAATAAGTCGCTGAATCTGTTCCCTGCATTCGGCTCTCACATTTTTGCTAAAAGACAACTCCGACTTTGCCAAGTTAACCTGTTGACCCGAACAAACTCCGTACTGCTGGAGGATATTTGCAATTTCTGTAATCTGTTGACAAGTAGCTTGAGCAAATAAGATGCTGTCATCTGCAAAGAAAAGGTGAGAAATCCTTGGGGCCATTCGAGCCACTTTAATTCCTGAGAACCTTCCTTCCGCCTCACTTTTCCTGATCAGCGCAGAGAACCCCTCCGCCACTAATAGAAAAAGATATGGTGAGAGTGGGTCGCCTTGACGAAGACCACGAGACGGATAGAAAACCTGAGACGGGCTACCGTCCATGAGCACCGAGAAAGAAACACTGGAGACACACTTCATAATCAGTTCTGTCCATCGGCTAGAGAAACCAAGAGCCTGCATACAACTATGAAGATACCGCCATTCAACCCGATCGTATGCCTTGGCCATATCCAGCTTTAGAGCCAAAAAACCTTTCTTTCCCACCCTTTTGTTCTTCATGAAGTGAAAGAGTTCGAAAGCTGCAAGAACAATGTCTGTAATTAATCGTCCTGGAACGAAAGCACTCTGGGAACGCGACACAACCTTGTGCAGAACCTGCTTCAACCTATTCGCCAGAACCTTGGAGACAATCTTATAGACCACGTTACAGAGACTTATGGGTCTAAGATCCTTCATACGCGACGGATCCGAGACCTTTGGAATCAAAGAAATAAAGGTGTGGTTAAAAAGCTCTGGAAAAGGTGCGCCATTCAGAATATCAAGGGCGAAAAAAATGATCTCGTTCCCGACAATATGCCAATGTTGTTGAAAGAACAGCGCCGACATGCCGTCCGGACCCGGGGATTTTGTTGGATGCATGGAAAAAGGGCATTACGTACCTCCTCACCGGAAACCGGTTGTAACAGTTTTGAGTTGTCTTCCTCCGTCAATAAGGGCGAGATTCCTTGAGGAGTCGCATTTGTGTGTAAATCATGGTCAGTTTTAAAAAGTTTTGAAAAATACTCCATTGCCACCCTCATTTTATTTTCCCTACTTCTCCATTCCAATCCATCATCATCAATCAATCTCCTAATTTTATTTCGCCTTCTCCTCCCATTTGCTTTTCTATGAAAGAAAGCTGAGTTGTTATCGCCCCACCTCATCTCGTTTGACTTCGCTCTCTGCATCCAGAGGAGTTCTTCCTTTGTCATCAACTCACGCTCCCTCCTTTCCAATTCTTTTCTTTTCATAACCCAACTTCCTTGCATACCACCCTTCTGCATTTTCCTGAGTTCTTCTCTGACCTCTTTCAACTCGTTTATAATATTCCCGAACTCACGCCTATTCCACTCTTGCAACTCACGAGCACAATTGCCTAGCTTCATCATGATGCCGTCAACACCAGAGTTGGGGTTAGCCCAGCAGTTATTGATCACCACCTCACATCCCTCATCTTGCACCCACATTGCCTCGAACCTGAAAGGCCGCGGACCCTTCCGAGAACCCTCCTCACGATCCAAGCATTTGAAAGCATCGACAAGAATCGGATTATGGTCCGACCCCATGCGATCCAAATGCCGCACCTGACCACTCGGAAACAAATCAAACCACTTCGAGTTCGCCACCGCGCGGTCTAACCTCTCCTGCACAAAATCCACTCCCTCCCTGCCGTTGTCCCATGTGAATTTTCCTCCAGACCAACAAACTTCACAAAACCCACAGTCATCCAGAGTCTTGCTAAATTCCATTATGGCAGCCCAATCCGGCTCACGACCCCCCTCTTTTTCCTCGCGTCTCAAGATTTGATTGAAACCCCCTGCACAAAGCCAAGCCTCATGTGTATCCTCTGCCAACCTCCTCAACAAGCTCCATGAATGATCCTTCTCCTCTTTCTTGGGCCACCCATAGAAACCTGTAAACCTCCAAACTTTGTTCTCAGTTTTCAGTCTTACCTCAACATCAATATGATGTAGAGTATAGGATAAGACTTTAACATCAACACTACAATCCCACAGTAAACAAATCCCACCTGACTTGCCCAAACTATCCACCGCAAAACACCCTTCAAAATCGATTTTCCGCCTCACTTGTTCCATCCTTTTACGATCGCTTTTAGTCTCCATAAGAAAGACTAAATCCGGGGTCTCCCTCCTCACTAGGCTAGTGAGTCTTCCAATTGCACGGGCCGTCCCCAATCCCCGGCAATTGTAGCTTAGGGTACTCATTGGTCCCGGCAAGAGAGGCTTCTCGCCTCTCCCGCCGATATAGTATTCTTTTGACGTTTTCCACCTTCCACTTCAATCTCCATGTTTATCACATCACTCTTCCTTTTATTTGAAGGAGCTCCATCCTCTGCTTCCTTGCTTGTTGCATCCCTGTCTATCCTCTTCCAAGACTTTCTTCCTCTCTTCCCTTTGGCCCCCTATTCCTTACTAGAATTAAGAGAGCTCTCCTGCACACTACTACTGGAGTCCTGGACCTTCCCCATATTTTTTTCCTTCGACTTTGCAGAAAGCCCTCCCTTAACACCCACGCCTATCACCTTCTCTGTCCCTTGTGAGTTGTGTGGCCGGTCTACCTCTCCTTCAAACAGACCCACCCTTTTCTCCATGCCCTCGTCCTTCCGAGCTCTTTCTCCAATAGCTAACCCTTCCACACGTTGGCAGACTTCATTAGTAACTTCGTTATCCCCTGTGCAACTGTCAGCACTCCTTTCATCCTCATCCAACAGCTCAAACAAAGATCTTCTAATCTTGCCCTGCTCCTTCTCTCTCAAGTCTTTACTGCCCGAATCCTGTTTGTTTTCCAAACTTTTCATCACAATCTTCTTTTCTTTCTCCTTCTCTGCCGCTTCTCTTGCACGGGCAGCTTTATAAGGTGATGCCCTCAGCCATTCACCATATTCTCCATGCAACTCCTTCGCTCCTTCATCGTCACAATCTAACTCAACATGTCCTAGCATACCACAGCAATAACAGAAGTTCGGCAATCTTTCATACTTCAACTCCACCCACATTCTTTTCCCCTTAAGATTCAGCATCAACCCCCGGCGCAAAGGCTTGTTGATCTCCACCATTACTCTGATTCGCATAAACCTTGCGCACATCAGCAAGTCCACATCATCCACTTCTTCCAGGCCACCAAAACTCTTCCCTATTGCTTCCGCAGTGGCTACATTCATCGCCTCAATCGGCAGATCATACACACGCACCCAGAAAGGCACCCGTTCGATCACGATCTTTGATGGTTGTTGTATCCCGGGCTCCTTCAACGCCAACAAAGCCCGATCAAACGCCCATGGACCGCCCTTCATTACCCTCTCCTTGTCCCCCAACTGAGCAAACTGAAATAGGAAAAGATTGCTTCGAAGTTCTCGAAAGACAAAACCGTTCCTTAACCTCCACGCTCCATGCATTGTCGCTTTTAGGGCATAAGGATTGAATGGCCGCGATGTCAGAAGAGTCCCAACCAAGACCATGGAGTTACGCTCTGAGATTTCAGCTCCTTTGTCGACCACTCCTAGAACTTCTACGCATTCGTTCTCAGTCAAGTGCAAATTGCGTCTTTGTCCCTCCATTCTTCAAAGCACCAAAACTGACCACAAGCAACGACACAAAAACGGAAAAGCCCGCACGTTGACGGCGGGAAGAACCCTAGCTCTCACGACCGGACGCCAGAGGCCAGAGCACTCGGAGAACCTGCCAGAGAACAGTCTCCGTCGTGCACTACAGGGCCCTAGGGAGCACTGTTCACTCAGAGGAAAAGAGCTTTTCCTTTCGGTGGAAAAGAGATGTGAATTACTATGAAATTAAATGGTTGGTACGTGGTGGTTGTTTGAGAGGAAGAACGTAAGATAGCTAGAAGGGAGCGTAACGTGAGTGTTTAAATTTGAGATCTTGAATGAAAAAACTAGTACATATTAATTAACATCATAAGATTTCTTTGTAGTAGATCGCCACCATGAAGTACGAGAATCTTCGGTCGACGAAACACATTCCAGCTGATCTATGGCCTGAGATCCTGTGCAGCCTTCCTGTGAAATCGCTTCTCCGATTCCGCTGCGTCTCAAAAGCATGGCAAGCTTTGATCGGCGATCCTGGGTTTGCGCGCTTACATCTCAAGAGCTTCAAGAACAATGTGGACGAAACCCACCTCCTAGTTGTCCAAGGCGAGCAACAAGACTGTGTTGCGAAGCGCAGCGACACCTTTGAAACCGATTCGGAGACACTACTCACCCTTGGGCACGTGGACAATGAAGGACGGTGGGATATCGTTTGCTCTATCGATGGGCTGGTCTTGCTAAAGAGGAGATCTAGAGTATATGGATTCAATGACTTGAAGGTGTGGAATCCGTCGATTAGAAAGTTCCATGAGTTTCCATCTCCTGATCATAACCAATTGTGCAAGGTTGCTGACATTTGTCTTGGCTATGATTCGCCGGCTAATGATTACAAGCATGTTAAGCTTCTATGTTTAGACGACTACACTGTTCATTTGGTTGCGATTTACAGCCTTGGGTCTGGTTCTTGGAAGTTGATTCCATTTCAAGGAAAGGGATGTTCTTGGCATTGGGCTCTGGTGTCCATTCGGTTGGGAAGGAAGGTCCATTTACGCGGTAGCTTGCACTTCATTGCCGGGGATTCGGCCCTGCTAAGTGTTTGGGATTTGGTTTCCTTTGATCTGAAGAGCGAGGCGTTTTCTTGCACAAAACTGCCTGATGCGGAAGGGCACAAGGAGCTCACGCTGATTGACGGTGGGTGCTCGTTGGCGGTGTTTGTTGCTTGTGGCGGTCAGAACTCCATTTGGGCGTTGGGAAGCTCCCCAGACGGAAGCGGGTCCTCATGCTGGGCCAAACGTTACTCGTTTTTTTCGGAACATGTCCAGCATTTCTTGTACTCCAAGAAAAACGGCGATCTACTGATAGTGAGGCGTCGTGAGATCTTGCTGAGGCCTCTTGAGTGGGATTCGGTGGAATCATACAACCCTGAAACCCATGAGGCTAAGACTCTGGAGCAGAGGAAAGTTTCGTCTTATAATATACTCAATCGACTCAATCCTGTATCTTCATACATTGAGAGCTTGATTCTGCTTAAAACAAATTAGGATATATGTATAGAGCTTTATTAGTCATCTACAAACAAGGGTACGTGGCGCCCTGACTGAACTTGTATGGAGAACAAGTGCATAATGAAATATGTTTTTTGTTTAGTCTGTATCATGAAATGATTCAAAGAACATATTGTTTTCAATTATATCTTAATTATGAATTAATGTTAAGTGAATTTCTTTTTTTTTTTTTGATCGAAGCCAAGGAACCTCAGCAGGGAGACCGCCTAAGCACTTACAGATCGAGTGTAGACGCGTCCCGAGTGAATTTCTTATTTACATGGAATTTGTTCTTGTTTTTGCTGGTTAGGTACTTTATTTTGTCTTTTTGTGGTTTGTTTTGCTAGTTGTAGTCCTTGGGTCTTTCGGACGTCCCTCCTCTGCGTTTAGCCAGAGGGGCCCCCATCTTGACCCCCTAGATTCCCAGAAGGGATCGGAATTGCACTGGGTCTATTGTTGTTGTTGTTGCTGTTGTTATTGTTGTTGTTGTTGTTGTTGTTGTGTGTAGCTCTGATGGGTAAATCTTGCCTTGTGTTTACCGAAGGAAATATTATTTATCCCCAAGAAATCACATAGTAAGATCATAACGAAAAGATCACTTCTATAAAAACCGATTATATATATATATTATAGGAAATTATCTTTAAAAAGAAGATTATATAACGTTGCACGGACTGATCACGTGACCCCATTTGCCTATGAATAAGTGGAGACGGTAAAGGCTCTGTTTCTGCCCTAATTTCCTTTCTTCGGTGGGTTTGACTTCAAAGTTAGGTTTGTTTTTCTCCGTTTTTGCTTTATCTATGTCAGAATTCGACAGTTCGTTTAGGGTTTCAATTCATCGATCCATTAGCAGAAACATGAAAAGCTCATATTCAGTTCATAAATACAGTGTTCTGTATTCATGTATGTGAAGTATGCATATTATGTTAGGGGCTTAAAACATATACAGACACCTGAATTTGTCCATTTTAGTCATGTGGAAACTTCACTCCTGAAACGGACCTATTGAGTACCCTAACTTGTCAAAACCTACCTATTAAACACCTCGTCCCTGATTACAGAGTGTCGTAATACACACGCGCTATTACGTGAACATGATTAGGCAAAAACTAAAGGCCACGTAATGCCAGATAAGGCATCCTCATTAAGTTAATTGTCATTTAAACTCGTCACCATACATTGTCGGGCAAATTTCTTTATACACATAAGCTTACAAGTATCTAACTTTTAATGAAGACACTCTTAAATCAAGTGTACATCACACAAATGATGTCACGTTAGGGAATAGGTGTTTAATAGGTAGGCTTTGAAAAGTTGGGATGTTCAGTAAGTCCGTTTCAAAGGCCAAGTGTCCAAATGACCAAAATGGACAAGTTTAGGTGTCTGTATATGTTTTAAGCCTTATGTTGGGCAACATGTACATAGGCGAAGCTGGGGAGGGCTCTGAGGGGTCCGTTGACCCCTCTCTCCCCAATCCAGTTTATATATTATTGCATAAAATTTTAAAAAATAGATATTATGCAACAATTGGGTAATAGGTAAACTAATAGATCAATTAGCTCAACCGGTGTCTATTGAGCAAGGCTTTCAAATAACCCGTGTTCAATTCCTGGTAGTTGTGGGTGAAGATTTTTGTATGCCATTTCAGACTATTCAGTATCACATTATTACTTTTTCAATTTGGTGGCCCACTCCTCCTCCTTTCGGTTTTGCTAATTTTTCCATGTGGCCCATCTTGTTAACTACCATCCTCCATCTTTACTAATTCATTTTTCGGAAATTTCATGTGGTAACCCTGAGGTTAAACATTATTCATGAAGTGTACCAAAATTTGACATATTTCATGCGGTAACCTTGAGATTTATGGGAAATTCGTGTAATAACCCTAAAATATATACAAAATTTGTCACATGTCTGAAAGGTTAAATTTTGTATTAATCTTTACATTTGTGAAATTAAAAATAAATTTAAAAAGGGTTTTACGATTCTTCAAGTATAATTTTATCCGATATTAATATTAATATTAAATATTATAATAATATAAATTTACTTTTCCTATTCATATTATTATCTGATAAAGTAATTAATAAAAAATAATCAGATAGTTTATTTTTTTAATTGAAAATATATATATAGTTTAAAATCAGAAAGTTTCATTACAATACTTAATTTTTTTGCATATTTAATTTAGATTGTAAATACGTTTCAAATTTTGATATTTTACATTATTTGTTTTATGAGAAAAGAAATTTTTTGTAATATAAATAATTTAAAAAATTCAAGGGTCAATTGGTCATTGATGAAAACCTTAAAACATTTATAAACTCAAATAGATGAATGATATCCCAATTAATTTTCAATAGATTAATTAATAAGTTTTAACTATAACAATAATTGATAAAATTAAATATATTTATTTTATTATAGTATATAATCTTAAGGTAATAGATAAGGATATATTATAAGAATCTTATTAAAATTTTAAATTTTAATATTAATATTGACTTTTTTCACAAGTTTAAAATTTAATATTAATATTGACTTTTTTGGACATATGATAAATTTTGTACATAACATAGGGTTATTACGTGAATTTTATATAAACCTCAAGGGTACCGTGTGAAATATGACAAACTTTAGTACACTTTATGAATAACGATAAACCTCAAGGTTACCGTGTAAAATTTCCGTTCATTTTTTTACATTTATCACATTGAGCTTAAACTCTTTTCTGTATCACTCGACCAAAAAAAACTCTTTCTGTATCAAAAAAATGTTGAGTTTAAACTAATGTTGGGAAGAGAGAGTATAGCATATCCACATTGAAATGCTATTATTATTTTTCTACCAAAAAATACAATTATTTTTTATTTAAATTTAACACTACCATATATTTGAAATGTGACCCCCCTATTTAAAAGCTCTGGCTCCGCTACTGAACATGTATATATTGAAAGAAGAACATGCATGGGTGTGTCATTTGCAGATTATACACGTAATCATAATCATCATCATAACTATATACTAAAGCGGAAGTTAAAAATAATATTTAGCAAGACACGTATTAACTTCTTATTGGACCGCATCATCCATATTTATTAAAACAATTTTATTTATTTAATTGGTTAAAATTTCATTGTAGATCCCAGATTAAACTCTTCTTATCTACTAATTTCCATTTTCATTTTATAATTTTCAATATATATATTTTTATTTAGGTATAATTTTAACCTAGAATCTATCTAATATATTATGCATCTTATCCTTTCCAAATACATAAATTGTAAAACTAAAGAGAACAATACAATGTTGCATTATAACATAGAATATATTATAATCCTTATCAAAACAAATATTAAAAGAATAATTATAAAATAAAGAAACTTATTGATAAAAACAAACTATTTAATCCAGATCTAAAAATTATATTACTACAAATATTTGTTGTATTAAAATAATATAGTGTAATAGAAATAAATAATATATCATTTAAAATAAATATCTTAAGAAGCAAATTATATAAAATAATACAAGATTTTATATCAAACTATTCTTTTGAATAACGTTATATAAAATTTAAGCAAATTTTTATTTAAATCAAATCGTGCCTTCAAGGGACGGGGACTCATACTAGTGTGAGCATATGATTGTGAGCGTATGATGATCAACTAAGGCTCCGTACGGCAACTTATGATTATGGTGCTTATCGTACTTACGGTAAACACGATAAGTAACATAAGTTATGTTTGGATATATATATATATTTTTTAATGATAAGTACCTTATCCTAGTTATGAATATGATAGATAAGTAACGTAAGGTCCTCCCCAACTTATCGTACTTATCCCAAATCATAAGTATCGGACCTGCCTAAAAATGAAAAAAATGGGAAATTTCGCCTGGTAACCATGGGTTTTGCAAATTCCGCGTGATACACAAAGTTTTTCAGTATTCCGTATGGTAACCACGAGTTTCGCAAATTCTACATGGTAACCTTGGCCTTTTATAAAAAGTTAAAATTATATAAGAACTTACCCATACTTTCTACTTAATTGCACAAATGACCCTATCTTTAGTTTTTTTAGAAATCTAATCTATTTTTATAAAACACCTAAATCTATAATTTTAGTATTATATATATTTATTTATTTATTTACTCTTTTTCCATGAAACTATATACAAAATATTATATTTTTTATTATTAAAAAAAGAACCACATTTTTCAAATTTGTATTAAAAATCATGTATAGAAGATTTTGTAAAATAATCATGTATAGCATCATGGAAAAAGAGTAAATAAAAAAGTATATATATATAATACTAAAATTATAAAGTTAGGTGTTTTATAAAAATAGATTAGATATTTAAAAAAATTAAAGATATGGTCATTTATGTAATTAAGTAGAAAGTATGAGTAAGTTTTTATATAATTTTAACTTTTTATAATAGGCCATGGTTACCACGCTAAATTTGCGAAACCTCGTGGTTACCATACGAAATACCGAAAAAACATTGTGTAACACGCAAAATTTGCAAAATACCGTGGTTACCATGCGGAATTTCCCTAAAAAAGCTACCTAAATAAAACAAAAAAAATTCCATACAATACCCTTTAACCCTAACCACATCATTCATTCACGTAACCCCTCCTCCCGATTCCTTCATTCCTCGCGTCTCTCTCGATCGTCCGTCGGCCTGCCTTCCCCGACCACGGTCCGCTGCCTCCTCCAGCCGGCGCTCACCTCATCCTGCCGCCGCTCGCCACCGCCGGTAAGTTGCTCGCCGCTGGCCTCCTCCTGAACGGGCATGTATTAGAAGTAACTTGCATTAGGGTTTGCTTGAACTTGCAGAAGTTGTTGCTGTGTCTAGTAACAGTCACTTAAGCAAATTCAAATTAACGGATTATGATTCAGGACAAGAAGGGCAACATGAAAGGCCCAAAGGGAGCAAGGAAAATGGTAACATATATAGTTCTCTACTACCTCTTATTGTGCTTATATAGTGTTGCTTCATGATTGACCGAACTCACCCCCTTAATAACAATTTTTGTTGTTTTTTTTTTGACCACTTAATAAACAATTTCACCTTGAATGCCTGCAAGTAGAACATGAAGAATGAAGTTGTTGCTGATTTAGAGAAGAAGATCACGGCTCTCGAAAATTCTAACGGTAAACCAATCTTAATGCATGATCGATGATCTTACTCTTCTATCTCTCTTAGCTTAGAAGAACATCACTAATAATCACAATGTATATAGGAAATTGATAGGCGAGGACTTGGACTCGTGTTCATTGGATGAGCTCCAAGAATTAGAGCATCAGCTCGACAAAGCCTTAGCCAATGTCAAGGCCAGAAAGGTTTACATCATATTACTATCCTAATAAACTCGCTCCATCAATCTTTGCTAGCTCTTGATGCTGACTATGTATGGATTGATCAGAACAAAGTAGTGGCCGAGTGCATTGAAAAGCTTAAAGAAAAGGAGAGGGTCCTTTCAATAGAAAATGTGCATTTGAAGAAAAGAGTAAGTTTGACCAGCTTTTCAACCTGGTAATATTACATGATTTGTTGTGTGAAGCAATTTTGTAACTTGCCAGTAAATGTGACACAGATCGCCTTCACCAAGACTAGACCACAACACATTCCACAAGAGCTATATATTGCCCGGAATACTCTGCAACCTCCCTGTCAAATCTCTTCTCCGGTTCCGCTGCGTCTCAAAGTCATGGCAGTCCTTGATCCAGGATCCCGAGTTCGGCCGCTTACATCTCAAGAACAACCGCGACGAAACCCATTTCCTCGTCGCCCATGATAAGCAACGAGACGTTGTTGTGCGGTCCAGTGACACCTTTGCGACCGATTCGGAAACACTTCTCACACTCGGAAAGGCAGGCCATGCACAAAGCTGGGATATTGTCAACTCCATCGACGGGTTGGTCTTGCTAAAGAGAAGTCAACGTTTCGAATTCGGGGACTTGAAGGTATGGAATCCATCCATTAGAAGGTTCCATGAGCTTCCATCCTTGCATGAGATCAGTAAAGCACATTCTGATGGTCACTTGTTGGATGAGGAGGAGATTGGCCTCGGTTACGATCCGGTAGCCAACGATTACAAACATGTTAAACTTATCTATATGCAAGGGCAAGGCCCTGTGCCTTCGGCTGCGATTTACAGCCTTGGGACCGGTTCATGGAAGGTAGCTCCATTTCAAGGCAAGGGGTGTTCTTGGCATTGGCACTTGTATGGTCAAGTCTTCAGGAAATCGAAAAGGAATGTCTATTTTCGGGGCAGCTTGCACTTCATTGCCCTTGATGCGTACCAGCGAGACGTGTGGGATTTGGTCGCCTTTGATCTGATCAGCGAGACGTTTTCTTCCATAAGGTTGTTGCCTGATATTAAAGGATCCAAGGAGCTCGCGCTGATTGACGGTGGATGCTCATTGGCTGTGTTTTCTGCCACGGGCTCGTCTCGTCGCCCTGACTATTCCGTGTGGGTGTTGGAAGGCTCCGGAGATGGAAGCTCGTCCGTTTGCTGGACCAAACGTTACTCGTTCGAATTGAAATCGACTCAGTTCCTATACGTCAAGGAGAATGGCAATATGCTGACGCAGATGCGTCGTATGGAGAGCATGACGGATGGGACTGAGAAGAAATCAGTAAGGTGGGATCAAGTGGTTTCATACGACCCTGAAAGTAAAGAATGTAAGGTAGTGCAAGAGAAGAGTGGTTCCGATTATTTGATCAGCGGTGTATTCGCATATGCTGAGAGCTTGGTTATGCTTAATTCCTTTGGTTGAGGGGCTCTGCCTAGGAGAGTCGAATCGCGGTGACCTACTTTTGCTTAAATGAACAAAGCATAATATCTAGTTAAAAACCTTGCAAGTTTCTTCCGGTTATGTTTCTTTTCATCCCTTTTTGCTTGACAATTTGGGTAAGTTTGTGTTGTGTTTCTTTTTAGTACCATCAAGAACGTAATTGGGCATGTCATAGATGCAGACCAAATGACTACTATGTTTAATTTATTAATGTCATAATTCTTGCATCAGATCAAAACTTGGAGAATATAATGTCGTGTTTTTTTTTTCTTTTATTCAAGAAGATAATCGAGTTAGTGTAACAAAATTCAGTCATTTGAATTTGGAGGAGGATTGGGATTATGGAATGAAGTTGGTCGTTACACTTCAATTTGAGTTTTCAGTCTTTTGAATTGTTTGTATTGATGTATATCCCAACTGCAGCTTCACTCGTACAACGACTTCCACACTTGAGTCATTTCACTCAGATTCTCCTTTTTATCCACTTTTACATATGAGAATCAAAATTTGTGGAAACAATAAGTTCCAGGGATGAGATCGAGTTCTGTTGCAAGGTTTGCCAAAAAAGGTGAGAGAAATTCTTGACTCTTGTTCCGTCTCAAACCAGAGGCTACAAGATGCTTTATTTTTCCTAATTAAAAAAAGAAAAACAAAATTTCTCTTCTTCTAGCTCGATCAAACACTTTGGGTTTTCGAGTCCAAAGTCCTCGATCTCAACTCGTAGTCAATTGGGCAGATCGATCGAGATGGATCCAGGCTAGGTACGGGATGGATATTATTGTTTTCAGTCTTGACATCCAGTCGGACCCACTTCCTTTGTTTGCGACTTATTGTTGATGTGATTTTTGATCATGTTGAGCAAGTTGAATCGTTGCAAACTCTTCTTCTTCGAGCATTGGCTGTGTGATAAATCATGAACAGTCAATATATGTGAGAAATGTACCGTGACTTTCACGCTGTCTCCTAATTCTTTGATCATCATTTCGCATGAGTTCTTGTACTTGGAACAATTTTCTTCATCTTTGAAGAACCTGAAATGTGAATGTACAATTAATCCATGTACATAAGGAAGGTAGTACGTTTCCATTAAGTATTGGCGAGTGGTGACTCACTCTGTAATCTTGTCTTTGAGTTTCTCCAAGTCGGTCGAAGGATTGAGAGTGAGCTCTACAACGTCTTTTGAATCGGGTTGCCACCCAAGGTTGAGGATTGGTTTGGTAGCCAAAACTGCATTTGGATACAATCTTTTCTCCTTGCTTCCAATTTTTGTGAACGTTGTTGTCAATATGCTGACGCTTTTAACCTCCAGTTGCATATAAAATGCATATAGACCAAACATTGATATTGTAATTGAATGTTTCTAACTGTAATTAACTTTGTACTTTTAGGCAAGTTAAGGGGAACAAATCAATTTAGGGTCTGTTTGGATCGCTATTATAATGCATTATAATGTATTATGGATTGTTTAATGTATTAAATAATTAAAATGTGTTTGGATGAAAATGATTTGTTGAATTATTCTTTCACCTATCTTCTTCCTTAACCACTGTAACTTCACAACAACCACCCTCACCACTACATCTTGACAGGGGAAGGAAGGTGAAGGGGTATATCGCATATAATGTAAACACATTTTAGCCATAATATATTACTTCAATAAATTCATTTAATGCAAATTAAACTTTAAAGCAAAATAATGCAAAATAAAACATAATGCAATTTAATGCATGTCTATCCAAACAAACCCTTAATGTACCTCAGCGTCGTCAAGGATACATCGGTCTCCAACGTCGAAAGGATGGGTGGCAAAGCAAAATATGAGGCCCTGAAAAAAAAGTTTTGGCTGCATCCCCAAATATGAAAGTCAATGCCAACAAGGGAGTTGCTATAGTAACTAGAAGGGTAGTACTCGCAAAGCCTGTAATCAGAAGCCACAACAGTAAAACTATCAGAATTATGACACAGGACATGAGTAGATCCACACGGGACACGATTGCGCTGGAGTCGGCTAACGTGCGCCCCATGTTAATGCAATCTTTGTGCGCATCTACCTGCCAAAGAGTCAAAGACACAATGTTAGGTAGATGTCCGAGACGGTCAGTTGGCATTTGAAAAGTATGTCACATAGATCCATTACCATCCACATGTTCAAGTCGCCAAAAGTGAAATCGGAAGCAGCAAATGAGCCTTCCTCTCGTACCAGTCGGTGCAAAACATTTGCCACTGCCGGATAGAATTTGCGTCGCCTTTCAGATAAATAAGTTGCCTGACTAGATGGTTCGGCCCCATTGGGGCTAGATGACATAACTGGCTGACCATCTGCATGACTAGATGGTTCGGCCCCATTGAGACCAAATGATGTATCAACTACTTGACCGTCTGCCTGACTAGATGGTTCGGCCCAATTGGGACCAAATGATGTATCAGCTGGCTCAACCGCTACATTAGTAGTGGATGGTGAGTGATCTGCTGTCTCAGCTTGCTCTGCCGTTCTGTTAAATAGCTCTACTAGGCTAGCGGGTGTACACCTAATCCATCCAACAATATTTAAGCAATTGATTTAAGTTTGAAATTAGTTTGCGTGTCAACTCTTAATTATATAACCTAGCTCTATAGCGAGAACAATATATTAAGTGAAAACAATAAGTGATGCAAGAATCTTAATCGGTTACTTGTTAGTGGTGGCTTTGATTTTGTTGTTAAACCAGTTCACAACCTCCTCATCCGCCTCCTCGTCGTCGTCTCTATCTAGTATTGGGCTCATAATTTCTGCTAGAGACTTGAGAATGTGGCTAACGTTTCTCAGATGACCCAACCTTATTCTTCTTGACATGATATATTTCGTAACACTCAATTTCCTCGAATCCATGTCGGGGTCATCGTTGCCATTTATGTCGTAGTTGTCGGTGCCATATTGATTAAGAACCTTCAATGGATGAAGAATGTCCTCTTGGCAGAAGCCCGCGGCAGCGAGGCCAATGAAGAAGTACTTAACGGAGGTGATCAAGATCCTAGGCTTAAAACGCCCATAGATGGCATCGGCACTCCACTTGGCCAGGAGAAGGCCTTTCAAGACAAAAAGGAGGGATCCGACAAGGAGGGACACGAAAGTCCAAGTCACGTACTCGAATGCTCGAGGATGCGGGGTGGATGCTTGCTTCAGCCCCAGCTCGGTGCGGAAGTACACCAGCCACGACACTAGAGCAATCCCGATGTACATGGCATGACTTATTTGCATAACGTTCAACCTACTAAAATACTGAGTAATTATGTTTTCATGCCCCAGAGCTTTATTGGGAATATACACAAAAAGATGAATAGTTGCGAAGTAAGCCTGAACATAGCCGGCGGAAAGGATGACGCTCAGCAAACTCCATTTCCAGAGAGGGGAGCCCAGCAGCGTCACCCTGTTCAGCCTCGGCACGAATATGCTCAACCCCAGCCCCATCAGCAGCACCAAGCCCACGCGCGCAGACAGCCTACAAGAGCTCAACCTTATGCGATCCCATAGCACCTCTATGCGTCTTGCTTGGTTGTACATACCGCTCACCCCACGTCCACGTGGGTCGTCTTTGCCAGGACCATCTCTTCCCATCCATCTTTTCGGCGTCCTCATGGGCAAGCTAGCTCCGACCATACAGAACAAAGGGTACAAAGCGATTATAGCTAAAAGAGCAATTAACACTAAAGGGGTGCCTAAAAACACCAATATGATTAGAAATGGATCGGGATCAGAAAGGAAGCTGATGATTTTGTTATGTTGATGGGGAGAATCAGAAACATTAGGGTGTTCATCCTCCAATATTTCCTGGCCGGCGGTTGCGTCCAACTGATTTTCAGTGTCACTCGCCATGGATGGAATGTGCCTGTGCACCTAGCTCGGTTAATTAAGTGTTGAGGATTAGAGGCAAATGCATCTTTGCATTTACAACTACGCCATATATAAATATTTGCTAGCTGGAGAGAGAGAGAGAGTTTGCTTGCTGTTATCCATTCATTCTTATTATAAGCGTCGTTTATACTTAACGTAATACGGTTTAAAATTATAAAGACATTCTTATTATAGGCGGATCAGACAATATTGAGTGCACATGATCTCCGCACTCAACTTGCACAAACAGCTAAATTGGATCATTAGATCCAATTTATCAATACGTTTATATTAATCTATATTACTATACTATAAAGCAGAGACCTTATCTAATAAAGTATAGGGAAATTCCGCCCGCTAACCACGAGGTTTTGCAAATTTCGCGTGGTGCCCAAAGTTTTTCGGTATTCCGCATGGTAACCACGAGGTTTTGCAAATTCCTCGTGGTAACCTTGGCCTATTATAAAAAGTTAAAATTATATGAATATTTACCCGTACTTTCTAATGAATTACACAAATCACCCTATCTTTAGTTTTTTTTTAAAAAAAACTATCTACTAATCTATTTTTATAAAACATCTAAATTTATAATTTTACTATTATATATATTTTATTATTTGCTCTTTTCCCATGGCATGCACTATATATTATTATTTTACAAAATCTTCTGTTTTTTATTATTATAAAAAGAACCACATTTTTCAAATTTGTATAAAAAACAATTCCTTTTTCAAATAAAAAAAATCATACCTAATTTTAAAAACAAAACTACCAGTTCTTATTAACAAAATATAAACTTGAATTTTATTAATAGTTGATCTTTTAAGGGGGTGTTTTTAAAAGTGGGTGCACTAGTTCAAATAATTTGTTTTTAAAATATAATAAAATTGTTTTTTCTAAACATAATGTACATATATAACGACATTAAAAATGTGTAAAAATTATAGGCTTTTTATGACATGTACAACTCTAGGAATTTTTTTATTTATAATAAATTAACATTTAAAAATAATAAAGATTATATATTGAGTAATACTTTTCATTAGGTATTTTAAGAAAACAGATTTGATAGTTTTGTTGAAAAAATCTATTTAAATGATATTTCTCATTAGGTATAAGAAATTAGTTTGTTTATTTATTTTTTCAACAAACCTATCAAATCTTATTTGATTTTTAATATAAATTTGAAAATTGTGATTCTTTTTTTTTTTTAATAATAAACAATGAAACATTTTGTTAAATAATACTGATATATAGTGTCATGTAAAAAGAGTAAATAAATATATATATATATAATGCTAAAATTATAAAGTTAGTTGTTTTATAAAAATAGATTAGATATTTAAAAAAAATAAAGATAGGGTGATTTGTGTAATTAAGTAGAAAGTATGGGTAAGTTTTTATATAATTTTTACTTTTTATAAAAGGCAAGGTAACCACGCGGAATTTGAAAAACCTCGTGGTTACCATGCGGAATACCGAAAAACTTTAGGCACCACGCGGAATTTGCAAAACTTTGAGAATCTTACTTTTTTTATTTTTGAGTTTTTAAACTTTGGATAATATACAAAAGTATCATCATAACATTTTATAAGTTATTTTAATTAAATCTTTGTTTAACTATGTGAACTTTGTAGATATGTTATTTTTCTTACTAATTAAATCTTGAGGAATTAGTACCCCGTGCCCCTGTTTGATAATCACTTTGCAAATATGATCTTGTTTTTTTTTTCGATTTGTAAAAATGCCTAAAAATATTGCAGTAATGCCCAAAATGACAAATATTTGTCAAATAAAAGAAAATTCGAAAATTATTTTTTATTATTATATTTCTAAAAAATAATTAATTTGAACAAACTTTTTTTATCCCAATTTGAAAATATATACAGATAAAAGATTTTACCAGATATTTTAATATTAAAACAAGATTTCAAAGAATACAATCTATCCATTTTGAAAAATAAAAAATAAAATATAAGTTAAAAATAAAATCGAAACCATACAAAAAAGGAAAACAATATTCGCGGATCTACACACCCTAATTTAAAAAAAACAAAAAAAATTGAGAGATCAACTCAAGCTAACCAAATCCCGACCTTTAGAAATTTCAGTGAAAGATGAGAAAAATCAATGTTTTTCAAAAGAAACAAGATATGTTAATAATAGGAAAACAATAATAGTATTTTATAGATGGGTGACATGATATTTATTGTAGATGACGGGTTTTCTAGTGATGGTGACAAGATGAATCTTATTCATAACGCATAACTCAAACAATCCTCTAAAAACCTTGCTTTATGATGAACCTTAGTTTCAAAATTTATGGCTGAATATTTTTAAGGTAATTAAAAATAATTTTTAGAATTTATAGCTAAATATTTTTTTTTGGTTGAATTTTTTTCTTTCTCAAGTTTAAAATTTGAATTCACACAATCTTTTAAAAATACTCAGACCTATCTTATCAAATCATTAGGTCTGAGTACTCTAGAATACTCTAGAATAAACAAAAATTTAAAATACTGGAAACATAGTCAAAATCTATTACTATATACTAAAGCGGAAGCAAATTCTGCCACCATATTACGCCACATCACCCCCCTTATTTAAAAATCTATCTTACTAAATCTTGATTTTATCATAATCTTATACATACTTAATTAAGATATTAGTTCTATCTTATAATTTGAGTTGTTGACTTAATAATTCTATCCATATTTAAAATCTCTATCTTATCATTATACACATTTAATTAATTAATACATATATCTATCATAAACTTTATTTAGAAAAAATTTATGTTGTCATGTATAAATCATAATCATAATATTTACCCATTTAATTAAACATCATATTAACTATAGTTTATTTTCGTAATTTTATTATGGTAATTTTTTAAATAATCAATGGTAGCAAATTCTACCACTATATATGAGAAAAAATATTCATTATATTAAAATAATATATTAAATACATTTTTTTACTATCATATCATATTAAAATATCAATAATAAAAATTAGATGTTATATTTACCATATATATCGCTAATATTACATATTGATTACGCTTTACATTTCTTAATTAAGATAATGATTCATTAACATTTTTATTAAATATTTAAATATTTATTATTTAATTATTTATTATATAATTATTTTTCAAAAACCAATAACATATATACGAGATAATTTGGTTTTGGAATTATCTTATTTAATATATCTTTAATATTATAATATATTAATCTGAGTTTTTATTTAAACTTATTGATTTTTATTATATAAGTTAGTTTACGCAATTTAATTTAAATAACAATAGGTTTGTATCAATTTTTAATAAAATGTGATAATGCATCTTATCTTATGTCATTCTTCCTCAATTATTTAAATATATTTTTATGTATGTATATAAGTAATATATAAATAAAATTTGTTTTTATATATATTATGATATACAAGAGTTATGTTATTTTATAATCCAAAAAATAAACATCGTTTTAAATTGAAGTATGCATATGATAATATTTGTAATTGTTACAGTAAATTCATACATAAATTAATAAATAAATACACATCTCCGTACAAGGTACGGGTCATCTACTAATAGTAACCTAAATGTAGAGGGTAAAAAATCTAAACATATAGTAATTTTTTATTTTTTTTATTAAGTACAACACTAATTAAATTAGTTTGTTGTAAAACTAGATAACCACACGTCATCTAATAGATGGATAACACATGGCTCTTCTCTAACACACCTCACTATTTACTATACAAAAGAAAAAATAAAAAAAAAAAAAAAATGATTTCAAGAGTACCGGTACTTGTTTTACCCCAAACAAAGCACTGATGCATGTGGGTGATTTCAAAGGGGGGCCATGTTGCCATTAAAGAATGAATATTTTGGTTGCTTGGGTGCTAGAACATGCACGATAAACTTCCACAATAGCAATTTGTCTTTAGGCGTATGCAGGGACGGAGGTAGGAATTTTAAAATGGGTGGGCTAAAATTAAAAACATTTGTAGCAAGGGAGTCCTGAACATGTGACCTCACTTTAATATAGTAGCCTTATACCACCTCGGCTAAAATTTCTTCTTATTTATTACTACTAATAATTTGTTTTTATTATTTCAGGGTGGGCTGTAGTACACCCCTCCCTCCGTCCCTGGGCGTATGTAGACAAATAAGCTCAAGATTGAATGCTTTCAAGTTGATGCTCGGACATATATCATATGAAAGAGCATCCATTATAATAAGGAATATCTTTTGTGCTTCTTGTCCAAAGGGCATGTATGTAAAGCCTCCACACTAGCAAACAAGGTCTCAGAGAGATAAAAACAAAGCATCCCATACTTTTCAATTCCTCCCTACATCATCGCAAGAAAACTCAATGAAACAAATTGCACAAAGCATCCAACTATGACGTACCACAATCAGTAGCATTGAACATTGACACTCACCCATCATATCTCATCCAGGCGCTAGCTACCATTCAATTCATTCATTTCTCAAAGTCAAAGCCTGCTCAAGTGCATGAACGATGGAGTCTTCGTTGGAAAAGAAGTGATCCATAGCCATCCACAAAGCCCGTATAAAAACAAGATCATGAGACTAATATTAGCATATTGTATTATATTTGCCCTATCTTGTAACCCAAGTCATGTAATTGTATATATATCATGATAATGAGAAGGAACACCTCAAGGGGGTCCAGGAGAGGGTCCTTTCAATAGAACATCTGAACAAAAGAGTAAGTTTGACCTTCCTCCATATCATATGCATTGATGACATGTATACATGAGTTATAACTTGTAATATATATTAGTATATTACGTGCATGATTTGTGTGAACCAATTTTGTAACGTTCGAGTGATACAGATCGCATTCATGAAGACTAGGCCACAACACATTCCACAAGAGCTATTGCCTGGAATACTTTGCAACCTCCCCCTCAAAACTCTTCTCCGGTTCCGCTGCGTCTCAAAGTCATGGCAATCCTTGATCCGGGATCCCGAGCTCGCCTCTCAAGAACTTCAAGAGCAACCACGACGAAACCCACCTCCTCGTTGCCCATAATGGGCAACGAAACATTGCTCTAAATACCCCAACTTTCGAACCAGTTGCACACCCTACTTGAACCTATTCGAATTTCACAAATTATCTTATGCTATGAAGGTTGGTGTGCATTTTATCCTTACTATATCCACACTTTGGATAAAACTACGAACTAGCCTTGTACCTTTTTATTTTGTGAAAAAATACCCAGTATATCTAATTAAGTTAATTTTTATATTTACATGATCAATTTATTTTGTTACCTATTATGTTTTTTCTATCTTGATAATAAACTTGATTTTTTAGTCAAAATACATATAAATTACATCTCTTTTAATAATTTCTACTTATTTATAATCCCTCAATTTTCTCAAATTATATAAACACCTATCATTTTTGTAATACACACATACATATGATCGCTTTGGAACCACCAAATTAATTCCGACCCTACCTGATATCTAAAAAACTATTTTTTATTATTCGCATTATATAGGTTATCCTATTGAATTTATCTATTTAAAAAAAACTTTTGTCGATTATCAATTCTTAAAGCATTATAGAGTAAAATCTTTCACATATAAACTAAGAAAAATCTTTAAATATTCAATTTAACTTATTTCTTTTTTTTGAGTAATAACTTATTTCTTTGAATACAAGTAAATTTGAGGTTTTCTACGTTTTCTATTAAATTCTAGTAAACTTTATAAATTTATCAAATGATGAAACATTGTAAATTTTTACTTTTATATCTAAATTGTTATTAATATATGATAAAAATTGTAAGTAGATTTTAATAAAAGGATACATATTGGATATAATATTTGTTGAATAATCATGTAAAATTATGTATAGAAAATCTATACTACCTATAGTATAAAGCGGAGACAATGTCTTCACAAAAATTTGCGCCACGTGTCATTTCAATAATAAAATAATCAGTCGGGCCCTCCTTTATACAAATTGGGTAGTTAGAATCTTATATAATCTTATCCCGTAAAAATTGATTAAAATTTACCAAAAATTATGAATTATCCCCAAAATTATATATTTATCACTTACCAAGAATTAGTTATAATCTTCCTATAAATAATACTATTTAATAAAACGTGATATTTATCATAAAATAATTTTTAAACAAATTCAACTTATTTATATTATGAGTTGATTTACTATTGGTAAAAAAGCACTAATCATAATACGAAGATAAATATATATGATCCTATAATTTTAACATGATCATGATCATTGACATTACATATATATATTAAATTGGATTTATAATCACATTACCCGTACACAGGCACGTACTTAGGGGTGGGCTGGGGTCTGCTCCAGCCCACCCTAAAAATAAAATTAGCAAAAAAAAAAGGTAATTTTAGTATTAAATATGTAAAAATTAAGGTAAATTTGGGTTATTTAGATAATTTAGCCCACCCTAAAGTAAATTTACCATACGAAAATAAATTTAGCCCAACCTAAATAAAATTCCTGCATCCGTCCCTGCCCGTACATGGTAGTGACCTGGCAATTCGGGTTGTTCGGGTCAGTTTGGATCGGGTTGTTCGGTTCGGGTCAGTTCGGGTCAAACAGTTATTTCGGGTCTTGTTCGGTTCGGTTCGGTTCGGGTTCGGGTTCAGATGTTATTCGGGTTCGGGTCTAGTTCGGGTTCGGGTCGTTTCGGGTCGTTTTATTTCGGATTAGTTCGGATCGGATGTTGTTCGGTTTTGGGTCTAGTTCGGTTCGGGTCCTTTTCGGATTGCTTCGAATCGGATCATTTCGGGCCGGGTCAATTCGGATTCCGGTGTTATTTGGATTCAATTTTTTTTAAATTATAAGATCACCCGCAACGGTGAGTTTTTAACGTAGAAGGTTTGGGCCCTTTAATGAGTACTTTAATGTGTCTTGTAATAAAACATAGTTACTACATATTATTGACAAAGATTTAGATGTAATTTCTACTTAGTTAATTAAAAAAAATTAATTACTATTTATATTATATACATACACATACGTACGAGAAGAACAAATTACAACTCTAAAATGGGCCTAACAAGTTTAGTTCGGGTCAGTTCGGTTCGGGTGCAGTTCAGTTCGGGTGAAGTTCGGTTCGGGTCAGTTCGGTTCAGGTTTAGTTCGGGTCAATTCGGTTCAGGTTTAGTTCGGGTCAATTCGGTTCGGGTGCTGTTCGGTTCGGTTCGGATTCAGTTCGGGTCTGGGTCGTGTTCGGATTGTTCATTTTTCCTTGTTCGGGTCCAATTTCGGGTTCGGTTCGGGTCGGTTCGGTTCGGGTTTCAGGTTCGGATCACTTTCTGCCGGGTCTACATGGTACGGGGGTTAAACTAGTTTGAATAAAGTAGGAAGACACGGCAATTAATCTAGCTAGTCACTAAAGAAATTATATAGATAGTCTCACAAAAGGACAAGCATAGCAAGGACACGTACACCAAAATTATCTTCTTTCTGGCTCGATCAAACACTCGTAGTGGACTGGGAAGATCGAGATGAGTCCAGCCTAGGCATAGCATGGACTACTTCCTCTGTTTCCGACTTATTGCTAATGTGATTTTTGATCATGTTGAGCAAGTCGAATCGTTGCAAACTCTTCTTCTTCAAGCATTGGCTGTGTGATAAATCATGAACCGTCAATATATGTGAGAAATGTACCGTTACCTTCACGTTGTCTCCTAATTCATTGATCACTATACAACATGAGTTCTTGTACTTGTACCAATTTTCTTCTTCATTGAAGAACCTGAAATGCCAATATACAATTAATCCATGTACATACATAAGGAATTAAGATTGTTAATTAATATTGGCGACTCACTTTGTAATATTTTCCTTTAGTTTTCCCAAGTCGGTCGAAGGATTGAGGATGAGCTCTACAACGTCTTTTGAATCAGGTTGCCACCCAAGGTTGAGGATCGGTTTGGTAGCCAAAACTGCATTTGGATACACTCTTTTCTCCTTGCTTCCAATTTTTGTGAACGTCGTTGTCAATATGTTGACGCGTTTAACCTCCAGCTGCATATATGGATATAGATCAACTATAATACCAAACATGGTGTTATGGGAAAACAATCAGAATGGGCTCAACCATCAAGCCCAACACAGAGTCCTACAAGGTTAAGTTAAGGAGAACAAATCAATTCAATGTACCTCAGCGTCGTCAACGATACATCGGTCTCCAACATCGAAAGGATGGGTGGCAAAGCAAAATATGAGGCCCTGAAAAAACGTTTTGGCCGTGTCCCCAAATATGAAAGTCAAGGCCAACAAGGGAGTTGCTATAGTAACTAGAACGGTAGTGCTCGCAAAGCCTGTAATCAAAAGCCACAGCAGTAAGACTATCAGAACTATGCCACAGGACAGAAGTAGATCCACACGGGACACAATTGCGCTGGCGTCGGCTAATGTGCGCCCCATGTTAATGCAATCTTTGTGTGCATCTACCTGCCAAAGAGTCAAAAGACACAACGTTAGCTAGGTAGACGTCCTAGCCAATTCGCATTTGAAAAGTAAGCCTCTTCGATCCATTACCATCCATATCATCAAGTCGCCAAAAGTTGCATCATATGAGCCTTCCTCTCGTACTAGTTGGCATAACATATGTGCCATTTTCGGATAGTCTCTGCGTTGCCTTTCAGATACCATTTCTCTAGATTTGCTTATGGATGGAAGAGAATCCTTCATTGTTGTCCAATATTGCTTGAAAAGTTGTTTGGCCTTGGAGCAGGAGCTTGAACCCGCTGGCTCACAGTCTGCCAGAATAGATGTTTCGGCCCAAATATTGAAACACCATAGTGTCTCAGCCCGCTCTTGTGTGGTACGAATTAGCTCTAACAGGCTAGCGGGTGTACACCTGATCCATCCATATCCATCCAACAATATTTAAGCAAGTGAGTTGAGATTATAATTATTAGTTTGCGTAACAACTCTTAATTATATAACCTAGCTCTATAGCAAGAACAATATATTAAGTGAAATAATAACTGATGCAAGAAGCTTAACTAGTTACCGGCTGTCAGTACTGGCGGGTTGGGTGGCTCGGATTTCGTAGTTAAACCAGTTCACAACTTCCTCCTCCTCCTCGTCGTTGTCTCTATCTAGGGTTGGGCTCATGATTTCTGCTAGAGACTTGAGAATGTGGCTTACGTATCTCAGATGACCCAACCCCGTTCTTCTTGACATGATATATCTTGTAAATCTCATCACTTTCACCGAATCCATGTCGCGGTCGTCGATGCCCTTTCTTTCGTAGATGTCGGGGAAATATTGATTAAGAACCTTCAAACCATCAAGAATTGGCCCTTCGCAGAATCCCGCAACAGCGAGGCCAATGAAGAAGTACTTAAGGGAGGTGATCAAGATCCTAGGCTCGAAACGCCGATAGATGGCATCGGCACTCCACATGGCCAGGAGAAGGCCTTTCAAGAGAAAAAGGACGGATCCGACAAGGAGGGACACGAAAGTCCAAGTCACACACTCGAATGCTCGAGGATGCGGGGTGGAGGCCTGCTTCAGCCCCTGCTCGGTGCGGAAGTACGCCAGCCACGACACCAGAGCCATCCCCATGTACATGACATGAGTTATTTGCAACTCCAACCCACTAAAATACTGAGTAACTATGTTCTCCTGCCTCCAGATGTCTAAGGGAATGACTATAAAAAGATAAGTCACGACGAAAGCCTGAACATAGGCGGCTGTAAGGGTGACGCTCAGCAAGCTCCATTTCCAGAGAGGGGAGCCCAACAGCGTCACCCTCTTCAGGGTCGGCACGAATATGCTCAACCCCAGCCCCACCAACATCACCAAGCTCACACGCGCAATCATCCCACAAGAGCTCCACATTATGCGACCCCATAGCGTCTCCTTGCATCTTGCTTGGTTGTACATATCTTCCAACGCAGGTTCACTCGGGTAGTATTCGCCATGGCCATGCTTTCCCATCACTCTTTTCAGGGTCTTCTTGGGCAAGCTAAGTATGACGATGAAATACAAAGGGAATAAGACAGGAAAGGAAGCCAAAAGCGCTATACTAAATGCAAGCATAGCTGAACCAATGGCCATAAAAATGAGGGTGGCTAGAACAACAATCAACACCTTATAATTTAGAGGCAGAGAAAGGAAGCTGATCTTTTCCTTGTCTTGATGGGGAGAATCAGAAACACTAATACGAATAGGGTGCCCATCCTCCAATATTTCCTGGCCTGCGGTTGCAGCCAATTGATTTTCAGTGTCACTCGCCATGGGTGCAATATGCCTGTCCACCTAGCTAGGTTAATTAAGTGTTGAGGATTAGAGGAAAATGCATCTTTGCATTTACAACTACGCCATATATGTTTGCTAGCTGGAGAGAGATCAAGAGAGAGTTTGCTTAGTGTTATCCATTCATTCTTATTATAAGCTTCGTTTATAATTAATAGAGATCAATCGATCACATCGATCTCTAGGCAAGAAAATGTCTTTATAATTTAAAACCGTATTACTTAAGCACATTAATTGTTTGATGGACTTTCTTGATTCAAATTTATAATACGGAGTATTATTTTCCCTTGACCTCGTAACAAGGACTCCCCCTATACTTAAATGTCATTACACAGCGTAGAATCGTAGATGATACTGTAATCGTAGATGATATTATTAAATATTATTATTTAATAATAATATTTATTTAATAATCATTCAAAATTCAAATTCTTGACCTGTTAGGTTGAACCGAACCCACACAATAACATGTCAAGACCCGACTTGACTTGACCCGTAACCCAATTGACTCGAAGTCGCACTCAACCCGTACCTAAAAAGACCAAATCCGAATCCACCCGGCTCAACCCGTTTAACACCTCTACCTGCAACATTGGATCATTAGATCCAAATTTATCAATATATATATATATTTTTGTAATTGATCTATTTTTTATTTATTTTTTCATTAACGGCTACTTATTACATGAAGCTAGATGGCTACTTATTACTAGGGGTGGGCACGGGTGGTTAACCGGATTTCTGGTTAACCGAAAACCGGTTAACCGGAAATTCGGTTATTGATTCGCAATAACCGTAACCGTACCTTTTGTCTCCGGTTAATTGATATCGGTTAATCAAAAAATTCGGTACGGTTTTTCGGTTAACCAATAACCACATCTTAAAAAAAAGCTTATAAATTAAAGTATGTCGTGGAGTGTTAACGAGGTCTCTAATACAAATTGCACATCTTTAATAGATACCAAAATAGAAAATACAAATATATAGTCTTAATATCATTTCACAATACATAAAACACAAAAAACAAACATTGTTTTTTCGTAACTTAAAAATGTACAAATGCATATTCAATCGTCAATTAAAATGGACTCGTGATTTTTCATCAAAGGTTGCTCTAAAGCCAATTTTCTCAATCCTATAAATTCTAACAAAGATCAGAGACACAAAAAATGTTGTACTCAAATAAAAAAAATTAACAAATATAATAAATTAAACACAAAAAACGACGCGAGTTCCATCGCTTCATTTTTATCATATAAGCCACCATATATCAAACTCCTAGTTTTTATCCGATCAAAATACTAGTTAAAAGATATATTTATGAAAATCCTAATTAAAAGATAGATGGGGAACTAGCTATCTATCTCCAATCACTATGTATAAACTCATGAACTCTAATTATTTAACCCTAATTCATGCCCAAGTGATCAATTCTTTTCAAAAGTAAGTCTCAGGAGGCCAAGATTGTACAAATTTTAGGTTACACTAAGGAATTCAATGGGGGCTAACTAGCCTAAGGAATTAACTTTAAAAAATATCATAGGATATAAGGTCACAAGTATAGGCAAAACTAAGAAAAGATGTGCAAACCTCGGTCTAAAATTCGATCTAGGAACCTCCTGGCCTAGTATTGTCGTGAAGACCGAAAATGACTGAAGTGAAGAGTGAAGACTGAACAATTCAACGACAATTGTTTTGGGATGGAGGCTTGTTTGCAGACGGGCTAAATTATTTAGGTTTAAGTTTGGGTCTTTAAAGTAGGTTGGATTTGCTTGAGCCTGTAAGACTGTAATGTAACAGAGTGCTTAAAAAATAACTAATATAACTTGAACCTATCGCCTTGTCTATTATCAAAATATATTTAATATCATGAAATTAGCTTGATTATGTTGTTCTCTTTCTAAAAATATACGGAGTATATATTATATATCCGGTTATTTGATTAACTGAATATGTAAAAACTAGTAACCATAACCTAACTGTTTAACCAGAAAATATTTCGGTTGATTAACCGTAACAAGTTTTTTGATTTTTTTCCGTTACGGTTAACCGAATACGGAGTGATTGGTTTTCTTTTTGCCCACCCTACTTATTACATCATACTCATAGGCACCCATTTAACTTCGTGTAATAAGTAGCCATTGGATTATAGAAAAATAAAATACGAAGTAACTTCCATATTGTGTAGTTTTGATGGGTAAATCCTGCCTTATGTTCACCGAAGGAAATATTATTTATCCTAAAAGTACCCAAGAAATCACATAATAAGATCATAACCAAAAGATCACCTCTATAAAACCGATTATATTATAGGCAAGTATCTTTAAAAAGAAGATTATATTACGTGGCACGGACTGATCACGTGGCCCCCATTTCCCTATGAATAAGTACTGAAGTGAAGACGTTAAGGCTCTCATTTCTGCTCTCATTTGAGTCGTTTCCTTTCCTCCGTCGGTTTGACTTGAAATTAGGTTTCTTTTTCTCCGTTTTTGCTTTATCTATTTCAGAATTTGTCAGTTCGTACGTTTAGGGTTTCAATTCAACCAAAATTTTGAGTCCGATTAGCAGAAACATGAAAAGCTCATGTTCGATTCATAAATACAGTATTCAGTATTCTGTATTCATGTATATGAAGTATGTGTATTATGTTAGGTTTTTGTCTATATCATATGTTGGACAACATGTACGTATATATTGAAAGAAGAACATGGGTGTGTCATTTGCAGATTATACACCTAATTGTGAGCATATATTTAGTAACAGTCACTTAAGCAAATTCAAATTAAAGGATCTTGATGCAGGACAAGAAGGGCAACATGAAAGGGCCAAAGGGAGCAAGGAAAATGGTAACATAGTTCTCTACTACGTACCTCTCTATATACATTATTGTGCTTATATAGTGTTGCTTCATGTTAGACCGAACTCACCCCCTTAATAACAATTTTTGATGTTTTTTTTTTGACCACTTAATAAACAATTTCACCTTGAATGCCTGCAAGTAGAACATGAAGAATGAAGTTGTTGCTGATTTAGAGAAGAAGATCACGGCTCTCGAAACGTCTAAACGGTAAACCGATCTTAATGCATGATTGATGATCTTACTCGTCGATCTCTCTTAGCTTAGAACAACATCACTAATAATCACAATGTGTATAGGAAATTGATGGGCGAGGACTTGGACTCGTGTTCATTGGATGAGCTCCAAGAATTAGAGCATCAGCTCGACAAAGCCTTAGCCAATGTCAAGGCCAGAAAGGTATAAATCATGTTACTATCCTATTTATAAACTTGATCCATCAATCTTTTTCTAATACTTGATGTTTGATTATGTATGGATTGATCAGAACAAAGTGGTGGCCGAGTGTATTGAAAAGCTTAAAGAAAAGGAGAGGGTCCTTTCAATCGAAAATGTGCATCTGAAGAAAAGAGTAAGTTTGACCTTCCTCCATATCATATGCATTGATGATTTGTATGAACCAATTTTGTAACCTTTCAGTAAATGTGACACAGATCGCCTTCAGCAAGACTAAGCCACAACACATTCCACAGGAGCTATTGCCCGGTATACTCTGCAACCTCCCTGTCAAATCTCTTCTCCGGTTCCGCTGCGTCTCAAAGTCATGGCAATTCTTGATCCAAGATCCCGAGTTCGGCCGCTTACATCTCAAGAACTTCACGAATAACCGCGACGGAACCCATTTCCTCGTCGCCCATGATAAGCAACGAGACGTTGTTGTGCGGTCCAGTGACACCTTTGCGACCGACTCAGAAACACTTCTCGCCCTCGGAAAGACAGGCCATGCACAAAGCTGGGATATTGTCAACTCCATCGACGGGTTGGTCTTGCTAAAGAGAAGTCAACGTTTCAAATTCGAATCCGGACCCGGATTCACGGACTTGAAGGTGTGGAATCCATCCATTAGAAAGTTCCATGAGCTTCCATCCTTGCATGAGATCAGTAAAGCACGTTCTGATGGTGACTTGGTGTATGAGGAGGAGATTGGCCTTGGTTACGATCCGGTAGCTAACGATTACAAGCATGTTAAACTTATCTTTATGCAAGAGCCTGTGCCTTCGGTTGCGATTTACAGCCTTGGAACCGCTTCATGGAAGGTAGTTCCATTTCAAGGCAAGGGGTGTTCTTGGCATTGGGACTTGTATGATGGAGCTTCTAGCAACTGGGGTCAGGTCTTCAACGAAACGAGAAGGAAGGTCTGTTTTCGGGGCAGCTTGCACTTCATTGCCCTTGATGCGCTCCAGCCAACCACGTGGGATTTGGTCTCCTTTGATCTGATCAACGAGACGTTTTCTACCATAAGGTTGTTGCTTGATATTGGTAGATCCAAGGAGCTCGCGCTGATTGACGGTGGATGCTCATTGGCAGTGTTTTCTGCCACGGGCTCGGCTCGTCGCCCTGACTATTCCGTGTGGGTGTTGGAAGGCTCCGGAGATGGAAGCGCGTCCGTGTGCTGGACCAAACGCTACTCGTTCCAATTGAAATCATCGACTCAGTCGACTCAGTTCCTGTACGTCAAGAAGAATGGCAATATGCTGACACGGATGTGTCGTAAGGAGAACATCGCGGATGGGACTGACAAGAAATCAATAAGGTGGGATCAAGTGGTCTCATACAACCCTGAAAGTAAAGAATGTAAGATAGTGCAGGAGAAGAATGGTTCCGATTATTTGATCAGAGGTGTATTCGCATATGCTGAGAGCTTGGTTCTGCTTAATTAATTCCTTTGGTTAAGGGCTCTGCCTACGAGAGTCGAATCGCGGTGACCTACTTCTGCTTAATTGAACAAGGCATAATAGCTAGTCAAAACCCTTGCAAGTTTCTTCCGGTTATGTTTCTTTTCATCCCTTTTTGCTTGACAATTTGGGTAAGTTTGTGTTGTGTTTCTTTTTAGTACCATCAAGAACATAATTGGGGCATGTCATAGATGCAGACCAAATGACTACTATGGTTAATTTTATTAATGTCATAATTCTTGCATCAGATCAAAACTTGGAGAATATAATGTTGTGACATTGTTTTTTTTTTTTTCTTGTATTTAAGAAGATAATCGAGCTAGTTTAACAAAATTCAGTCATTTGAATTTGGAGGAGGCCAGGATTGGGATTATGGAATGAAGTTGGTCTGAAGCTGAATTAATACTTCAAAAAAAAATAAAAAATGGCATAGCAACAATGAGTTCCACGTTAAACAATCAATAGTGATGCATCTAGAAAAATATTTCACTTATGCTCTTCTAAATATATGCTATCATATAGATCATACATTCAATGTAACTACTCTCTCCTTTACAATCAACTAGTACAAACCCTGTACCATGTACGGGTAATGTAAATATAAAATCGAATTGACCGTTTTGAGATCGAATTTTGATAGGAATACGCTTTTAACTCGGGAACTTATAATCCAGATCCGATAGACCAAAGTCCGAACCTATTGACCTATATATGTACTTTTATTCATACAATTTTAATTCTAAAATAGTTCTATTCAAATTTATATAACTAATGAATATACTATTGACACATGTGAATTTTTTTCACTATTCTTCAAGATTCAATAATGACAAAAATGTATACTAATTAATAAGAAAAAATTGTAAAGAATATAAAAGAAAATCACTTGAGTTAATTTCCTTATTCGTATAAGGATATATAATTGAGTAAGATATTAAGTATGCATAAGGAAATCGGATAAGATATCAAGAAGATATATAGGTTATTTTTTGAAAATCAATGCAAAAAATAAAATCATTATTTTATTCAGGGTTGATGACGTGGCGCAAATTTTAACAAAGACTTGGGTTCCGCTTTATACTGTATTATAGTAGATCTTAGTAAAGTACACGACCTTGAGACTTGAGAGCCAAGAGACCTTATCTTTCTTAGTCTTAAGACAAAACAAAATCTGGACACTATCTTTTACATAAGATATCAAAATATTATTCTATCCAAATATATACTCCTTTAAAATCAATCTTTAGCCAAACAAACCGACAACCAGAAGAAAATAATACTTCCTCCGTTAAGAAATAGTTTTTTTTTTCGAATTGGAAAAAATATATTAATGAGGGAAAGGGTTACAAGAAAAAGTACAGGACCGAAAGCAACAAAGGGGAACAAAAACACTACAAAAATCAGCAGACATCAGAACAATTACAAGGATGCTCAAATAGAGTTCAGCCGGCTAGGGGAGAAGCTCCTATTGTGGGCAGCCGCGCAATTCTTGAGGTGGCCGATGATATTCCTTGCGCAGTCCCGGGGCGAGATGAATTGATTGTTGAAGATGCGGTCGTTGCGACTTCTCCAGACAAAGTAGATGAGTGCTGTGAAGCAGCTGGGAATGAGCTTGTGATTCGAACCATTAAGAAATAGTTGTCGTTTTAGGTTGATTGAGTTGTTAATTAAAAAATACGGAGTACTTGTCATTTTGGATATTTTAACACCATTTCCCCAATATAATCCCCACTAATTAAAAACAATTACTTAAATCTATGCTAGAAAATAAAAGATCTTTCTAAGATTATTTGAGTTGTTAATTTTTAAGATAAACCCTAAAACGACATGTATTTGTTAGCGGAGGAAGTAGTATTTGTTAGGGCTCAAAAAAAAAACTACCCTTATTTGGAGTTAACACAATTCTATTTGTCAATGCGTAAAGTTTTTTTCCATACCAGTGGACGGTAAAGATAGTATTTTTGTAAAGATATAAACGTGATGCAGAAGTTGAACGGTTCAATTATGCTATGAACCCTACTCTGCCAATCTAAGATCGAGTTGATTGATTGAGTTGCTCACAACTTCTCTTCTAGATTAATCATCGTAAGGATCTCCATCTCTCTTAATTAGTCTCTTTTCTTGACTTGCTTGTAATTTTGAGTATATTAATTTGCGCCAAACCCTAGCTACTTCCGCCTTCTTTAGATTTCTCTTCAATCCCTTTCATTTGCCTGTTTCCCTTCAAATTAGGCTTCTTTTTTCCAGTTTTCCATTATACCCTAATTTTGTGAAATAGACTGCTCAATTAGGGCTACATCCACAATTTTGGGTTCAGTTTGATTAGGAGCGTTTGTTATGAAATTAGGAGTGGCTCTACAACGAGCTTGTAACGTGAGCGTTTAAGTTTGAGATCTTGAATGGAAAAACTAGTTCATATTAATTAACATCATAAGATTATGGGCCATAAGTTTACAAGACTAATTTGTAAGCACTAATATATTGTTCTGTAACGTCGTCTCAGTCGTCGCGCCACACGGATCGCCATCATGAAGTACGAGAATCTTCGCGAAGCACGCTCTACAAAACACATTCCAGCTGATCTATGGCCTGAGATCCTGTGCAACCTTCCTGTCAAATCTCTTCTCAGATTCCGCTGCGTCTCAAAAGCATGGCAAGCTTTGATCGGCGATCCTGGGTTCGCGCGCTTACATCTCAAGAACTTCAAGAACAACGTCGACGAAACCCACCTCCTAGCCGTCCAAGGCGAGCAACGAGATTGTGTTGCGAAGCGCAGCGACACCTTTGAAACCGATTCGGAGACACTGCATACCCTTGGGCACGTAGGCAATGAAGGACGGTGGGATATCGTTTGCTCTATTGATGGGCTGTTCTTGCTAAAGAGGGGATCTAGAGTATTTGGATTCAATGACTTGAAGGTGTGGAATCCATCAATTAGAAAGTTCCATGAGTTTCCATCTCCTGATCATAACCAAGTCTTCAAGGTTGCTGACATTTGCCTTGGCTATGATTCGCCAGTTAATGATTACAAGCATGTTAAGCTTATCTTTTTAGATGACTACACTGTGCATTTAGTTGCAATTTACAGCCTTGGGTCTGGTTCTTGGAAGTTGATTCCATTTCAAGGAAATGGATGTTCTTGGCACTGGGATTTGGCGTCCCTTTGGTTGAGAAGGAAGGTCCATTTACGCGGCAACTTACACTTCCTCGCCGGGGATTTGGAGCATTCGGTCGTGCCAAGTGTTTGGGATTTGGTTTCCTTTAATCTGAAGAGCGAGGCGTTTTCTTACATAAAACTTCCTGATGATGCTAAAGGGTACAACGAGCTCACGCTGATTGACGGTGGGTGCTCGTTGGCGGTGTTTGTTGCTTGGGGCGATCACAACTCCGTTTGGGCGTTGGGAAGCTCCCGAGACGGAAGCGGGTCCTCGTGTTGGGCCAAACGTTACTCGTTTCGTTTGGAAGATCTTCAGCATTTCTTGTACTCCAAGAAAAACGGCGATCTACTGACAGTGAGGCGTCGTTGTGAGATCTCGATGAGGCCTCTTGGGTGGGCTGTGGAATCATACAACCCTGAAACCCATGAGTGTAAGACTCTGGAGCAGAGGAAAGTTTCATCTTATATAGTCAATCAACTCAATCTTGTATCTTCATACATTGAGAGCTTGATTCTGCTTAAAGCAAATTAGGATATATATTTAGAGCTTTATTAGTCATCTACTAAACAAGGGTATGTGGCGCCCTGACTGAACTTGTATATATGGAGAACAAGTGCATAAATGAAATTTGTTTTTGTTTAGCTAGTCTGTATTATGAAATGATTCAAAGAACATATTGTTTTCAATTATATCTTAATTATTAATTAGTGTTACGTGAATTTCTTATTTACATGAAATTTGTTCTTGTTTGTCATTTGCTTCATGAACTTTAAATATACACTGAAATTGGAAAGCTCAATATATCTTTTCCGTAATGTTTTATGGGAATGATTTTTGTGTGATCCTTCTTGAATATTTTTAGAAGAAAAAAAGTATTAACTTATTGTGCTCAAGGAAGATACGTACTGCTTTCGATGAATTCAGGCATTCGTATAACACATCCATTTAAGAGACATATCAATAGCACAAATGGCATTGAAGCATTTGTATTCATCAATAAAATGTCCCCAATAAATCATTCTACCATACAAAAGTTAACTTCATTGTTACAATTAATATTACAATTTACACAAATCATTCTATGTTAAAGCATTATTTCAAGATGAGTTAAATTCTTGGTACAATAACTCACATTTCTCAAGTTTTCGTGTTACAGTAAATTATTGAATGCTATGATGATTCTCCCTAATGACATAAAGTTCTGTACATTAATTTGCATTGACCTAAATTTTACGTTACACTAAATAATTTGTAGAACAATAATGCATTACATTTATGTAACAATAAATGATTAGAGTTGACCAATAAACAATAAATAATTAGAACGTATTGGATTGGTTTAGCCTTATTTTCTAGGATTCTCTAAAAAAATATTTATAACCCCCGTTTTATTATAAAAACTAGTTTTAGTCCCTTGCCTTGAAGACACAAATTTGATTTAATTAAAAACTTATATTAAATTTTATATAAAGTTATTCAAAAGAATAGTTTGATACAAAATCTTATATTATTTTTTTTAACTTTTTTCTTATGGGATTTATTTTAATGATACAATATATCTACTATAATATATTCTTTTAATCGAATAAACATTTGTAGAATTATAATTTTTATATAAGGAATTAAGGATTGAATACTCCTAACATTTTTAGGATTTAGTTTAATGTTTATGGATTACATTTTGAACTGTATATTTAAATGGAGTTGACATATATTTTTCTATATTATTATTTTAATCTCTAATTTAGTATATAGTAAGATTAATTAAGTATATACTTGATGAAAACTTATAGATACAATTTCAATGATATAAATTCTTTCATATTTTACATATACAGTAGAACTTCCATAAAATAGTACTCGGTAAATTAATAAACACGGTAATTTAATATTTTCTCTGGTCCCGACCTGGGCTAGTGTAAAATTTGATGATTTTCGATAAGATAATAAGATAATAAATTTTCAAAAGCCACTATAGAAATATAAGGTCCCAATAAAATCATAAATTAATAATTACTATATAAGGAATGTACAGTAATACCAATAATCCAAAATTTGGTTCGAAATTGTCCATATTTTATTTTTAGAAAAAAGGTTAATAGTTTGGCTATACTTTTATGATTTTTATAGTTGGTATTATTTTTAGTTCAATGACAATACTTGGTACTATTTAACTAGAAATATTTCTATCACTAAAAACTCTATAAATTAATAAATATTAGTTTATTGATTAATTAATATCTCTATAAAATAATAAAATACTCCGGTCCCACTATAACCTTATTAATTTATAAAGGTTTAACTGTATGTGGGGTCTACAATCAAAATTAACCAAGTAAACTTTTTTAGTGAAGATGATGGAAGATGCTATACATCACACACTTTTACTATACATTACATTTAAAATTACCTTAATAACCTTTCTTAAAGGAAAATTAATAAAAATAAAAAGTCTTATGTATTAAGATATTTTGTTGGATTCACTACCTTAATAAATCTCAATCGGCTATAAAAGGAAAAAAATAACTAATTTCAATCTAAATATCCCTTATTCTAATATTTCATTTCTTTTAATATTTTTTTACCATTTATTACTACGAAAGCATTTATAAAAAAATCAAAACTTATCATACTATATAAGATTAAAAATAAAAATAAACTTTATATAGCGTTGTATATATAAAAATAAACTTTGTTTTGAAGATGCTATAGATGACACACTTTTATTATTACGAAGTCATTTTTACCATTTATTTTTACACTTATTAGAGTTTTTATAATAGTCGAAAAAAACATTATATAGATTAGAGTTTTTAAAAAAGGAGAAAAATCATTATATAGCTCTGTATTAATTATATATCATAAGATTAAATATTTGTTTATTGAAAATATTGTTTAATGTAGAAAACAAGATTTGTTGGGTTCAATTTTTGTAAAGTAAATATCTCGTTGGATGTAGTATGTAGATTTTGCTTAAGTATATTCTTGTAATTTAAGGTAGTTCTTAGATTTTGTTTAAGTTTTCCAAAATTAGTTTTAAGAGTATTATAGTAAAAAGATTGGAAAAGTGTGAAGAAGATGGAAAATTAAGTGTGATGTTTAGCAGCTATGAAGATGATTCATGTGGTCTAATGTGAAGTTGACACGTATCATGATAATTATTATTTTTACCCTCCGCTTTAGTATATAGTTATGATGAATGGGAATCACCCCTTTTAGTCCTAAAAAATGTCAAAACGCTAAAACATATGATACTCAACACTCAAGGATTACATAAAAAAAAATTATGTACTACCTAATTGGTCAGTTTTATGTAACAATAAGTGGTATAGACTAGTGAACTCTTAATAATCACAAAAAACTCAAGAACCCAAAATTGTGAATGTAATGTATATCAACACACAATAATGGGAGAACCTCAAGAGTTACTTACAATTAGGGTAACACGAATTTCGATCATAAAACAACGACTAGTATCCATGAGAACACATTCGGCCCGTATTTGATGTCAACTAACCCTAAATGTAATGTCACAATCATTTATATTTGATACATGAACATACCATTATTTAAAAACCGTATTGAAGGATGCAAGTGAATGTTGTCGATAACTGTAAAGTGGAAGTGTTACCCTGAAGGTGGAGGATGTCATGTGAGTGAAGGAGCCAATACCGGCGATTGCAAAGTAAATCAAACTAAAGGAGATATGACTTTTTGTTGTTAAAGATCCTAATTCTAGTAGTGAAACAAGATGCAGTTCAACTTATGGTGGCAAATAGTGGCGATAGATAGAGGCCAGTGACTAGGTTGGCAAGCGAATGAAGGTTGTGCTTGTTGACTGGATGTGGGATGTGAAGGACAATGGCGATAAAAGTTGGATAGAAGACATTAAATTGTGCTTTAAATATTATTCTTTCAATTTTAATATATTAAGGTTAATTTAATGTGAATGATCGCGACAGTGAAGGTTGCGTAGAAATCATGTTAAAAATTATGCGTTAGAAGGTATTAGTTCATTTTTTTTATACATTAGGGTTAGGGTAATGTGAAGGATTCCAATGGCGAAGGTTGCATATAAATCACGTTCAATTGAGTGTTAGACTGTTAGATGTTAATAATTCGGTATTAGGGTTAGGGTAATGTGACTGTTAGATGAATTGAAGTTTGCGTAGAAATCACGTTAAATTGCGCATTAATTGAAATTACCTAATTCAATGTTACTACATCAAGGTTAGGGTGAGTAATTGGGTTATTAAAAGTGAAATGTTTATTTTCGAAACAAAATCATATCGGGCAAATGTATATCGACACACAATAACTCTAAAATTAACCTCAAGATTCACGTACAATCATCAACCAATCCAAGAAACAACGACAATTATACATGAGAACATATTCATCGATTAAAAATCTCAGTAGTTACATAATTATGTACCCTATGTTTGATGTCAATTAACCTTGCATATAATGTCAAATAATCATAATTTCATGTAGATTTTCGATAGATGAACTTACCATTATCTAAAAGTTGTATTGAAGGATGCAGGTGAATGTTGTCGATAACTGTAAAGTGGAAGTGTTAAGTCGAAGGTGGAGGTCGTCATGTGAGTGAATGAGCCAACACTGGCGACTGCAAGATGGATCAAACTAAAGGAGATATGACTTTTCGTTGTTGAAGATCCTAATTCTAGTAGTGAAACAAGATGTAACTTCTGGCGACACATAGAGGCCAGTGACTAGGTTGGCAAGGGAATGAAGGTTTTGCTTGTTGACCGGAGGCGGGATGTGAAGGACAATGGCGATAAAAGCTGGATAGAAGACACGTTAAATTGTGCGTTAAATGTCACTCATTCAATTTCAATACATAAAAGTTAATGTAATTTGAAGGATCAAGACACTGAAGGTTGCGTAGAAATCATGTTAAAAATTATCCGTTAAATATTAGTAGTTCAATTTTAATAAATTAGGGTTAGGGTAATGTGAAGGATTCCGACGATGAAGGTTGCATAGAAATCACGTTAACTTGTTCGTTAAACGTTAATAATTCTATATTAGGATCAGCTAGGGTAATGTTACGGATCGCGATGACGAATCAAAGTTTGCGTAGAAATCACGTTAAATTGCGCATTAAGTGAATCTACCTAACTCAATGTTAATACATCAAGGTTAGGGTACACAATCGGGTTATTAAACCTGAAATGTCTATATTCGGAACAAAATCATATCAGGCATATGAAAATCAACGAAAACAAATGCTTGAACCTTGAAAGGGATTCTTTCCACTAAAAGAAAAGAGGTTAGTGTCCCTGACCGCAAATAAGTCAAATTTTCATACCCTTTAAAGAATATTATTACATTCCGGTTCCACGGACAAATCATGTGACACCCTTGTTTCTGAGTATATAAATGCATGATGGTGTGATGATGATTGCCACAACACAAATCTTTCCGCCCCCAATATCGGCGCCGACCAAGACGCTCCTCTAGGACCAACCTCCGATCGACAACGTTGCTCCCTTTGTAAGAACACACCCACTCCCTTTTCTTTCTCGCTTTCAGATCATAACTTGGTTCTACTTGTTTTCAGTGCTTAATTCTGTATAGTCTTAGCTCAGCTGCTCGATCTGTTAGCTCAAACCCCCTTCCTCTACTTAAATCTAGGGTTAATGCATGAGCTACTCAAAGGGTTACCTCAGATTAGGGTTTTAGCACGAGCAAATCTAAGTGTTACACTAGATCAAGTTTTTAGTGCATGAGCAACTCAAACTCTTCGTCATATTGATAGATCTGTCTTTGGATCCGTATATGTACTCAGGTCCGGTCCGGTCCGGCTGTCTTTGTGATGGAGTCCAGAGCCAGAGTTGTGAGATCGCGATCCCAACGCCGCTACATTCCACAGGATCTATGGCCCAACATCCTGTGCAGGCTCCCCGCGAAATCCCTTCTCCGATTCCGATGCGTTTCTCCGGCAATGCAGACGATGATCGAGGACCCTGAGTTCAGGCGCTTGCACAAAAAGATGTTCAAGGGCAACAGCAAGGAGACCCACCTCCTGGTCGTCCATGGAAGGCGGCGCAAGTGCACTCTGTGGCGTTGCGACACCTTTGAGCCCGACTCGGACACGCTCCTAACCCTAGAAGAACCGGGTGAGCGCTGGCAGGTTGTTTTCTCCATCCACGGGCTCGTTGTGCTAGGGCGCAACTTCGACGTGGGGACCACCGGGTGGAGGGACTTGGTGCTGTGGAACCCCTCGATCCGAAAGTTCCATGAGATTCCGCCCTTGCCAGGGATCGAAGTGGCTCGTGGATGTCGGTTGATCACTGCTGAGCTTGGGCTCGGCTATGACTCGGTAGCTGATGAGTACAAGTACATAAGGATCTTGTATGTGGACCAGTTTCTACATACGGTTGCTGTCTATACCCTTGGGACGACAAGCTGTTGGAGGTTGTTTCCTTGTGTGAACCAGAATTTGTCTCGGCGTTGGGACCCGACCACCATCGGATGGAAGGCGAGGGTCTACATTGAGGGATGCTTGTACTTCGTGCCCAGGACTGCGTTCACGTTGATGGACGGTGTGCCCTCAACGGAAACAGTCCGCTATCGCCCTTTTTGGGAGTTGGTTCGTTATAATGTGAGTTCGGAGGACTTCACCTGTATCCGCTTGCCCAATGATCCCTTCTTCAAGCAATGCGAGTTTAAATGGCAGACCGAGATCGCGTTGATTGACAATGGATCCGCATTGGCAGTGCTTGATATTTACTCTCCTAGGCAGAAGACCTTGTGGGTCTTTGGACCCGACGGAGACGGGTCCATGTCCTGGAAAAAGCGCTGCTCGTTTCATTTGAACTTCAAGAAGTTCTTGTGCTTCTGGAGGAGTGGTGAGTTGCTGAGCCGTAGCTCGCGCAAAAGGGATGGGGTGAGGTATGATGAGGTGGGATCGTTCGTCCCTGAAGCTCGAGATTATATGATTGTGAAGGAAAAGAGAGCCTCCTTATTTTTGATCTATCATGTAGCTCCCTACTCCGAGAGCTTGGTTATGCTCAAATGATCTACTCAGTTGCTGAAGACTCCTGCAAGTTTCTTCGTTCCGTGGCTTTCGTGAGGTTCATTGCGTCTCCAGTTGCTGTTCGAGTATGCCTGTCTTGCACGCCTTCTATGGAAACTGCTGCGAGTTTCTTGCTTTGGCCGGTTTCGTGAGTTTCTTTCTATTAATGCCTTCCTTCTCTTGCTTTAAACATTGATTAGTATTCTGTTGTTGTGTTTCTTTTCGGCACAAGCTTCCCTGTTGTGTTTCTGAGGTTTCGCAAATGGGTGATCAAGGTGACCCTAGGGAAGCTTTGTTGCTGTAGTTGTTGTTGTCGTCGTTGCTGCTGCAGCTGCTGCTGTTGTTGCTGTTGTCGTCGTCATTGTTGTTGTTTTTCTTGTTGTTGTGGTCGTTGCTGTTGCAGCTGCTGCTGTTGTTGTCGTCGTCATTGGTGTTGTTTTTCTTGTTCTTGTCGTCGTCATCGTTGTTGTGTCTTGGATTATTGTTTCATCAATCTACTTGGCAGTCTTGAACTATTTTTCCTTTTTGTCTGATGAGTTGATTATTGAATTGTTGTGCCCACAGATCTTAGCTAGTTCTTTAACTGCAGGTTAATTTGGCCAAATTTTGATTCTTTGCAATATATTAGAGTGTGTTGAACCATCAAAGTTAGATGGGTTCAATATTTCAGATTATCATCGCTAGCTTTTGATTACAGGATATAAATTGCCGATCGAGCCCTAAAAGGCATATACATGATGTTGTTATAATTAAACATAATCAGTACGTGCAAGGAATCATATTTTATTTCTCCTTTGATCATAAAATATTACAGGCTTAGTTTCTGGTCAGTCAACTGAGGTACAAGCTCAACCTAATGACTATGGTCTCTTTTTGCTCTTACAAGCACTAATAATGTCTTTCAAGAAATTCCTAAAAAAATATGCAGAAATGTTAATTTGAAAAATGTCTTTGATGGATATGAAACAGTATAATCACTCAAATAATTAGCCGTTGGAAGCTTTTGTGAAACGTAGTGCTTCGTTTGAACTCTATTATTGAGGATTAATTAATCAATAGGTAAAGATTATATCTCTAGCTGCTTTGTTGTTGTTGACCTTGGTAATTGATTTGTTATTTCTTTGTAAATGGCATGCTTAAAATTAAGTAATTTCACCGGAATCATTTTTGTGCAAATATTCTTAGCAAAATTCAGCCCCCAAAACTAATTTTGAGTTGTGGGAATCCACAATAAAGTGACAATTAGGCTAACTAAACCTTACAAAAGTTGATGTTTTTTTTTTATCAAGTAAAAATTAATGTTTGTGATTTATAGAGTGAGGTGCAATATCCGAATAGCGTAAATGACATTAAAGCATTCATATCCATGGTCAAATTGTCCCCAATAAATCATTCTAACACACAAAAAGCTAATGTTAATATTACACTTAATTCTACCATATATATGTTACATAATTCATTCTATATTGAAATAGATTCTTTCATGTTGAGCTAAATTCTGGTTACATATATAACTCATATTTCTCAAAATTTCACGTTAATGTTACCAATTTTATTTCAAAAGGACCTACTGTTTTGTGCATTAGTCTACAATGACCTAATTTTCATTCATGACATCCGACAAGGATTCCGATAATGACATTTGGACTCGAGGGTCAGCTGCCTCCATAATGGCCTCAGGCCAAACCATTTGGATCATTGCAGCAAAGAATGGAGATAGCTAGCAATGCTTGGCACACCACTTTCCATGTTGTAAGCAAGATGATCCTTGAAAGAGATTAGAATGGGAGGCGAATTATTTAAAAATGCGATGGTATATGGAACCAACAAGAGCAAAAGACGGTATCCCTGCCTAGGTTTTCCTAGACGTTTTTGTAAGTTTTACACAAATGAACGTTAATCACCCTTTCGTTCAAAAAAAAAGCCGGTAGTGACTGGAAAGTGACTAAAGTGTGACGTCGAAGGTGGAGGTGTGTGCCTTCGTCGTGTGAGTCAAGGAGCTAGCGCCGGTGACTGCAAGGTGGATCAAACTAAAGGAGATGTGAGTATTCATTGCTGTAGATCATATTTCTATTAGTGGTATAAGATGCAAAGTTTGGCGGCGATATATCGAGTCAAGTGACTAGGGTGGCAAGCGAGTGACCGGGGGCGGGATGTGAAGGGCAACGTCGGTGAAGATTGAATAGAAATCACATTAAATGGCGTGTTAACAAATTTCATAATTGATCAATGTTAGTACACTAGGGTTAGGGTAATGTGGAGGATGGCGACGGCAAAGGTTGCGTCGATATCGTAGGTGTACATTGCATTGTGTCAAGTTTACCTAATTAAATGTTAACACATCAGTGGTCTATTTTTTGTTACTATAGGTACTAGCTAGTATATGTATAGTAACGTACAAAAATGGATTTTACCTAGCTAAACCAAAAATAAGCAGAGTTGTATGCCATTTTAAAAAATGATATTCGGGTACAAGGACAAATCATGTGGCCCCCTTCCGTATGACGCTCTAGCTAGGGCCAATTGCCGTTGTTCTTCCAAAGTCAGAGACGACTCCTCTAAGCTTTGGATTGATACTTCTATATCATCATCATCAGTAAGACGCTCTCTCGATCGGTCCTTTTTCTGCTTTCTCGCTTCAAGACTAGTTTCTAATTACAAATTACACTGATTAATTAATCAATAGTTCGCCATAAACCCTAACACCATGAAACCTAGAACTTTAGATTTATCTCCAAGCGTTTCTGCCTCCCAATCAATCCTTGTACTCTGTCAGTCTTACCTCATGATATTTAGATTATGGAATTCACATATTGTCTTGAATCAAATTGGTATTTCTTCAACCCGTAACACTTGAAAGTCTTCATATCTTTATTTGTGTATAGCGATTTCCTTTGGACCCATATATGTTTACATAATTTGTAAGCACCTACTGTTTTGTAACGTCTCAGTCAATTCCGAAACACTTCTCGCCCTTGGACACGCGAACCGCGAAAGAAGCTGGGATTTCGTCTGCTCTATCGACGGGCTGGTCATGCTAAAGAATAGTCCTAGAATTAATGCTGCAGGCACAACAAGATTCTTCAGGGACTTGAAGGTGTGGGACCCGTCGCTTAGAAAGTTCCATGAGCTTCCACCCTTGCCTGAGATCACAAGGTCTCCTGACGACGGTTTCTATACGGATGCTCAGATTGGCCTTGGCTACGACCCGTTAGCTAAAACCTACAAGCATGTTAGACTTATCGATCATTAGGAAACCATCCACTGTGCATTCAGTAGCAATCTATAACCTTGGGATTGGTTCATGGAAGATAAGTCGGTTTCAGGGCAAGGGCTGTTCCGGGCACTGGCACCATGAGTCCTTTGAACACGGAAAGAGGGTCTGTGTAGGGGGCAGCTAGCTTGTACGTCCTTGCAAGGGATCCGGATTACTATCGTTTTCAGGAACATAAGCTGGTGGCTTTTGATCTGAGCAGAGAAATGTTTTCCTCCATCCGGTTGCCTGGCGATCCTAACTTCACTGGCCATGTCGGCTTTGGAAAGTGGAGCGAGCTCGTGTTGAGTGACCATGGATGCTCCTCCTCAGTGGCGTTGTTGGGCACTAGATATCGATCCCCTAGCATATCTTTGTGGGTTTTGGAAACTAGCTCCTCTGGGTCAATGTATTGGACCGAATGCTACTCGTGTCGCTGGAACTACACTCCTCTGGATCCAATCTTGCACCTCAAGAAGAACGGCGATGTATTGATAGAGAGGCGTTGTTGTGAGATGCAAAAGTGGGTATTTTGGGGTCAGGTGGCATCATACAGACCCGAAACCGACGAGTATAGGACTCTGGATGAGGTGAAAGGCTATATTCATTTGATTAGGTGCGTAACCGCCTACGTTGAGAGCCTGATTCTGCTTTGATCCAGCTACTAAGACTCTATTTTCCGAGCAACTTTGCTTACATTCTCTCTACTAGAAATTTACACTTGATGTTTTTTTTTTGCTTGGCTACTTGTATATATGTTATATTTCTTTTTGAGCATATGCATCTTTGTCTTCTAAGAGGTATATATCTAGTTGCTTGTTATCACTCATCTTTTGGTGTGCCAATATCTTTCCCTTTGTTGAGGGTGATGAGTTATCTTCTATCAATCTCTTAGATTAGTCATTCACTCTTAGATTAGTAACCCTGGTTGGATTCAGCTTCGGATAAAGTAGTCGGTATTGATTCCCTCGACAAATCCATGTGGGTTTTGGAGAGCTCGAGGGATAGAAGCTATATAGTGCTAATTATAGTTGAGAAATTGGCCTTTACTTGGTGATCCGAGTACATTCATAACCTGACTAGATTCTGACCAAGAATATATGGCTTGAACTTTATCAAACTCGATACCCGATCCGAAATAAGGCTATACATGTCATCCTATTAAAGAAAAGACGTCTTCATCTTTGTAGAAGCTCAACAAACTCCATGAGGCATGCTGCATGTTGATCATGAACCCTAGGCATGACAACTAGTTCGAATGCGGCAAGGCTGTATGTTGGAGGCGAGGTGAATTTGAGTCGCGCCCGAGGTGTCATTTGATTCATTGAATAACATGACGTCGCCGGGATCATTGTAGTGCACTGTCCAAGTTATGAAACAAATTCAGCAAAACTAAAGTTATGAAACAAAGGTAGTGCTCTATGGATGGAATGATCATGCTACATAGAATTGTATCCTAACGTTTCATTCTTAATTCATATCCATATGTATACGAAATACGATTATCGTTGGAGACTTATAAATAACATTATAATATGTTGAGACCGCCCTAACTAATACCCAATCATAATAATCATAATAATATCTATGTCTGATCAAAAATAAATAAAATATCTATGTGCGCTTGCCCTTTTTTCTCTCTCAAATATTTACAATCCCTTTTCTTTCTCACTTCCGTACTTATTTCTGACTTGGGTGATTAATAGTTTACGCTCAACCCTAGTTATTTCAAAGTTAACTAGACTTCTCTGTAATCGTTTCTTCCTCTCAATCAATCACCTTTCCCCAGTCGGTGTAACTTCAAGTTAAGCTCTTTTTTCGTCTGTTTTACTTTCAATTTTCAAGTATTCAAGAATTTGACAGTTCGGTTAGGGATTGTAAATATTTGAGAGAGAATTGGGTAACGACTTGTTCCTTCCATTGATTTCAACGTGCTTTATATACAAGAATACTCCTAGGAACTTTTGGTGTGAAACTAGTTGTTGGGTTGGACAATTTGGAGCCTTATTTCATGGTAGATGAAAAATATGGAATGTACCTTGTAAATGTAGAATCTTTAACTAAAAACTTTGGCAGTTTTTTCAAGTCTTCATGTCTTCATAATATGCATGTGATGTGGTGATACCGCGTTACAATGATCTGTGCTTACAATGTTTTGTGACTCAGGAAGCCCTGATGAAGAATACCAGACCTCATCTTCCTAGGGACATACATTCTGAAATCCTATGCAGGCTCCCTGTGAAATCTCTTCTCAGATTCCGCTGCGTCTCAAAACCATGGCTGTCTCTGATCGACGATCCTGACTTTGCCCGCTTACATCTCAACAACTTCAAAAACAACCGCGACGAAACCCACCTCCTTGTTGACATGGGCCGAAGCTATGTTGTGAAGCGTAGTGACACCTTTGAAACCGATTCGGAGAAGCCTGTCGAAGGCTGTGAAGCTCGAAACTGGCATATTGTTTGCACAGTCGATGGGCTGGTCTTGCTCAAGGGCGTATCTGGAAGCCGGGGCTCGAGGTTCAAGGACTTAAAGGCGTGGAACCCATCAATTAGAAAGTTCCATGAGTTTCCGCCCTTGCCCGAAATCGAAACACCCCTCGATAGGTACATGGTGGATGAGGAGGTTGGCTTTGGCTATGATCCGGTAGCTAACGATTACAAGCATGTTAAACTTATCTTTTCAAGACTTGGTGTGCTGCATTCGGTTGCCATTTATAGCCTTGGGGCCGGTTCGTGGAAGACGATTCGGTTTCAAGGGAGGGGATGTTCTTGGCACTGGCTTCATCATTCCTTTGGATACAGTAGGAAGGTCTATTCACAGGGCAGCTTGTACAACATTGCCAGGAGGAGGAGCTGGTAACGAGCCGAACGTACCGGGTCTGGTGGCATCGTATAGCCCTGCAACTAAGAACTTTAAGGCTCTTGGCCAGAGCAAAGGCTCTTATCACAATTATCGGATTCTTCGCGTGTCTGCCTACGTTGAGAGCTTGATTCTACGTTGATAAAATTTGGAAGGGCCAACTGCTAAAACTACTACAAGAATTAATTAATTTGAAGTTGCACTTATAATCTTAGTTCAAATTGTTTTTGCATTGTTAAGAAAATTGTTTGGAATTGAGTTAGGGTTCTTCAACCCTGTTTCTAATACTTTGCACATATTGTGTAATTTGTGTTTAGTCTAAGTTTAGTTTGTGCAATTGTTGCAATTAATGTGGCAATTCATTTGCCTATGCAAACATGTTGTAATATTTTGTGAGCACCAATGATTTTGATGTAGGCATAACTTTGTAACGTTCATTGAGGCTACTCAGAACGTCTCCGGCCATGAGGAACAAGGGACATTCCAAAGTATGGTCCAACCACCATCTTTCAACAGACCTATGGACAGAGATACTCTGCAGGCTCCCTTTGAAAGCACTTCTCAAATTCCGATCAGTCTCAAAACCGTGGCTGCATTCTACGACGGAGTGACATCTCAAAAGCATTAACAACAACCGCCACGAAACCCACCTTTTCGTTGTCCAAGGCAGGGAACAAGGCTGCATTCTACGACGGAGCAACACCTTCAAACCCGAATGAGCAACACTTCTCACCCTTGGAAAGAAGTACCGTGGAGGAACTTGGTATTTCGTTTGCTCAGACGATGGACTGGTCTTGCTGAAGAGCAGTTCTAGATTCCCTGGATTCAGGGACTTGAAGCTGTGGAATCCATCGACACGAAAGTTCCATGACGTTCCATCCTTGCCTCGGGTTGAAGCACCTCCTGATAGTTACATGACGGATAAGGAGATTGGCCTTGGCTACGATCCGTTGGCTAAGGACCACAAGGCAAGGGGTGCTCTAACTGGCACTGGGAAACCGAAAGCTCCAACATGACCGCGGTCTATCTCTATGGCGGTTTACACTTCATTTCTTATAATGAGGATCGTCATGTTTTGGAACTGGTTTCGTTTGATCTAAGCAACGAGGCGTTTTCCTCCATCAGCTTGCCTTGGCACTCTTTTGCCTCGCGAAAAAGCTACAAGTGGATCCAGATCACATTGTCTGACGGTGGCTGTGTGTTAAGAACCCGATTAGGATCCTTAACTCTTGGCAGGGAACTAACACTACAACTAGGGCTAAAAGGAAATGCTAATTAAGAAATAAACATTGATTCATTGGAGGCCTTCCAGAATAGCAAATATTACAATATATAGAAGTGCTGAATAATAAACCCTAGAACCAGTGCAAACCTAAGGCCCAACAAGCGGCCCATTAAATCTACTAAATATAATAATAATAGCTAAATTTATTAAATATAACGTATCAACTACTCGCCCGATCAGAATCGACTCGTCCTCGAGGCGGAAATCCAGAAAAGACCCTTATAATTTGCTCACCGAACACAACCTCCACCGGGATCAAAGACAAACAATCCAATGGCTCTCAACACCCCCTTCAATAACCAGATCACCTTTTCATTCAGCCAAATGCCTGGATCAAACATGAAATTAACTAGTGGCAGTAGAGGATGTGCAAGCCTCTTCCACTGGCTTTTCACCCTTACAGCAACCTCTGCAGATGTGCATACAACATTAAGAGCACCAACCCTTTCTGCATAAAGTCCCAGATTTTTGCTATAGGACTGAGCAACAAATACCTCCATGCCTTGTTCCACAAATGCTCTCGCAGATGAAGCATCAAAATAAGGAGGAATGTCCCCTGTCATTATGAACATTCTTCCTCCTACCTTGAAAGCTGAGACTTCAAAATGGGACTCTTCGGGTGGCTTCTCAAGAATGTTGCGGTCCAATTCTTGGCTTTTCGGCTGAGGGTTTGAACTTAGAAATTGATTCAACCCCATTTCTTCACTCGGACTTTCATCAAACAGGTGGTGTTCGTCAAGAGCATTCAGCGGCAACCCGATTTCAATCATATCCGGCGAAGCATCAAGAGGCTTTTCCAACAAGAGACTTCTCATGGGTTGCGTGGACTGCTCCAACTTAGCACCCACGCTCCGGACTTCATCGATTTGAGGCACGACTTCGATCGGAGCCGCCATCGTGTTTGTCATCGTTTGCGACCCGATCTGATGCGGCATCGGTGGACCGGCAACGGCCGCTGCTTCCGGCGGCGGGCAAGCCGCGCCCCCTGCTTCTGGCGGCGTGAACTGGCCGGCGACAGGGGCGACGAGCGGCTGATGTTGGCCGGCGAGGGCTTCCGCTGGTGTACACGGCGCCCGGATCTGAGTGGGCGAGAGACCCTCAGTCGCGTTGCACGCGAACGACCCGTTAGGGTTCGCGTCGGCTGCCATCGGTGTGGCGGCGCTAGTGGTCTGGATCTGACCGGATTGGGGGCGTTGGTGGCCGGACTGGAGTTGGGCGACAGGGCTGGTGGCGATCTGGGTGGCGGCGAAGTGGTGGTAGCTCGGATCTGGAAACGCCGCAAACGGGCTGGCGAACGGGGCAGCGTTAAAGCTCTGCTGGTGGTGCGCGACGAACAGATACGGGGCTCCTGGATTCGCTGCCGCATTAGGGCTCGATTGTTGGTGTGGATATTGCGGGTGGCCGAACTGGGCGAAGTGAAGCTGCTGGTGGTGAGTCGAGGCGTGTGCGACGGGGCCAAGCTGGGATCCGGCGGTCACGTTCCAGTTATGCTGGTGGCCGGATTGGTGTTGGGCGACAGGGCTGAACGACGGCGGCCCCGGGTTAGGGTTCAATGGCGGCGGCCATCCGGCGTGTGAGGGCGCCGACAACGGGGCGACCGAGAAGGTGGTAGCCGACGGTGGGGCAGCGACCGGATCGGGAGTGCTCAAGATATGGAATAGCCGATCCGTTTGCAATCGATAGGCATCTTGAGCCCGACGGAGCGCCTTGCAGGCGTCTAATAGGTGCAAATGTAACTCGCGACGGAGGCCGACAAGTCTGCGGAGGGAGCCGTCGGATCGGCGACGGAGGCCATGGCTCTCAATGAAAGCACCCATTGTTAAGAACCCGATTAGGATCCTTTAACTCTGGCAGGGAACTAACACTACAACTAGGGCTAAAAGGAAATGCTAATTAAGAAATAAACATTGATTCATTGGGTGCCTTCCAGAATAACAAACATTACAATATATAGAAGTGCTGAATAATAAACCCTAGAACTAGTGCAAACCTAAGGCCCAACAAGCGGCCATTAAATCTACTAAATATAATAATAATAGCTAAATTTATTAAATACAACGTATGTACTTGCAGTGTGTGTGTGACTTTGACTCGTTCTTGTGGGTGCTGGAGAGCTCGGGCACCGAAGATGAGGCCATTGAGATGTTGCACGTCAAGAAGAACAATGACATTGTGATGAAGTGGTGCGAGGAGGATGCATCCTTCAGACGCGCGAAAGGCCAGGCTACGAAAGGGCGGTCGAACTCGCTGGTGTCTTACAACCTTGGAAGCCAAGAGGAAAAGACTCTGTTGCATAGAAACACAAGGCGTGTTAGATATTCATAATGTATGTTGCTATGTTGAGAGCCTGATTCTGGTTAAGTAGATTAGAAATACATTACAACCTCCATAAAATAATACTCGATAAATTAATAAACTCGGTAAATTAATATTTTTCTCCGGTTCCGACTTCGGCTAGTGTAAAATTTGAAGATTTTCGATAAGATAATAAGATAATAAATTTTCAAAAAACTCTTATAGAAATATAAGGTCCCAATAAAATCATAAATTAATAAATATATAAAAATTTACATATATGTATAACTAAGAGAACTTTCAAAACTTAGTAAAATATGATTCTATTGTAGTTGATGTTATTTTTTTTTCAATGACAATATTTGGTACTATTTTAAGCTAATTTTCCTAAGTTTGATTTAGTTACATAAGATAATATTTTATTGGAATATCTCTATAGCTAAAATCTCTATAAATTAATAAATATTAATTTATCGATGAATTAATGTCTCTATAAAATAATAAAATACTCCGGTCCCGACCCTATTAATTTATAGAGGTTTAACTTCAACAAACTAACTCATTTGTCTTTTGAAATTTGAATTATTCACTCATTTGTTGTTTTGCTTGTAGAGATCAGTTTTGCTGGTATGAACAATAAATTGCTATAGATGTACACCATCAGATTGTTTTTGTTACACAAACAACTTGGGCAATTTTAGCGGTCCATATTTGTAAGGAAGTTAGCACTACAGCCAAATCACACGTGCGGGTCACGTGACCACCTCCCTATTCTTAGCAAGTGCCTTCTTTCTCAATAAATAGCTAACACTACTACACACTGGCGAAAACAGCGTCTCAAGGTTTTCTCGGCGACAACCTGCTCACTGTAAGTGTCTTCTTCCTCTCTCAATTTCTTTACTTTCGAGGTTCAATTCCGAAATTCGACTGCCCTGTACCCTTAGCTCATGCCAATTTCTTATCTCCGTCGAATTCTCTTCGGATTAGGGTTTTTCGTTTTCCTGCTTTGGAAAGATCCAGTTTTTAGGTCTAGGTCATTTTGGCATGGGCTGAGTCCAACATTCTGAGCTCAATTAGAGGGTTTCTGTGTGAATTAGGCGAATTTGCAACTAAAATCCATTATACCTGAGCTGAGATGTTGCCCAAAACGAGCTCGCTAGCTAATTCATAAATTTGAACCTCAAAAACCCCTAATTTATCTTCATGTCCTAAGCTATGTTACACGGAAACGGAAACGGGAAAATGGGACGAAACGGAAACGAGGAAACACAAGATTTCTGTATTTTTAGTGTAAAAACGAGTTTCTGAGTTTCCATCCGAAACGGGAAACGCCACCTCGTTGGAGTTTCCGGGTAACATAGGTCCTAAGCTCTGTATAGTAGGATCTATGGTGATAGATTTGCCTTTTTCTTATGCCAAAGTGTTGCATTGTTTCTAATCACCCATTGTTTTGATGTACTACCATTGAAACAGTCTTCATGAAGAATGAGCGATCGGTATCTTCCAGAGGAGCTATGGCCCGGAATTCTGTGCAGGCTTCCTGTGAAGTCTCTTCTCAGATTCCGCTGCATCTCGAGATCATTTCTGGCCCTAATTGACGATCGTGACTTCGCCCGCTTACATCTAAAAAGCTTCAAGAAGAATGTCGACGAAGCGAGCCTCTTCTTCGTCCAACGTTGGGACAAAGAAACCGAACACTGGGTTGTGCGGAGCAGTGACACCTGGGAGACCGATGAAGCAGCATTCGACAGCAACCCTGGATACAACTCGTGTGGAGTAAGCTGGCAGGTTGTGTCTTGTATTGACGGATTGGTCTTGCTGAAGTGTTGTGAAGCTTTCGTCCTAAAGAACCGTAAAATAAAGCTGTGGAATCCGTCAATGAGAAAGTCCCATGATTTCCATCTGTATTTGCCTGAAACCGCAGCCTCTCTGGAAGGTTTCTCTGTGGAAATTGAGATTGGCATTGGGTACGATCCGTTGCTTGAGGATTACAAGCATGTTCGCCTTGCCTTGAAAGAATGCCCTTTTGAGGCTTGTTTTGCGATTTATACACTTGGGACTGATTCATGGGAGATAATTGAATTGCAAGGGGAAATACCTTGGCACTGGCTTCCTAGTTGTGTAGACATGAAGGTTTGTATACAGGGCATATTATACTTCATTGCTCGTGATCTCAATAAGCGGGCTCCCACTTGGGAACTCCTCTCGTATGATCTGAAGACCAACGCGTTTGCTTCCACTGGTTTGCCTGAATTTCCTCATTTCAGGTCTAGAAATTTTGAAGGGGATCTCACACTGGTTGATGGTGGAGGTTCACTTGCAGTGTTTGGTTTTGAGTCGTCGAATTCCTCATCCTTGTGGGTGTTGGAAAGTGAGTCCATGCATTGGAGCCGACGTTACTTGTTTTCTTTGAGGGTCCCTGAGATCTTGTACCTAAGGAAGAGCGGCGATTTATTACTCTGGCGGTGCATTGAGGAGGAGACGCCCTACAGAGGTGGTTCACCTGACAAGGAGCTGGAACATCAGTGGGTCTCTTACTCCCCTCAAACTAATGAGGAAAAGATTCTGCTGCAGAAAAAATGCTGTTCTGTGACTGTCCGTGGTGTATTCGCCTATGTCGAGAGCTTGATTCTGCCTAAATAAACCAGGAATTGCAACTATCTTCACTTCTGTAATTCCTTGGGCATCTTTTTTTATGTATCATCCATGGTGTAACTCAATCTTGTTGTGTGAACCTGTATTTCTTGTATTGATGCACTTCAGTATCATCAGATTGTGGACTTTAACTTATAATGAGTCCATCTTGAGTGATAGACAATCTTCTGTGCTCTGTAATGTCTACATCTAAAACTTGTTTGTGCTTGGTGATTGCATTCTGGTTGCTGAGTAAACCTGATCATTTTTTATGCTGATTAATAGCATTCATCAATCCTTTTGAGCTCAAGGCCCGTTTGGTATCCCATGGCGGAAATGTAAACGGAACGGAAACGAATCTAGTCCGATTACGTCCGATTACGTTTACGAATCTAGTCCGATTACGTTTACATTTCCGCAGTTGGATACCAAGCGGGCCCTAAAACTGTCATCTGCTTGCGTGCAGGAGGATGTTAATCTGACGAAAGCATCCATGGGTGTATATCTGTTCGCACGCCAGGTGTTTGTTGAAATGCCTCTTCCAGAGTTTGATGTGGAGGCCTCTCATATTGTACAGTTCAGCACTACAACTATACAACCACACCATGTTGCCACTTGCAGGAATAGATTATTCCTTGTGGAGAGGTTTTCAGCCAACGTGCTTTCACTTTCATCTTCTTGCCCTCTTTCAATTAGTAGCTTTACAATTTCGTCTCAAGAATTTTCAACTCATGTTTATCACTGAGAAAGGGAGGTAGAGGAAGATGGTAACATTAAAACAAAAATGACCATCTCAAGTGTGGTTTTTTCCAATGACCTTATCTAATGTTCTGTATAATCCAATTGAGGGTTTCAAAATCACTTGCAAAAACAAAATTTGCATCTGAAATTTCCTTTTACTTGACTGTTGACTGGATAAAAGGACAGCATTTTAATAATGTACTCCACCCCAAATAAGCTTCCATAGCGCTGGATACATTAGTCTATTTATGACAGACTACAAAGCTCCATTCTTTCAACAAAGACAAGAAACAGATCAACCCAGATAGAGGGATTCAGAGCACAAAGGGTTTCTTCCTTATCCTGGCCTTTTTCTTTTCTGTACCTTGTTTTGTATCATTTTTCTCATAGTGTTCATCCCATTCCTTTGTATTGCCCACTTGCCCGTTCTGGTTGGTGAACTGAAACCTTCAGTTGGAATTTCTGAGTAACTTTGTTTGGCTATTGCTAGTTATAGTGCATGTTGATTTCCTTTCTGCCGTGTAATGCTCTCTTGATGGATCCTTAATTTGATATCTGTTGGAAATGGGCACTTGAATTTCTTACTTTGTAAGATCTCTGAATATTTCATCAGCCAGAACTTCTTACTATTGATAGTATTATGTGATATGTTTGATTACACAACTTGTTTCTCCGAGCCTTGTTCAATAGATTCAACACTGAAATGCAAACAGGAAAAGGATAGATATAACCAACTGGTTTTGGTATTCAAGGAAGTGTCTTTAGATTTAATATTTCTGTGCCTTGCTAAAAAGATTCTCTCAAAATGCTCCAAGCTTGAACATATCCTTCCTTCACCTTTAATATAACTGCACATATGCTAGCCTTGAGCTTGTTTCAAGAGTTTATGGAAGAAGTTATTTTTTGAATGGTAGACCTCAAGTAGTGTTTTTTCCTCAATGAATAGTCTCATCACAGTTATCTTGCTTACTAAACCTCAAATAATCTTTTCATCTATGGAACCTGAATAATAAGCACTCATGTACACCACTAATTTGGTGAATTATTTGATCATGGATTCAAGAAGTTATAATGCAAAGTTTCCTATATCAGTTTGCATATACTGTATTCACTTAGTTTTTGAGCATGGATTTCTTCAATTTGCTTCCTTGAAGATCTTCTTCTCTTCTTTTCTGCCGTTCTAAAATGCTTATTAAACTTGCCTTTTGGCCTATCTATGAGCAGTAGCCAACATGGAGGATAAGTGTGCAATCGCCAATGATGTTACAGGGGTAGTTACTTTACTTGAGCCTAGTTCTGAACTTTGCCATATCTTCTCATGAAGCATTTGTTTTCAGAAACTAATCCCTTGCTCTTTTTCTTTCTCAATGCACAGCTCATAGGCAAAATCCCAATGGTGTATCTGAACCGTGTTGTAGATGGTTGTGGAGCGCGTATAGCTGCCAAGCTAGAAATGATGCAGCCTTGCTCTAGTGTTAAGGATAGGTACTTTACTTCAACCTTCTTTTCCTTTCCCGGGTTGCGAAAGTATTTCGTAAAACATGACACTCATTGCAGAAGAGTGTTCTTTTGAACTAACTTTCCGCATTTGCAATACAGGATTGGGTATAGTATGATCAAAGATGCAGAGGAGAGAGGCCTAATCACCCCTGGGAAGGTAACTGACCAGATTGATTTGTATGGTCAATCTTAAATGATGTTGAAAATTGTCTATATTAAGTATTGCTGTTGAAAATTGTCTTGAAATGTTGATGCATATGTAGACTGTCCTTGTCGAGTACACGAGTGGTAACACGGGCATTGCGCTGGCATTCATGGCAGCGGTTAAAGGTTACAAGCTGATTCTAGTCATGCCAGATTCAATGAGTCTAGAAAGGAGGATTATTCTTCTAGCTTTCGGGGCGGAACTCGTCCTCACAGATAAGGCAAAGGGGATGCCAGGAGTGATTAGTAAAGCAAATGAGATCATAGAGAAAACGCCCAACAGCTACCTTCTTAATCAGTTTGAAAATCCTGCAAACCCAAAGGTAACTTTTCCTCATGCACTCCATATAGAGCTCGACGGTCTGTTAGTTTACGCGGTTTATTTGCTCGACATAGATCCATTATGAAACTACTGGACCCGAGATCTGGAATGGCTCTGGAGGGAAGGTTGACATTCTAGTATCCGGGATAGGGACTGGTGGTACCGTTACTGGTTCGGGGACGTTCCTTAAGGAGAAGAATCCTGCAATCAAGGTTAGTTTCAGTAACTTTCCGAAGTAAAATTGTAAGAGAGGAGGAAAACAGCTTGATAGTAAAAACTTCAGGCTAACTATTCTTCACTGATGAACAGATTTATGGTGTTGAACCAGCTGAAAGTGCTGTTTTGAATGGAAAATCTGGTGGTGAGTTGATCAGAATTACCTTTGGCTGGTTTTCTTGTATAGCTTTCAAAATGACAAAATTGAGTAGTCCAATTACTTTGTATTTTATAACAGATCTTATCCTTTGGCTGACTACTAACTCTCCTTTGTTTCAAAGGTCCCCATAAGATCCAAGGAATAGGGGCTGGTTTTATTCCTAAGGTTTTGGATGTGACTCTCCTTGATGAAGTTATTGAGGTTAGTTTTTTAGACCAAATTCATGGAAATGCTTTAATCAAGTTCCAGAAGCTGTAAAATCAACTGGTATGATTTGTTTACAGGTAACCAGTGATGAAGCTATTGAGATGGCTAAACAGCTTGCACTCAAAGAAGGTCTTCTGGTGAGTTTTTGCTCAGACATTTCACTCAACAATTTAAGCCTTTTGATCAATGTTTTGGGATTACAGAGTTGAGTGATATTCACTTGCATTTTTGCAGGTGGGCATATCATCTGGAGCTGCAGCTGCCGCGGCTGTAAAGCTAGCGAAAAGACCCGAAAATGATGGGAAGCTTATAGTTGTATGTCATCTCAGATCTTTCTTTGAAGAATTTGTTCATCAATCTGTAAATTTGATTGGGAAAAGTGTTTGTTTATGATGAGATCTCCTGTACTTGTACAGGTCGTCTTCCCCAGCGGAGGAGAGCGGTATTTATCGACTGTGTTGTTCGATTCGCTGAGGCATGAAGCTGAAACTATGCCGATTCAGTAAGCATTTTACCTGCTTGGGAATGAAGAGGCCTCAAATCTGGTTGTTAGTTGAAGCATCCTACAAAACCAAGAAATCTCAACAATTTGTTGTTGTGTTTATTCAGTTGTCTTGGATTTCCTGTTATATTGCCTGGCATCATGTCTGATAATCTGTACTCTTATCAATGTTATGGTCTTACGTCGGAGTATGTTTGAATATTCATAATATAATTCTGGCAACTTAAGCATAAACACAAGGCTTTTCCAACCCTTAGACCAAATTTGTTAACAATTTGTTCAAGTAGAAATGATCATAGGATCTGAAATAACTTATACTTCGAAAGAAGGAAAATTTTAGCCGAAATGCAAGAGAAAGTGTATGAATTACGACGAGCCAAGTTAGAAGGTTATAGTTAAATAAAAGCTCTTAATTTAGAAGATGGCCGTGCAATCGGGCATGAACTAATACTGCAAGTAAGCAAGAAGAGTATGTTTAAAGGACACAGTAGATGGCAACTCAAATCCATCACAGAAAAGGAGGTATAACAAAAACTGTCTGATTGAACTAGTATTTGTGAAAACGACACTGCAAAACTTAATATCAGGCCAACTAAAATCCTAGGTCATTCTTTGGGCAGCCTCCTTTGCAAGGACTCTCTCCTTTGCCTTGGTTTTCGCTTGAGATTTCGAACCCATTATACTGCCACCCCACTTCTTCCTGAATTCCTCATACTTGTCGTTGAAGTTGGCCTGATTTCAGCCATGAACAAAATGATGAGAACACAATCCATTGACTGAATTTGATTATGTTTAAAATGGAAAGACGCTGTTTATAAATAAGTTTCTGATTACACACCTTAATAGCTTCCAAAATCTTGCTGAAGTCCATCTTATCCTCGTTCTTGACAGTGGTGAGGCACAATACAGACGCAGTTTTCTTGTGCACAATCTATTTTATCACAAAAACAACATTAGTTTTCAGTTCAAGTGTTAAAACAAGAGTACAAGGGCAGAGACAGCGATGAAGTATTACCGATCCAAGTCGTGCCTTCCCCTTCACAATGCAGTATGGGATTTCCATTTTCCTGCACAGTGCTGGAAGCCAAACAACCAGCTCAATCGGGTCCACATCGTGAGCAATGACAACCAACTGAGCCTTGTTCTGCACATCCAAAACAGCAGCATTGGATTAAATACATGTCCACCACAGCATTCACCAAAATGACAGCTTACAAAATTTTGAAAAAGCAACCTGCTCAATGAGGTAAGTCACATGTTTAAGACCATATTTGACAACAATGGGCTTCTTTGCAGCTGCAGAATCTTTTCCAGCAGCATCAGCTTGAGCCTTGTTCAAGAGACGCTCTTTCTTTGCTGCCTTATCCTCAGGACGGTACTTAAGGAGCATCTTAAACAAGCTAGTTGCTTCACAGAACGAGAAAAGTAATGCATGTTACCCAAGAATAAAATGACTAAGAATAAAAACAAATGGAAATTGAAAGAGGAAACTACAAATATCAGAGATATATCACAGCATATACTTGAGCTATGACAAGCAAAATCAATAAACTAATACCACCAAGAGCTGAAGTGCTATAACTACCCTACATAGCTTACAGTTGTTAGTATTGTTTCACTATCAAACCATCATAGAAGATGCATTCTGAGCATCTCTTAGACTGTAGATTTCTAACAAACATGATGTATATTCATTGCAAGAAGATCCCAAGACTTACCAAGATTCTTGTCCAGGGTCTTTGTAAATTGGTTCAATGCTGGTGGAACCTTCAACCGTTGTTTAAGGATCCTTCTTTTCCTCTGCAGCTGAACAACCTTGGGCCACTTAACGAAACGCCTCATGTCCTTTTTGGGAGGCAACGCCCCGCCAATTCCAAACTGCTTAGGACGTCTCTCATATAGCGGGTTAACAACCTTCTCCTGATAACCACAAATTGTATCAATAAGCAAAGAGGCAGCTGAAATTGCATTTTAATCAACATGACAATATAGTTCATTCTAAGTAACATCAACAGAACATACGGTTTTCTTCTTTGCTGGAGCTGCAGCCAACTTTGCTCCTCGTTTCGGTGCCTGCATATAGCACAGAAATCTCATCATCAGCAACTTGTATGCAATTCAATGAATTCCAGAGAAACAACAGATCATAATCATAATCACAATACAATCTGTAGTTGCCTATGAAACTCTATTGACAAATTGCACAAAATGCAAACAATATATCCCTTACAACTAGCACAAAATTTCCATTCTCTAAATCTTACAGCAAATTTTTTCTCCAATAAAGGAAATTGAAAAGTGTTACATTAACAGTAAGGGACACTAATCTCCTAGAAATGACGATTACTCGCAGGTTAAGTCAGATTCAAAGACAAATTACATTCCCACTTCATCGCAAATTGAAACATATAATCTGAACTAATCTTCACGAACAAAGCGTAGAATCAGACTCCTAGTTTCAAAAAGCTACCACTAAAAATACACGAGAGCTAATCTTACATTATGATAGAGAAAGAGGCTTTCATTGAAGACTCGAACTACAACTTGACATCAAATCAAAAGAAAGGCCAAAGAGAGAAGGAGAAGAAAGAGGTACCATGGTAGCTGCTCTGATCGACAATCGGAAACTGAATGTTGCTGTGTGGAAGGAGAAATGGCGATAGAAGGATATGAGACTTCTTTACACTTGCTAGGGTTTTGATAATAATGGGCTTTGTTTGGGCCTATCGATTTCATATGGGCCTTAAGACCCATTTGACGGAATTGTGATTAAATATAACTATTTACGGCGGTAATCGAAGCGAACCGAGCCGAACTTTATACTGTTCAGGTTTCATTCATTTAAAAATACCCGAATTCGAGCTCGAACTCGCTTCGAGCTCAATATTTTGTTTGGGCTCGGTTCGTTTAAGTGTTCATCGAGCTCGAGCTTGGCTCACGAATCGTTCATCTAGTTTGTTCGCCAACAAACTAATCGAGCTAGCTTGTTTACATATAATTAAATGCTTGAAATTAGGTTACATCTTTTATGATTTTAGATTAAAAAAAAAAGAAGCAAACAAACAAAGAAATATCAATATATGTACATTATACATAGGTTATGAAAAATAGTTTATTAAAAAAAAATTACAATATTATATATAGTTTAGATTGGTTATGAATATTTGGACAAGTTTATTCAGGAACATATAGTCGTACTTGTTCATGAACAAACGAATCGAGTTTTCATGTGTTCGTGTTCGGCTCGTTTATCTTTTCCAGCTATTTGGGCTTGGTTTGTTTACAAATCGAGTCGAACACGAACGAATTTATACCGAGTCAAACGCCGAACATCTTCATCCATGAACTCTAATTCTCTGCAATATGCTCAAGAAATCCAGATCCTTCTACTCAACCAAGTGGGGCCCAGCCTCGTCATCAAAATACCGTGACTTCATCACCAGTTCACCACCACTTGGCAAATTGCAAATCAGAATCCGAACGATGTCGATCGTCCCCAGAGACTCCGGCGAACGATCTCTCTCCGACGAGTTCTTCAACCGCCATCGCCAACTCCTCGAGCACTTCCGTTCTCAGTTCAATTTCCCCTCCTTCTTCCCCTTCTCTCCTCCCTCCCGCTCACTCCCCTACTCCGAGCTCGCAATCGAGACCGACGGAGCCCTAGCCTCCCGATTGGAGTCCAAGGAGATCCCGGAGGCCTATCTCCTCGTCGCCGATCTTCCTCCCGGAGCCGGAAAGGACGAGGTCGCCGTCCAGATCGACGACGGCGACGGATCTCTGAGCGTCAGAGGCGAAGGAGGCTGGGGGAGGTTCAATTGGAGGCTGAGGCTTCCGGAGAACGCTAGGCTGGATCAATTGGGATCGTCGATTGAGAACGGCGTGCTCACTGTTGTCGTTCCGAAGGCGGAAGTGTGGGGCTTTGAAGAGATCCCGTCGCTGCCTCCGCCGAGGGATGTTAGGGTTGTGGAGATTACTGGATCTGACGACTGAAACTTGTGCTCTGTAGAAAACTTGTGTTTTTAGTTTGTGTTTGTTTGTATGCTCAGTTGTGGGGTTTTCTTTCTTTTCTGGTGTGTGATGGTGTAATTATGTCTACTGAAGTGTGTAATGTATTAATAAGATCTTGCTAAGTTCATGGCCCATGTCACATAGAGTTCTAAGCAAAGATTGCCAATTTACCACACTGCTCACTCAATCAAGAACTGTGATCATACCTTTCTAAAAAGTTTACTTAATTTGTTTAACATACAAATGTTCAGAGTTCAGACCCGTCTCAATGCAGCCACAGTCACAAAAGCTCTCCGGTAAAATTCTCCGACGCGACGCTCCAAATTGAGGATGAAGAGGAGAAGAAGGACGAGGAAGGTAAGGTTGAGGATGTTGATGAAGAGAAAGAAAAGGAAGAGAAGAAGAAGACCATCAAGGAGGTTTCTCATGAATGGAATCAGCTTAACAAGCAGAAGCCTACAACAAGTTCTATGGTTCTTTCTCCAAGAACCTCAAGCTCGGTATCCATGAGGACTCTAAGAACAGGAACAAGATTGCTGAGCTGCTGAGGTACCACTCAACCAAGAGTGGAGAATAGCTCACTAGCTTGAAGGACTACGTCACAAGGATGAAGGAAGGTCAGAGCGACATCTTCTACATCACTGGAGAGAGCAAGAAGGCAGTTGAAAACTCTCCCTTCCTTGAGAAGCTGAAGAACAAGGGGTATGAGGTCCTCTACATGGTTGATGCCATTGATGAGTATGCCATTGGCCAGCTGAAGGAATTTGAAGGTAAGAAGCTGGTTTCAGCCACCAAGGAAGGTCTCAAACTTGAAGAGACTGAAGACGAGAAGCAAAAGAAGGAAGCCCAGGAGGAGAAGTTTGAAGGACTGTGCAAGGTCATTAAGGACGTCTTGGGCGACAAGGTGGAGAAGGTGATCGTCTCTGACCGTGTTGTGGATTCCCCATGTTGTCTTGTCACTGGCGAGTACGGGTGGTCTGCCAACATGGAACGGATCATGAAGGCTCAGGCTCTGAGGGACTCCAGCATGGGAGGCTACATGTCGAGCAAGAAGACTATGGAGATCAACCCTGACAACGCCATCACGGAGGAGCTCAGGAAGAGATCAGACGCTGACAAGAATGACAAGTCGGTCAAGGACTTGGTTCTCCTCCTGTTCGAGACTGCTCTTCTGACCTCAGGATTCAGCCTTGATGAGCCCAACACCTTCGGAAACAGGATTCACAGGATGCTGAAGCTCAGCCTCAGCATTGACGACGATGCTGGTGATGGTGCCGACATGCCCTCTCTTGAGGAAGCTGAAGTTGACGCTGATGGCAGCAAGATGGAGGAGGTCGATTAAGTATCTTGATGGGAGGGTAACTCTGGGAACTCTTATCATAGTATTCGATGCATTTTGAGTAGTTTTTAGCTAGACTAGAATCTTTTTCCACATTCTTGCTCCTAAGCCTTCTTTTGGTGGGTTACATTATTATATCTCTAGACAGTTGATCGTTATCTAAGACTTTAAGTTGCTTATCTTTTGCCGATGCTGTTGCTTATAGCCGTATTTGAATTGTGGATTTGTGGATGGAATGTTCTAAAATATGTTAAGAATTATGAATTTTGGGATTTCAGCAGAAGACTAACAGTCTGTTTAGCAATTAGGAATTGATGGGAAAAGAAAGGGGGATGAAAGATGAGAAAGGAATAGAAGAGAAAGGATGGGAAAGGAAGTTTAGCAATTAGGAATTGATGGGAAAAGAAAGGGGGGTGAAAGATGAGAAAGGAATAGAAGAGAAAGGATGGGAAAGGAAGATATGAGAATATATATTTCTTGTGTTTGGATAAATGGAGGTTTTGATGGGAAATTATAAATAAAATTTTCTTTTCCTTTTTTCTTTTGAGAGTGTTTATTTTATTTTCCCACCAAATCTCACCAAATTGGTGGGATTCAATTTCCCATCCTTTCCACTCAAATTTTCCAACCGAATCCCACTCAATCCTATCAAAAAATTAAACCAAACATAGGAAAATGATTCTCACCATTCCCCTCCTATTAAAATCTCACCAATTCCCACCAACCAAACATGCTGAAAAACAATTTGTGTTGTACTCTGCGAATTTTGATTCTTGACCTTTTTTTCTTTTTTTGATGAAAATTGATTCTTGACATTGGCAGTTTGGCACTATCTTTTTGGTGATATTTTGTTAAGAGCTATCACCGGAGATAGATTTTAAGGCGTGTAAGGCGTGTAAATGGGAGAAAAACATAAACACATCTAGGGCTGTAAAAACTTGACCCGACCCGAAAAACCCATCCGACCAGAAAAACCCACCCGACCTGAAATCAACCTGAAATTAACCCGTAACCGATTATTAGGCTTGGGTTGATTTCGCAAAACCCACGTGCCTATTTATAGGCTTTACATGTTTGTGGTAATTGGTTACGGGTTAATTTCAGGTTCGGGTTGATTTCGGATTCGGGTCAAACCGGTTCGGGTCAGAAAATCTCGGATTCACACATTTATAGGCTTTACATGTTGGTGGTTTTAGGCTTTTTCATAATTCTAAACAATTCTACAAACTACTATCTTATCCCTCTTATTCTACCTAATTGTAGAATATCCTATACAATTCTCCTATTTACCACTCTAACTACATACTTCTAGATTTTTCATTAATCTACCCAAATATTCTGGATGCCTCTTTGGATTGGACTTTATAATTATAGGCTATTTAATTGATCAACCTCCAATTAAGGAGGAAAATCCAACAAAATCACACTCGACAGAGATAATTACTCTCTCTAACGAACAAGTGTCATCTCAACCCTTGAAACCTTCGATCTCGAGGCACATATCCTGGCTCCTGAACCACCACCGGAGACCCACTCGATCGCTGTTGAAGATGGTACCATTACCACTAAAGCCAACCCCGACTTTACTGCTTGGAAGAAGCGTGACCGCTTTGTACTTTTATGGATGAAGTCCACATTGTCTGAATGCGCATTATCCACCGTCACGCGATCCACTTCCTCACAGACGGCATGGGTTGCTTTTGAGAAAACCTTTCAACCTCAGACAAGGGCACGTCGGATGTCCATGAAACTCCAGCTTCAAACCATGAGCAAGGGCTCGCTTTCGATGTTGGAGTATATCGAGCGCAAACGCTCCACTGTTGATTCATTGGCGGACATCTCCGACGAAGATTAATTGGTCATATCCTAACCGGTCTTGATGCCTCTTATGGTGCATTTGTTGCGGCCTTCATGGTCAAAGCTGATGACGCCCCCATTGATGATCTTGTTGGTATGCTTATTCAAGAGGAAGCTCGCCTTGAACAAGAACATACCAGACAAGCTTCGGTTGCCAATATTCCGGCTTCCTCCTCTTCATCAACGCCTCCTAATGCCTCGGCGCTTTCCGTCAATCGCCAACGCAATCGATCCATGCCCAACAACACCAACCATCAGTCCGATGGCCCATCTGGTTCTCGCTCCATGGGTGATTCGCGTCACCGTCGACTGCAGCGTCAACTATGTGGGAAACCAGGGCATGAGGCGATTGATTGCTGGCAACACACCAACTAGGTTGATTTCCCTTCTCGTGGACCGAACCCTAGGGACATATCTCGGCATGCGATTTTTGTTCAACATGGGTCTTCATTCTCTACTCTCGATCCCATGTGGTATTTTGATACCGGCGCCACCGACCACGTATCTCCTTATCTCAGAAAGTTAATCGTGTTGGATGAATATCGTGGAAACGACAAACTACAAGTCGGAAATGGTAACCTTCTACCTATTTCTCATCTTGGCAATTCTACTCTTCATAATCTCAATTTGCCTGATGTGCTTATCGTGCCTAAACTCACCAAAAACCTGCTAAGTGTATCCAAGTTAACCACCGATAATAATGTTTTTATGGAGTTTTGGCCTACTCATTGTTGTGTTAAGAATCTTCAGGGCCAAACCATACTCCGCGGGGACACTTACAATGGTCTCTATCGACTACCATCTTTCACAAATAACCATGGCTCTCACCGGTGTTCGTACCATGCTCCACAGTTGGCATCAACAGCTTGCTCATCCTCATGAGCCTCTTTTGAGGCGTCTCATTTCCATTTTTCAACATCCTGTTCCTACAAATAAATTTCCAAATGTTTGTGATTCTTGCCAACTTGGAAAAAGCCATCGTTTTCCGCTTGCTTCTTCTCATATTGCTTCAAATAAACCATTTGACTTAGTGTATTCGGACGTTTGGGGACCCTACCCTCATTTCTCTTTGAATGGCAATCGCTATTTTGTGTTGTTTTTTTATAATTGCACTAAATTTGTGTGGATATATTTTTTATCACAAAAATCTCAAGTTTTTCCAGCATTTGTGCAATTTCGTACCATGATTCAAACCCAATTTGGATGCAATATAAAAAGCCTACAATTGGATTGGGGAGGAGAATTTCGGAATGTGTCTACATTTCTTCATCAGCATGGGATCGAACATCGTATCTCTTGTCCATACACTCAAGAACAAAATGGTGTGGTTGAACGCCGTAATCGCATTATCATTAATGAAAGATGACTTACCTTGTTGGCCCAATCATCTCTTCCACAAGAATTCTGGGAACATGCTTTCAAAACTGCAACATATCTTCAGAATCGAACCTTCACACCAACACTACATTTCCAATCTCCATACCAAAAACTTTACCACGAAAGAATCGATTAATACCTATTATGTATATGTAGGTACCAAAAGAATGAGAGATCCTAAGATTGATATACAAGTTAGGTTAAAATTTATAAACCTACTTGGCGAGCAAGTTAGTAGGTCTTCAGCATATTTTGAAAACCCAACCGAACTAAAAATTTTGAATTTGGTGAACCGAAAAGAACCAAAAAATTTCGGTTCGGTTTTGTTCAGTTCGACTCGGTTCGGTTTTGAGTAAATGTCGTGATACTAGGTATAAGAGCTTCTATGGTGTCATGTGAGCCATCTTGTTGTGCGCCTCATATGCTTTATAAGACGCACTAATTCCATTAACCACCTCCGGAAAGCCTCATCAAGATGATCATCGCAAAGTCCCTTCGAGATTAACCGAGGTGATTGAATGCTCATAGGATGTTCGATCACACATGCCTTTTCATTCCTCGTCGAGGTGATTGAATGTTGCGAATCTTGCGATATTATGCACTTGGCCATTTTTGTTCTTGTTGATTTGTCACAAGCTGTTCCTTATTGGCCCAATCTTTGCATTTATAAATGAACCAGAGCCTTCGACAACCGCTTTCTGATGGCGATATCGTGCATGGATCGACATTCATTCCTCGGTCCGTTTTTCCGAGTCTTGCTTATCATCACGCGTTCTGTGTAGTGAATGTGTTGCGAGGACTAAAAGAGTAAAAGGAAGATTCCTAAGTCACCGACTTGGAAGTATTCCCTTGCTAATTGTTTAATTGGGAAAGTTCGTTATGATCGTTTACTATAAGTAACTAAATAGACTATACTGTATTGACTTAGAACTGTAACTTCCAAAATTGCCACCACATTATTAGTGAGATTCATATCCGGAAATCTAAGAAAATCTAATTGCTAAAGACCGAAATTCCCGGCAAGAAAGCTAGCATCATACAAAATAAAAATATTTGTTGATTTAACTTTTTTTTGTTTTTGTGGTCGAAAGATTTGTTGATTTAATCTAATTAGAGTTAAGTAATGGAGTATTTTGTAGGTTTATTTCGATCACAAGATTAAATTATTAGCCTTGTTGTATACATGTCTAACGTAAAGACACGATGCATATATGTACAATTCTATGGAATTAGGTGCATCTATATTCATTTATTTTATATAAACACGCCCATATAAATTAAGTGACAACGACTCCGTTTTTTTCAACCAAAAAAATAAATTAAAGTGACAAGTTGACAACGACCTTTGCCAGGCCGATAAATTAATTAGCAGTCCTATTAGTTAATATTCCAAATCATAAATTCCTAAATAGACTAGCTAGATCACACTCAACACCATGCAGCTAGCTAGCTGATCATATTATATATAACCAATTAGATACAGCCTAGCTACCAAGTTCTACAAACCATGGCATCTTAATTATCTTATTATCCATTAGGAAGGAAACAAAATACTTGGTACTCCGTAGATGATATGAAGAAAAAAAGATAAACAAGGTAAGAAACTAAGAAAGTATATATTGTGGAAGTGGTCCAAATGTGAAATAGTTATACTGATCAAAAAAATGTGAAATAGTTACGCAAAAGAGGATATTTTCGTGGATTTAGATTAGATGGTATGAAGAAAAAACACCATAAACAACTAAACACTTGACCAAATTATATATGTAGACAGATTAATGCAGAATAGATAAATGCATCCATTAATTTATTTCGAGTTTCAACCAATTCAAAGCATCTTTTGCCCAAGTTCCATCAAAGACTTTAACTTTCACTTTCATACATATATACACAATACACTAATCTAACTAGTTTGACTTGGTTGTCCAAATGCTGTACCTTTTTACATAAGTGTTAGGTCAATTGTAACTATATGTGGCTAACAAAGGTAATTTTTATTTTGGTGAAATAACAAAGGTACTTTATAATGAGGCAACGTTACTCCATGCTTTTTATTAATGTGACACCTCACACTCATCCCATATATAAGCTGGATTGATCTAAGTATACTTGGCCATCGATCGTTTAGGATAAATGTATTCATACACTCTGGCCAATTAATTAGCACGTTATATATCTTCATTGATAATTATAAAATGAATGGTGTAATCACCAATGGGATGAGAACTTTTTCAAATTTCAACCACCTGTTTGATTACCTCCTATTTACCTTCCTAATCTAAGTTAAACGCATTAATGCATGGTAACATTAGATTTTTTTTTTTTTCTGCCCGAAACATGGTAACATTAGATAAACAAGTATACTTTAAATCAATCGTTTTGACGCGTCTCATGGTTCGACGAACCAAAATCATTTACGAGGGTCGTTTTATGTCTGGACTAGGTACTTGGAACCCTGAATGGGAGAGAACGGTTCTCCTAATTCAGTTTTTTCATACACACCGTCAAAGAGATGTATGCTCGAATCCCTGAACAAGAAAATTTAGCATCTCATTTCACTAGATAAACTAGGAATTGGTTTTATTATCAAGTTTTAGATTATTTTATCGAATGAAGAATTTCAAATTAACATTGGTTATTTTGTTGCGGAGTACGTGGAAGATTATAAATTAAGCTAGCTTTCCAACATTCAATAATGGAAAACATTAGGAGATTCCATCGGCCAAGCAGCTAGGATGCATGTGAAGCGAATTCTCATCCATATACAAAATCTTCACTAGGTGATTAATTTATAATTTGCACTTTCGGATATATCCAACAATAGCTAGCGCAAGATTCCTATCCAATTAATGGTTTGGTAGAGTGTATTGCAAAATTCCGGCCATTACCTAAGCTAGCTACAACCTAAGGTTGAGGCTGGAAGGAAACATATATTTTTTAGACTTCAAATTAAATGAGTTGGTTCCCTCACATTCTAAGTGTTGTAGCTGTTCTTGCCACAATATGCACGAGGCCAGGCCGATCCATATCGATTCTTGAGAGTGGTCAATTCGAATCCAAGCCAGATAGGGGTGGGCAAAATCTGGTCCGAACCGGCATGGACCGGGACCGCATGGACTTTCTCGGTCATGTACGGATTGGATGTTTATAAAATTTTATAAAAAATTATATTTAAATAAAATTATATTAATTTTAATGTTATATAATTTATTTTTAATATTTAAGTGTTACATTTATATTATATACTTAATAATATAATATTTTTCATTAATCGTATATGATTTCTCTAACTATATTATAATTTTTTAAATAAAAAAAATTTTAATAAAAATTCGGTCCAAAAGTACTGGACCTGGAGCGGACCGGACGGTCCCCGGTCCATAGTTTTCTACATTACCGGATCCCGGTCCGGTCCGGATTTGAACCGGTGCCCAACCCTAAAGTCAAATAGTGGAGTTTGGCTCACATGATGATAAATCCATAGGTACAAAGTGATAACAAATTACTTATAGAAGATTTACATGCCTTGAGACTCAGAATAAACCAAATATGATAAGATATACAAAAATATCGTAACACTATCCCTCAAGTTAAAGCATGGAGTATAGTTTAACAAGACCCAACTTATCCTAAAAAATGTAGAAATTATCGTTTACCGTATGCCTTATTGAATAAATCAACGATTGATCAAAAGTAGGAAGGTAGTGAATATAATATCAAAATAAATCCGATCTTATATAAATTATAAATGACATATCAAACTTTGGGATGCACCATTTATAATAAGAAAAAAACTCTACCCATCTATGCAATTTAACTATATGTATTTGTTCCAATTTCATATATTTTATACATACTATATATAGTAACATACATTGAATTGCCTAAAAATCTCGATTTGTATCCATTCCGATGATCTTGTACAAACTTAATTATCAAATTTGTCTGATACAAAAATGAATTTATGTCATTCTCTTGAGTTTGAATTTTATCGTTTTGGATCGGCCAACATGTTAAATGAAATAGTTGGATATTTTTACTAACTCATAGGTAAATAAATCTCACTCCGATACTTGATAGTTGATACTCATATCCTTGTAATATTTTGCAATGCTCATTTAAGCAAATCCTCCTAATTAGACTAGAATGTATAATGAAATTCTATTGATTAAGTGTAAAGCCTTACACTTGCGTTACGAGGCATGTTGTATAACACAAAGTCTACCTAGCTAGCTAGCACGCATCATGGATCATCATCGCGATATTATTGACGGTTGAGTGATACACTTTTGTCTTGATTGATACCCTCGTGACATACACAAAATAAAATTCGATGTCGAAAGTTATGGGCATGATTTTTGTGTAAAGGCTGAATTAGAAAGCCATCACAAGAGATTAGAAAGGCACAGCCCATTAGTAACGGCCTAAAATCCTGCATTAAAATGAGGTGAAGATGGCGACAAGAAATAAAAATGGCCTTGTCACCAAACTTTATCCATGATGCTGCCAAATACATTCACTCTTCTCTATATTTCTGTGTGTGAGTTTATGTAGAATGACAAGGAAAGATTGCAACTGATTACTGAATTCCAACCCCACATCTTGAACTGAAAAAAGGGCCATGAAAAGGAATAATTCAGAGCATAAAAAGAATTATTTTATTATTATAAAATAAAGAAAAGAAAAATACTAAAACCAGAGGACTCTTCAATGCACAACATACCAAAACATAACAGAATGCTGAGCTTAGAGATTTGGATTGCTTGCCAAATGAATCACATTACATGACAATTGTTGTTGATCCACGCCGAAACGCATACACAACAATATCCTCGACCATTTTCACGGTAATCCATACAGACGCGGAAACGTCTTGCTATATAAAAGCCATAAGATATAGAGTATGATATATATTATTATACAAAAGTTACAAAATAGTTGAAATATCTTGCAAGCCTATTCCTACCAGGAATCAGTAAAATCTGTACAACAGACTAAAAGTGCCAATCACCATCCTCTTCTATAACCATTTTATGATGTAAAACTTGTCTTTCAATCTTTTTTTCTTAAAATATCTAAAAATACTATTCAACTTTCTTCTTGCATCTTCTATATGCTCAAAAGCTTCAATGGAGTTGAGTACAAATCACAAGTCGTTCCAATTCCAGTAGGATCCAGTGTTGGGGGGTCCACCGAAAGCCGATGGACCCTCGTCGTCGCGATGATGATCATCAAATGGACCCCTTAATCCCATCTCATAATTGGACACAACAGATGAAATCTCAGCATTCATCTCACTAGACAAACAAGTATCCTGTGACACACTAACTGTCACCCTCTCTGTTTTCATGGCCCCTGTTCTTCCTCCTCCGCCATTCACCTCCATCATCGACCTCAAGACGTCGTTTCCATGGAAAATCCCATCTGGGTATTGCGATTCCCCCTTGAAGAAGTTGATCTGAGGTGGAAAACCCGGATTCAGAAACCCATTGGAGGTGTAGCCAGGATTTGGAGCTTGGTGATCATGGTGGAACGTTTCTTGAGGAATGATCATGGAGTTGGAGAAGCAGGACACGTGGGGCAGGCTCGGAGACGAGTCCGTCAATGGCGGAAGCGCAGACGGGCAAAATGGGACCTTCTTTCCACTTGAATTCTTGTGAAAAGTCCTGCAAATCACCCACTCATTCTGCAAGAAAGCAGAGGAAACCTAGAATCAAGAACCAGCCAAAAACAGGGGATTTTTGCTCTAAGGGTGATTAGGGTTTTACCTTAGCTGAAGTTGGGAGGTTTTGAGGGGAGAGTTTTCCATCTAATCTGTACTCATGCATAACCCAATTGGATTTCTCACCTTTAGGAGCTCTGCCTTTGTAGAACACCAAGGTCTTCTTCATACCAACAAGAGGCTTTCCTTTGTAAATCTCCTTGTCTTTGCCTGTTGCCTTCCAATACCCAGCCTCTGTTGCTCTGTTTGTTCTTAATCCAGTTGGGTATTTTCTGTCCTTCAAGCAGAAGAAGTACCATTCATTTTCACCCATTTTAGCCCTCTCTGAATACCAGAAAAGAACACAACAATAATCAGCAAAACAGAAGGAAACACATAAGGAAGGAAAAAGGGTTTCTTGAAGTCTTACTTGGCAAGTCCCAAGGCTCACACTTGGTGAAATCAACCTCACCAATGGCCTTAGCAGAGAAATTGCTGTCAAGAACCTTGGGGAACAAATAGTGTGAGATGAGCTCTTCATCTGTGGGATGGAATCTGAACCCAGGTGGCAATTCCATGTGTTCTTCCTCCCCACCACCATACACACAAGAATTATTCTCCATTCCAATTCCACCACAACAACAACAAAAATAAAAAAAAAGACCTAAAAAAGTTCCAAGCTTGAACAGTTTGATTGCTGAACTTATCAAAACTCCTGAAATGGGGATCTGATTTTCTTGCGTGAAGCAACACAAGGATAAGATCAGAGTAAAGATTGAAGCTTTAGAGCTGAAATGGATTTCTAGCCTGAAAAAAAAAATTGGAAATGAGAAAAAACTTCAGGAAAACACAGAGAAAGGACCCCTAAATACTGGTTCTTGGAAGAGAGACGTGGAATGGAAGGAAACCGAGGGCCAAAATTGTCTTCTTGTTCATTCTTGAATTTATTTTTCTTTTTTATATGGATGCTATAATTGTATTTTTTGATCTGACTAAAGGCCAGCTCAGCCTAGAATATCCTTCTGTGTGCATTTTTTTTTTTTTTTGAGGAATTCTGTGTGCATTTTGATATTGCATTAAATTTGACTTTGGAGGCACCCATTTCCATTGGGCGTTCTATCAATTTTAGTTTGTGGGAATGAAAAGAATAATAAATCTAGTGATTAAAGAAATGGTACGTAGAATAACAATAGGCAACTAGTTAAATTTAGTTGGATTAACAAACTGATGAAGTCATGAATGATGAGAGCGTCAGGAAAATTAACATGACAAAATAGGGAGAGAGAGAGGATTTATAGGAATGGATTCTTTTATTAGAGTATGCATGATAAATATAATATTATATAATGAATTTTTTTTTTAATTAAGGATGGGTTTAAAATTTTCTTCGATAAGTTTATGTATTTCATTTCGGGATATTAGTTTCTAAAATTGAAAAACTTATCATATATCCTTTAAAGACCGTTATAACAAAAGTTTTTAAACATCAAAACGCTATGAATTATCAAAATCTTTTTGTTATGAATTTGGCATAAATCAACATTCTTTAAGTCTTTAGTTCTAATCTCCTAACTTTATAACATATTGAATTCTTTGTTATTTATGAAGAGAGAGAGAGAGAGAGGATTTCTCATTTGCTTGATTATTGGGCCATTGGCTTTGTTATTGTTTTTGTGTGTGTTTTAAATGAATGGCTTATATGATCTGTAATTGAAAATTTAACATCAAATTTTATTTAAATCGATATAAACATGTTACAACATTGTTGGCATGCGATGGATAGGATAAGGAAGAGTACACTAGCAGTAACATTCTCATTGAAGCTTACTATCAAGTTATTATTAATTACAACTAATTAGGTTCAATTAAGTTAGCACCTTCACCATTAAGTAGCCTATTTAGCGTTCTAGAACTATGCAAGATACTGGCTTAATAAGGTATTTGAAAGTATTTGTACGTGTGAAGCTACAATTAGCTAGAAGAGTTGAAATATTTGTTGGGTCACGACTAACAAGGAAGAGTTGAATGCTAATAACATGCATCTCGATTTTTTCAGCAAGTACACTGAATATATGTATTTTCCACCCTCCCGATTATTAATCTTGCAATTAAGTTGCAAAGTGCATGCACAATTCTACTCTAGGCTCACCGCCATGAGAGTTGCATGCAACTCATTAATGTGAATTTAGCGTACAAGTTTTGTTTTCAAAAATCATGAGAGGTGTGCAAAGTATGTTCAAGTGATCGCGGCTTGATGTGTCTTGATACATGCAACCACGCAATCTAGCTAGCTAGCTAGCTCCCATTTTGCATTTACTAGTTAGATCTCATGAGTGCAAGGTTTCACTTTATGTTATGGCATAAAACTATATGTTAGAGGCCTATGTTCTATGTGTGAATCCATTGCAAAGTGTTCATGTGGAGTGACGGAGCTAGGGTTATCCGAAGGGGTTCGTACTAAGTGTTGGTTAGCCTGTTTTCTGCTAGTTGATGTCGTTGAGTGGTGGCTCTCTCGGTTGCCCCTCCCCTGCCGAAGAAACGACATTTGCATTTGAAACTTAGATGTATGCGCTATAAAAGGTGGTTTTATTTTTGATAAGGAAATGATTATGGTCGCCGCAAGTACTACTTGGGCAAATCGCCGCACTGGAGTCTCGAACCCGAGACCTTATGGTACTACCATGAGTGCTCAACTAGTGAACTGATGCGACAAGTGCAAAGGTGGTTTCTTACAAAACAAAAATGGTTTTTGAAAAAAAAAACTCCTTATTTAATACTATTATTAATCAAAAGCATTGATTAGATCGATCGATGGAAGCCACATGACTCAAATCATCAAGTTGGAATTGAAATTAAAGGATAAAAATGGACTATAGTCCTTAATTTGTAATAGAGACATTCACCTATATCACTGTTTGTGAGAATATATTTTGACAATAATATCAAGATTATGAGAGATGACATTGATTATCAATCTAACCACACTTGCTAACCCTTTTATAATTAATCGCAGAAGATGACTCTCATCCCATGCCATGTACGTGTATATGCTTTGACCACTTGGAGATCAACCGGGTTTGGCACCGACCCTCTTGACACATGATCCCTAAGTCCATATTTTGTTACTTTGCTATATATGGAATTCCTGGTTATGGTATCCATAAGTCCACAATAATTAAGATTTACAATCTCTAATTATAAGGAAAGAAGATAATGTCAGAGGTGTACGTATGTCGTGAAAGACAATTGCAACGAAATGAATTACCTCCACCCGCAAACAAATTGCTTCTACTATACATACTTCCAAACACACTTTTAATATCAATCGGGATAAGTTTCTAACATAATAACTCTTGCAAGTCATGTTGTTGTATGGTTAGTTTATAAGAGAGTTTTTGGAATCAATTCGAAGTTCATTAGTCATTTCTATTAGAGACATTTCTTGATCATATACCATGAGATCGTCTTTAATTAGTTTGAAAAGCACTAGTTATTTTCTGATTGACTTTTTGTCAAATCCTTTTCTCTCATTTCTTTCACCATGTGGACCTCGCTCGATCAAGGATCCTTTGAACATTAAAAAGAGTGAGACTATATGGACCTCGCTCGATCAAGAATAGTACTCCGAAGAATGAACAATCGAGTGGAAAATATAATATTAATTGTACACGTGGAGCAATTGCAAGGATGAACTTTTTTGGTTGAGGGCACATGAGAGTCGAACCGGTGACCTCTGGGTACTACCCTTGAAGGTTTAACCGTTTTGACTAAATGTCTGAAGGCAATTGCAAGGATGAACTAATCATGCCATACCATAACTAATTTTATATCTCCTAAAAAATATAATATTAAGCTTCCCAAATATAGCTGTGGTCCGGTTCGGTTCAACCCAAAACCGGATTGGTTTCAGAAGCTAAGTCGGGACCGAATTGGTTCACATATTATTTTTCCTAAAAATAGTCATTGGACCTGAATCACAGTCGCATTTGTCCTTCCGAGGCAAGCCACCATCGCAGTTCGAGACCGTCGATATCTTAACCTCAGTTTTTTTTTAAAAATCGGTCCAAACCAGAACTAAAATCAAACCGGGAGAACCAGTTATAGCCCGGTTTCGGTTATGGTTCCGGGGCCGGTTCTAGAGAACCAGATCTTCCAAAAAGGTTGAATGTTATAAGTCTTGGTCACATGACTCACATCTAATAATATAGTACACTCAAAACAGACATTTAAAAACATGCATATATATGCATCACTTACTTTTATGCAAGACATTGATACGAATGGTGTGGATCATGTGAACATATAAATCGAATAAATTAAGCATCTACGTAAGCACAAAGGTCAATGAAGCTCTTGATAAAATAAAAAAAAGGTCAATGAAGCTAAATTCAACACTTCCCAGCTAACTAGATACGTCGATCAATTTATGGGTTGAATTAAATAAAACAAAACCAACAATTATTTCATCCATGTGACGATTTTACCAAAGTTAAGGAAGAATTAAGATACACAAACTTCCGAGTGGCTGATACATTATAGTTTAAACTCTTCTAAAAAAAGAGGGAATTATAAGAAGTTGAATGTAGCAGAGTTTCACTAAATTATATGATCAAAGAGGATTTGTACCTAATACTGTTTTAAATCCTTGAAGAAGAACCAAATGAACATGTATTTACTCGGTTGAAGTTGTAATCCAACCAATTAACAAAAGAACTAATTAAACGGCTTCTACTTTCTAGTATATATACCACTCAGAAGTCGAAAATCCTGCAACATCTCTGACATATATATACCATGTTAGATCTGCATTACAAGGATGAATAAACTAGTACGATTGTACGAATAATAACCATTTCTTAAAATGACATAGCTAGGTTGATGAGATAAAATGAAATACAGCAACAAAAGTAGCCAGCAAATACTTGAAGCCAAAAGGATCACCTCAGTACAGACACAAGTTCACCTTTCATGAAAATGCAAAAGACATTTGAACTACATCATATAACAAGTAGGTGCAATATCTGAAAACACAAGTTTGCCCATTCTTAATTTATCTAATTAAGAAGAATCAAGCTCTCAACATAGGCAGACACAAGTCTGATCATATAAGAACCACGCTTCTCCTGCACAGTCTTATATTCGTCGGTTTTTGCGTGGTATGATGCCACCCGATCCCACCTTTTTACCACTTTCTTGCCAGTTTCATCGATCTCTCTCTCATAACGGGTACTCCGCGTCAATATATCACCGTCCTTCTTGATGTATATCAACTCAAGCTTAGGTTTCAGATGAAATGAGTAACGTTTCGTCCAACACTCGGACTTGTTCCCATCTCCGGAGCTTTCCAACACCCACACGGTCCACTCGGAGTAATGAGACAAGGATGTATCACGAACATAAGGAGACCAAATCCCGCACATAAAGCCAGTTCCAATCACGGGCAATGAAGTGCACGCTGCCCCTATAACAGACCTTCCTTTTATTGAGCACGGGATCCCCGTACCGCCGATCCAAACCCTCTATCGTCCAATGCCCAGAACATCCCTTGCCTTGAAATGGAACCACCTTCCATGAACCAGTCCCAAGGCTGTAAATTGCGACTGAAGGCGCACGGTCATTCACGAACATAAGTTTAACATGCTTGTAATCGTTAGCTTCTGGATCGTAACCAAGGCCAATCTCCTCATTCCACACGTAACTATTAGGAGGTGTTGCAATCCGAGGCAAGGACGGAAATTCACGGAACTTTCTAATTGACGGATTCCACACCTTCAACTCTCCACGTCCTCTCTTAAGCAAGAACGTAACAGCCCATCAATAGAGCTAACAAAATCCCATTCCCAGCTTCCTTGTCCAAGGGTGACAAGTCTTTTCGAATCGGCTTCGAAGGTGTCACTCCTCCGCACAAAAACGTTTTGTTGCACACTCTGGGCAACAAGGAGGTGAGTTTCCTCATGGTTGTTCTTGAAGTTGTTGAGATGCACCCGTGCAAAGTCACGACTACCGATCAGAGACAACCATGACTTGGAGACACAGCGGAATCGGAGAAGAGATTTTACAGGGAGCCTGCACAGGATCTCAGTGCATAGCTCCGGTGGAACATGCCGTTTCGAACATACTTGGCCTAGTTTCTTCATGAAGGCGATCCCGGAATGGCCTTATACTGAAACGTTACAAAACAATTGGTGCTTAAAATTGATCATGTACCATATTATATGGTTCAAAAAACAAATGCATCACAAACCAATTTACACTAGATGAGGATATGTGAATTTAGACTTTGAATTGCTCATGAGTATTAAAAGATCCAAACAAAAACAGCGTAATTGAAGAGTTCCCAATTCAACTACGTGATCATATCGTGTTAATACGGATGCCAGATTTCTTAGTCCAAGATTCCAACTTTAACAAGTCATTTTAGGATCGGAATAACCAGCTATGTGCATGCTATAATCCTTATACCATGAATCATGTTTTCCATAGAAACCCTAATTAAGATTAACTGAACTCAAACTCAAGATTAACGAACTGTAAATTGCTCCAAAAAACAAGTGAAAACGGATAACAGCAAAACATAGAAACCCTAATTAATTTGATGTGAAAGCCATAGAGAAAAAGGATTCAGAGGAAGAGTACTTACAGCGAAATTTAAAGCCTCTTGATCGAGCACAAAAGCATTAGTAACCCCTGAGATTAGAACACATGTTGGAAGCGAAGCGAGTGAGATTCTTGTGGATGGAAGATGATATTTATTGGAGGCGGAAGGCGAGGTTGATTATGGTGAAAACTAATCTTATCCTGTAAACTAAAAAGTTGAAAAAAATAAAATATAACTACGTGAACAAGAGGAAGAAATATGTGAACAAAATAATGTTTTTATTATGGATCATATTAATATACATAATTACAAAATTTCTCAAAATCATTCTTTATGGATCAAATTACTACACCTAATAATATAATAACACAAGATCACAAACATTTTTTGAGTTCACGTATTTCCTGTATTGTGTTCACATATATCTAATTATGTTCACGTATTTCTATTTCATGTTCATGGATTTTAGTTTATATGTTAAGAAAAGTTTTCATTTGATTCAAATTCATTAGATATAATCCAAGATTTGGCGGAAAAAACCTCTTATATATATCAGACAAAATTTCTTGCAATAGAGTAGTATGAGAAAAGAGAAAAGAAATTTTTATGATAAAAGCTGAATTTTTTATTTTTTTTATTTAACCACCCACAAAATTTATCGGATGCTCTAACTCATCCTTGAATGTCATAGTTTACAAATTTACGAGGGGATGTATATGGAGATTTTTAGGAGAAATTTTTTTATTTCAGGATTTGAAAAACAAGATTTGAGTCGTATATTTCTTCCCATCAGATGAGTTGAGATGATATCTCGTAAACGAACCCAAGTAACGTTTGGTCCAAAGCACGGGCTCGCTTCCATCTCTAGAGCCTTTCAACGCCCACATGGAGTTCTCCAATGTATAAATCAATGCAACTAAGCATCCACCGTCAACTAACACGAGCTTGTCCGGCATTTCAACATCAGGCAAGCTGATGGTACAGAACGTCTCGTTGGTCAAATCAAACCGAATCAAATACTCCAACTGGGTGATACATTATAGCTTAAACTCTTCTAGGAAAAAGTGGGAATTATAAGGAGTTGAATGTAGCAGAGTTTCACTCAATTATATGATCAAAGAGGATTTATACTTTATCAAACAAATAGACGGAAGATAAGGAAAAAGTTGAGTGCAGGAGTACGCGCCTCACGCGCGTCTCCTCAAAAGTGAGATTTGGGATTTGACCTTGCGCCGCCTGCATTATGTCCAAGAATCGCCGCTCGAAAAAGCTGTCTGCCTTTTCCGCCACCAAAGCCCCTTGCACAACTGGTGCCTCCGCCGCCCAAAACCCTCGTCCTCCCCCTCCGTCCACCCCGTCTTCCGCCGCCTCTGATGGTTCGGGATCGTTCGACCCTATCCCGGACGATCTTATTCGCTCCAACAACTCTAAATTCTCAAAACTCCCGTCTTTGAAAGCCTCGTTAATTGCTCAAGGTCAAAGCTTGGACTTTCCCCCTCTCTCTCCTCCACCTACCTCGTCCTCTTCCTTAATTAATTTTGGATCTGAAATCTCTCCCAAAGAATGTCCTCATTTGTCCCTGAATCCCCTTGATGTTCCTGGCCCTTCTTCCTCCGTCCCTACTCTCCCCTCTACCTCTCCTCTTTCGAATGCCACTCCCACACCCTCCCGTCCAACTCCCCCCTCTCCCGCCGAACCCGCCGCCCGTCTCGAGCCCATCCCTCCTGCTCATCCCCGCTCGTACTCGGAGGTCGCTAGTGGGTTCTCAGAGCACAAATCCAACCTTGCCCTCCACTTCATTGAAGGCTTCGAGAATGGTGAAATCACCTTCGATGACGACGATGTTGCGGAGCAAGTCGAGAAGTGGAGCCTCTCTCTTGTCGGAGCTCCGATGGGTGAAAAGGTCGCCTTCCGAGCAATGGAGCGTTACATCTCCACTAACTGGACCAATGTCGTCCTCCCGAAAATCATCCTCAATGACAAGGGCTTGTTTATTTTTCGATTTGCCAAGGAGCAGGATCTCCTGGCGATTCTTGAACGGGGTCCTTGGTTTCTCCCTGGCCTCCAGCCGCTCATTCTCAAACGCTGGGTTGCAGGGATGCCGCTTGATCTGTCATGCCTTCAAACCATTCCAATCTGGGTTACCTTACCGGAACTTGATGTCCGTTTTTGGTCTGACCTTATGCTTAGCCGCATCGGTTCCTCTATTGGTACCCCTGTCCAAATGGACAAACCGACCGCCTACGAAGACAGGGCCTCCTTCGCTCGCATCCTCGTCGAGGTCTCGGCCAACTCAGAGCTTCGTCGGGAAGTCATCATTCGTTCCCGGGGGGAAGTTATTACCCAGCGCCTCCAATATGAGTGGCTCCCTTGCCATTGCTCTGTTTGCAAAGTGTTTGGCCATAAAGAAAATCAGTGTCCAAAGCCCTCCGAGCCCGCAGCCAAATCACGGGTTGCGTCCCGCACCGCACGCCCTCTACCACCCCCTTCTTCACTGCCTTCTCTTCTCCCAACTCCGCCCTCTCTCCCCGCGCCTTCCAACCCCCCTCCTGCGCCTTCGGGTTGCCCAACCGGCTCTACATCAGCATCGCACCGGCCTTCTTCTCCCCCTAAAGAATCCGCCGCTCCCCTTTTTACCCTCGAACCCCGCCACCATCACCGTGGTGTCTCGGCTTCGCTCCTCCTCCTCCCCGCCTCCCTCGGCTGCCTCTCCATCAGTCCGTGTTCGCTCAAGGAGCGTCTCTCCCACACCATCGGTTTCTCATGTGTAGCATCAACCTTGGTAGCTGGAACTCTCGGGGGCTCAACCATGTAGCTAAGCGTTCAGCGGTCTCCGACCTTGTTAATTCTCACTCCCTCAGCCTCATCTCCCTGCTTGAAACCCATGTCTCCCCTCAAAATCTCCACCTTGTTTCTTCCAACTTGTACAGAGGATGGAACTCCACCTCAAATGCGGGTCTTGGTAACTATACCCGAATCCTTGTCATGTGGGATCCCTCCAAAATTGGTCTCACGGTTATCCAAATCTCCCCCCAACTCATTCACTGCCAGATCACTGACTTGAGCACGCACCAACATTTTTTTGTTACCTTAATCTATGCCTTCAATAGCCCCCAACAACAATCTGATCTTTGGGAGGATATCCGTTCTCTCAATTACAGTATCTCTGACCCTTGGGTCCTCATTGGCGACTTCAACGTGATCCTTAGTCCGGATGAAAAAATCTCTGAGCGGGCTTCCGTTTCCCAAACCAGCTCAGAACTCTCTTCTCTTCTGGATCAAACAGGGCTCTTTGATATGAAATGCACTGGTGCAAAATTCACTTGGAACAATAAGCAGCTGAGCGGGAACAGAGTTTGGAGCAAACTTGATCGCTCTCTCATCAATGCTGCGTGGCTCAGCTCCTTCCCCCTGGCCAACACCTTCTTTGCTCCGCCGGGCATCTCGGATCACAGCCCTATCATAATTACTTTCCCCTCTGTTGGCCTCAAGAAAAAAACTCCCTTCCGCTTCAGCAACTCCTGGGCGTCCCATGAGCATTTTCTCCCCACTGTTGCTAGTATTTGGGAGACCCCTATCCAAGGGCATGCAATGTTTCGAGTGGTCTCCAAACTTCGTTTACTCAAACCCAATCTTAAGCGTTTCAGTGATGGCAATGTTGAAACCATCTCGGAACGTCTTAAAGCCACCAAAGCCACCCTCACCTCTCTTCAAGCTCGTGCCCAATCCCAACCCCTTAACGCCAATCTCCTCGCTCAAGAGCTCCCCCTCATCCATTCCATTATTTCAGACACCAATGCCCTATCTTCCCTTTTGAGACAACAATCCAAACTGAATTGGCTTAAGGGGGGGACCAGTGCTCTTCCGTGTTCTACAACTCACTTAAGAATCGTCGTTCCCACAACCACATTAATTCTCTCCTTGACCCTCAAGGCCTCCTCATAACTGATCCCGAGCAGATTGATGATCATATTGTTGCCTACTTTCGGAACCTCCTCGGTACCCAAACCCCACCCTCGTCCTACCCGACTCATAGCCTTGCTCGGGGACCGCTTGTCTCCGGTAATCAGGCAACCCTTCTTCTGGCCCATTTCTCTGCTCTGGACATCAAAAAGGCGATACTTGGAATCGACCCCAACAAAACCCCGGGGCCCGACGGTTTCAACTCCTTCTTCTTCCGCAAAGCTTGGGGAATAGTCGGGAGTGATGTTATTTCTGCGGTCCAAGACTTCTTCAACAATAGTCGCCTTCTCCGTCAAATCAACCACACCGCCATCCACCTCTTCCCCAAGGTTCCCAACTCAAATCTCATATCCGACTTTCGCCCAATTTCTTGTTGCACCACCCTCTACAAAACAATAACCAAACTCATCTCAGAGCGGATCCGTCTTATATTGCCAAACCTGATCTCCGATTGCCAAAGCGCCTTTGTGCCAGGGCGGTCAATTCGCCACAATATTCTCATATGTCAAGACCTCTTCAAGCACTATGGGCGCAAGAATATCTCTCCTCGTTGTTCCATTAAGATTGACTTCCGAAAAGCCTTTGATAGTGTGGAATGGCACTTCGTCGAGCATGTGCTCTGTTTCTACGGTTTCCCTCAGCCCATCACCAATTGGATCATGTCCTGCATCTCCTCTCCCACTTATTCCATTTCCATTAATGGCGAGCATCGCGGCTTCTTCCCGGGAAAGCGGGGACTCCGGCAGGGGGACCCGTTATCCCCTTACATATTTGTCCTCGTCATGGATTATCTCAGCCGTATGCTCCATGGCCTCGCTCATAACCCGAGCTTTGCGTGGCATCCTAACTGTCAAGCGTCGGGCGTCAACCACCTTGCTTTTGCTGACGATCTGATTGTTTTCTGTAGGGGTGATCCACCCTCTCTCTCCGTTGTTTTACAGGTTCTCAATTCTTTTGGGGTGATGTCGGGGCTTCAAGCTAATCCGGCTAAAACCTCCATATTCCTTGGGGGTGTTGACGACTCCACAGCTCACCAACTCTTGAGTATCTCTGGCTTCTCGCAAGGGTCCTTTCCTTTCAAGTATCTGGGCGTTCCTATGGGCTCCCGCAAGCTGGCGTGTAGAGATTACGACGAGCTCATTCGCAAGATGACTGCCAAGATTCAATCTTGGACCACTCGTAACCTCTCCTATGCTGGGCGACTCGAGCTGGTCAGGTCCGTTCTTTATGGTATCAACACCTTTTGGTGCAACGCCTTAATTTTTCCCAAGGAGGTCGTAAGCAAAGTGGAGTCCACCATCCGTTCTTTTCTCTGGAGCGGGACTACCAGCTCGCCTAAGAGTCCAATTGCTTGGGATAGGGTGTGCAAGCCTCGCGACGAGGGGGGTCTTGGGTTCAAGGAGATGCTTTCTTGGAACCGAGCTTGTTTTTCCCGATCTCTTCATGAAATTTCCAATCAAGCTAGCAATATCTGGACGCGATGGGCGACGACGAACTACCTCGACAACTCCGACATCTGGTCTGTCCATGTTAAGCCGAGTGATGGATGGGGCTGGAGATCCATTCTTGGCCTGAGGGATCTGTTGCTTGAGAATCAATCCCCGACCGACATCGTCTTCAACCTCTCTTCTCCAGTTGGTGAGTTCTCCTCCCAAGCAGCCTACAACCTTCTCCGCAACCGAGGTACTTACTGGCCTTGGGGTCTCTCTCTTTGGAAGGGTCTCCACACCCCCAAATGCTCGTTCATAGCTTGGGTCGCTCTGCATCATCGCTTGCCTACCATGGACCGTCTTCAGCGCTGGTTCCTTAACGGCCCTGTGACTTGTGTTCTCTGCAACGCTGGTGATGAGAGTTCTCACCACCTTTGGAATATCTGTGCATTTTCTCGTGCTGTTCTGGATGATGTGCTCAGCTGGCTTCAAATTACTTACAAAGCTTCCTCAATTCATGGCTGGTTTGAGTGGATCAATCACCGTCATCTCGGGAAAGGCGTCAATTCTCGATTAATCGCTGCCTCCTTCCCCGCCTTCATCTACTTTGTCTGGAAGAGTCGAAACGATGTCGTCTTCAATAGCGTCCAGCCTTGCCACCGATCTTGTTCACGTGCCATCATCTCCCATCTCCATAGTAGCCTTGTTGCTCATAAGTTAAAACGTCCACCATTACTTGGAGGTTTTCCCTTATAAGCCTATTGTATTCCCTCTCGATTTCTTGCCCCTTTTGTAATGTACTCTCTCATGTAATCTCTTTTTGTTAATGAATTTTTTGCCTATTCAAAAAAAAAAAAAAGAAGAGGATTTATACCTAATAATATTCTAAATCCTGAACAACAATAACAACATTTGCCCAGAAAGGTCCCGCAAAAGCAGGATCGGGGGTCAACATTTGCCCAGGAAGGTCCCGCAAAAGCAGGATCTGGGGTCAAAATGAGGACATTTCAGACCTAGATGAAATGCGCTCAATACAACTCAAAAGAACAAATTAAAAAAAAAACTCAAATGGCTAGCAGTCTCTGATCTTCTCTCTCCAACTCGCCTTGCACTGAGTCAAACCCTCTGAAATCCCTAACAAGGCAACATCTTGCTTAATACTGTCCCACCAATGCTTCTAAATCCTTGAAGAAGAACCAAATGAACATGTAATTACTCGGTTGAAGTTGTAATCCAACCAATTAACAAAAGAACTAACTAAACGGTTTCTACTGTCTAGGTATATATATATAGCACTCATAAGTTGAAAATCCTGCAACATATCTGACATATATACCATGTTAAATCTGCATTACAAGGATAAATAAAACAGTTGAGGGATAGACATAACATACTGAAAAAGCGTTAATGATAGCCATATCTTAAAACACATAAATTGATGTGCTAAAAAGAAATACAGCAACAAAAGTGCGTAGCAAGCAAATATTTGAATCCAAAAGGATCACCCTCAGTACAAACACAAGTTCAGCTTTCATGAAAATCCAAAAAGACATTTGAGCTGCATCATAAAACACAAGTTTGCCCATTCCTAATTTATCTAATCAAGAAGAATCAAGCTCTCAACGTAGGCAGACACAAGGTTACTAATATAAGAGCCTCCTCTCTTCTCCTGCAGAGTCTTAAATTCGCCGGTTTCAGCATTGTATGATGCCACCCGATCCCACCATTTTACCACTTCCTTGGCATCTTCATGGATCACTCTCTCTTTATGAAGACTCCATATCAATATATCACCGTCCTTGTAGATGTACATCAATTCCAGCCTGGGTTTCAGATGAAATGAGTAACGTTTCGTCCAACACTCGGACTCGCTCCCATCTCCGGAGCTTTCCAACACCCACACGGTCCAGTCAAAGGGTCTAAGGGGATGCCGTGAGGATGTGGAAGAAAACACTGCCAACGAGCATCCACCGTCAATCAGGGCCAACGTTTCTCCCATTCCATCCAACAACCTTATGGAAGAAAACGTCTCGCTGCTCAGATCAAAGGAGACCAAATCCCGCGCATATTGCCGGTTCACATCAAGGGCAATGAAGTGCACGCTGCCCCTATAACAAACCTTCCTTTTACTGAACATGGGATCCGAGTACCGCCGATCTAAACGCAGTCTCTCCCAATGCCAAGAACATCCCTTGCCTTGAAATGGAATTATCTTCCATGAACCGGTCCCAAGGCTGTAAATTGCAACTGAAGGCTCAGGGCACTCCCAAGGGCCGTACCAATCCACAAATAAAAGTTTAACATGCTTGTAATCGTCAGCTACCGGATCGTAACCAAGGCCAATATCCTTAACTCTGACGTAATAATCAGGATGAAATCTTTCAATCCTAGGCAAGGATGGAAATTGATGGAACTTTCTAATTGACGGATTCCACACCTTCAACTTAGCCAACTCTCCACGTCCTCTCGTAAGCAAGAACAGCCCATCAATAGAGCTAACGATATCCCAGCCTCCTTCATGGATAGGGCGTCCGACAAGTCTTTCTGAATCGGCTTCAAAGGTGCCACTCCTCCGTACAGTGACGTTTCGTAGAGAACTGTGGAAGTAGGATGTGCTTCCCACATTGGAAATCAAATGTGAAGCCACCCACCATATAAGTACATGGGCTACTCCCCCTATTGCCAATTGGTTTTAGGGTGGAACCTCATGTGCTTATGTGTCGGGCTTACCGCGCATATGCGCACGAACCGACGTGTGAACCCCCCACGTCATGTATGTCCCACCGAGATTTAACAAGAACCGTGGACAACGAGGAGGTGAGTTTCCTCGCGGTTGTTCTTGAAGTTGTTGAGATGCAGCCGTGCAAAGTCGCGACTGCCAATCAGAGATAGCCACGACTTGGAGACACATCGGAATCGAAGAAGAGATTTCACGGGGAGCGTAGACAGGATCTCAGTGCATAGCTCTGGTGGAATATCTCGTCTCGAACATGCTTTGCCATGGTTCTTCATGCCTTACTGAAACGTTACAAAACAATATATTGGCGCTGAAATTAAACTTATGTACCATATATATATATGGTTCAAAAACCAAATGCATCACAAACCAATCTACACTAGATGATCGAGGATATGTGAATTTAGAGTTTGAATTGCTCATGGGTATTATAAGATCCAAACAAAAACAGGGTTGAAGAGTTCCAAATTCAACTACAGTCATAAACGAATTGTAAATTGCTCTGAAAAAAGATATTAAAGGGACAACAGCAAAACATAGAAACCCTAATTTGAAGTGAAAGCCATAGAGAAATGGGATTCAGAGGAAGAGCACTTACAGACAAGTTTAAAGCCTCTTGATCGAGCACAAACTATAAGTATATTATTAAGAACTGAGATTAGAACAAATCTTGGAAGCCAGGGAGAGCCTTTGCGGATGGAAGATGATATTTATTGGAGGCGGAAGGCGACTCAAGAGTCGCTCTTATTCAAGTCGTTAATTTTTGGAAATTACTCCCGGAGTGTAATTGTTACCCTGCAATTGTAATTTTACGAATTTAGGAGGGAATGTATCATGTATCTGGAGTTTTTTAGGAGAAAAATAAAAATAAATTTTGCACATTGGATGGAGAGAAACTAATGAGATAGTATGTCAATTAAAAAGAGATTAAAGGAATATATTTGTTGCGAACTATATGTACGTGTTGGATGTGTATCAATCCATACTTAGTTAAATGTGCATATATAAATTTGTAATAATAGTGTATTTAAAGTACACAGATTTGTGTTCGACCAAAAAAAGTACACAGATTTGTTTGTGTTACCATAGATTGCATAAGTAATGGACTAGATGTGAACAAGCTTGAATGTGAATAAGAAAAATTAGGCTAAACCTATAACAAATCATTGAAAAGTATTAAAAATTAGAAGGAGTATTAAAACTCATGCGCGCGGAAGTGCATAAGTATGTATCACGATGTACTATTATACTAAAATGCGTATTAAAAGTTCAAATGCTTGCTCGAACATTTGCTCTCAAAGATTCAGGAACATTGAAGTACTTTCTCGATGTTGAGTTGCTTCCTCGGCAACATGGCATTTTTTCGTCTCACAACGCGAATATATCCAAGATCTCCTTCAAAAGACCGATATGATTGACACAAAGCCAGTGTCTACGCCTCGATCTAGAGTACACGACGTACTCTAGAAGCGCTACCACCTACAACAGACCATAGAACTCTTTATCGTCGGTCTACAATATCTCTTGCTCACTCGGATTGATGTTAATAAACTTAGTGAGTACATGCAAGAGCCATGGACTATCTCAGTGGGCTGCGTTGGAACGTCTTCTTTGGTATCTTGCTAGAACCATTCGATCACCTTGGCATTTGTAGTAGTTTAAAGGAGAATAACTTGAGTGAGGAAAATGGTAGGCACTTCTAACACTAGTATTTTACTAAACATACACACTTGTCTTTTTTAAATTGCCAATTTTTTTTTAGGAAAAGGCCACCGTCATCAACAGTAAGGCCGTTGGTTGGGCCCATACCCGAGTGGGCCCAACTACCAACCACTTGAATATATGGATAATAATTTATTTTCATCCCAACGGCCTTCTTTCCCATCTGAAATTGCGTTTTCAATTTCTTCACTTCCTTCTTATTGTACTTCAACGGCCTTTTTTGTTTTTAGGCTAACAATATTTTATATTTGCAATCCTAGACCCACTTAGTCAAAATATATAGTTGCATTCCACACACAAAAGTGTTAATAATATTGCCTTTTCATCCATTGAACGAACAGACACAATCTCCTGATCCATCATGTAACTATTAGGAGGTGTTTCAATCTCAGGCAAGGATGGTAGTTGATGGAACTTTCTACTTGATGGATTCCACACCTTCAAGTCCCTAACTTTTGGGTGATCATATCTATAATTTACACCATCGACAAGGAGGAGGCGGGACTCGTCGTGGTTGTTCTTGAAGGTCTTGAGTGTAAGCGCACGAACTCGGGATCCTCGATCAGAGATTGCCATGACTTCGAGACGCAGCGGAACCGGAGAAGAGATTTGACAGGGAGGGTGCAGAGGATGTCAGAACATATCTCTAGTGGAAGATGTTTCTTGGAACATACTTCGGAAAGATTCGTATTCTCCATGAATGTCGTCGATTGGTGGCGTTACTGAGACATCAAAGAACAAACAATTAGTGCTTACAAATCATGTAACTAACAAGGGCTCCAAAGGCAAATGTATATCACTAACTTCCACCTACAAAGACATGAAGACAATGATGGAAAATTTTAGTTGATGTATTATTATTTTAAATGATGTATTATTATTTTCCAAGTTTATTTTTGCCACTTTTTTGCTCCACCCCCAAAAATAAAACTAACTGATCGAGGATTGAATAATTTTTTAGTTGAATTTTTATTTTTTATTCATTTTTTAGAACAAAAGTTAGTTGAGAAATTGAGTAGCGTCACAAGATAGTACTAACTTTTATGGTGAACATTTCCTACTCACTATGTGGGGTGTATATTTTATCCTATGGGAATTTTTAAAATTGTTAAAGCTGTCTATATTTTGCGAATGGATAAACGGATATTATCTATTCTAGGATTTCTAGCTATTGCATTCACCCACATTAGCAAGCATATTTCTATAAACCACTATTAAAAGGGTTATTTTGCAAAACAATGCCACCACCAACACACATAATCATGACAAATCGCCCATACTTATTGTCTACTTGCAACTTACAAAACACCTCTCAATAGGTTGAACATCGGTTCAAATCAAACCGAACCGAAATCCGTGAATTTGATGAATCGAAAACCGAATCGAAAGATATCAATTCAATTTTTGTGAAATTTATGATTTTTTTATAAAAATTAAACCGAAACCGAAATCCTGGAATTTATTAAATGATGACCGAACCGAACTCCGTCAGTTTCGGTTCGGTTTGATTGATTTGGTCTAATGTTCCGGTTCCGATAGAATCATGCTCAGCTCTACCTCTCAATCCACAAAAACATCACCCTCAGGTTACTGAACCAGGTTAAAAAATACAGCATTTGCACCACATTTATATTCCATTATAAGAAAAGGCTATCGTTTGGTGGTTTGTGTGCTACTTTGATAAGGAGGAGAATGTACCGGCGCTTTTTTGCAAAATGCCCTCTTTTTAGGGTGGATTCTCGTAATTTTCCACCAAGTTGTGCTCTGTTCCTCTCTGGATCATCTTCTTCGGCAGCATTTTAAATTTAAAAGAGGAAGAAAGTGGTTGGACTTGAAACTCCCCTATTTCAATTCTCCTTCTCTCCCTTTTCTTTGTGCTAATCTAAAAAGCAAATTCTATCCTATCCTTTTTATCCGAAAACCCTCTAAATTTAGTCCATAAAAGGCTCGTTCTTCATTCATTTCGCTCCTCTTCCTCTTCCTCTTTCCGCCATTGCTCTCTGATTCAAGCTCTTTGCTTTTCTTCTCAATTCAATTTCTGGGTCGTTCAATTTGTCGCTCTCCCATCCGAAAGTTTAATCCTTTTTCGGGGATTCGCCTGCCTTCCGATAAGATCGTCATTGTTGGATGTTTGTTGCAGACAATTTAGGGTTTGTGGGTTTTCTTCACATTTTCTGGTTTCTGGGTTGTTAGGTTTGGTTTGATCTGTTAGAATAATCATTCATTATCAATGGCTTGCTCTATAAATTCTGGTGTTTTCCTCTCTGATTCATCCTCCACCAAGTTGTCTGATTGGAACCATCAATTGGGATTTTGCCCATCTATTCAATTTGCAAATAGAACTCAACCCTTATTAATTGCCCCAAATCAAAACCTGAGCTCTTCTTCAAAGCTTTCAGCTCCCAAATCCCCAAGGAAGTTTTCTGTAAATGTAAGTAATCAAAGAGCCTTTTCCATTTCTATATATGAATCTGTAAAGATAAAAATCTGAGTATTGATTGTATTGGGCACAGGCATCCTATTATCTGAACAAATCACTGAGATGGTGGGAGAAAACCATGAAGCCAAACATGGTAGAGATCAAATCTGCAAAGGAGCTTGTTCATACATTAAAGAATTCTGGTGACAGGCTTGTTATCATTGATTTCTACTCTCCTTCTTGTGGTGGTTGCAAAGCTCTTCATCCCAAGGTAAGCTCCATTTGTACAAATCATAGCCCATTTGTTGAATTTCAATGAAATCACAAGCCCTAATTTCCCCTTTCTTAATGAAAGATGTGAACTTTTTTTCTTAAAAACAGATTTGTCAGCTGGCTGAGTCAAACCCAGATGCAATTTTCCTCAAAGTGAACCATGAAGAGCTCAACAAATTGTGCCATGCCCTTCACATTCATGTTCTGCCCTTCTTCAGATTCTACAAGGGCTCAAAGGGGCGTCTATGTAGCTTTAGTTGCACTGTTTCAACTGTAAGAAAATACAAAGTTTACCCCCCTACAAAACATTGTCCTAAACTATTTCAAGAAATTGGTCATTAATTATTTAAGTGTTTTTGGTATAAAAAAAATGCAGATTAAGAAGTTCAGAGAAGCATTGGCAAAGCACAATACAGAGGTGCCATCCAATTTTGTTGGTCCATCAAAGGGATTGGAGGAATCCGAGCTCCTTCGATTGGCGTCGGTTGGCGAGATTTCGTTGATCCCAGAAAAGCAAGAGCTTGAGATTGATGATCTGCTTAGAACAATTCAGAATCCTACAATTTTGAACATAACAAATGAACTGTTTGAAGCCAAGGGGGATAGCTCTATGCTAGTGGCTTAAAACAACAAGCAAGTTGAATGTTTGCTAGAGCCTCTCATTTGTTTATTTAATTTCTTTTGTAAATGTTTTGGTGGTGTTAATATTTGTAGAGTAAAAAAAAGGTTATGTGGTTGGCTTTGTCTTTGGTAGAAGAAATATGGCTCTGGTTTTTTATGAGCCCTTTGTAGCAATTTGTTTAGTTTTGTAAAATTTGTGGTGAATGAATGATGGATTGTTTGAAGTTCATGGTTTCTTTTTCATGCCAATGATTGTTTTAGATTGAGTCATAATCATGAATGAATGACTCACGAATCACGATCAATCCTTCTCAACTCCCATATCCAAATTATTTTCGACCTTGAACAAGAAAAGGAACATTCTTCTGTTTTGTTTTAGGTTGAGTTCTTGAATGGCTCGTGAGTGGTGAATAATCAACCACAATACCCTCGAAAACAGGCTTGGGCCAACGAGCAGAGCAGTCTACCGAATTTGGGCCTGATTCTTTGGGCTTTTGGGGTGTGTTTGTTTTGAATGAACGATAATACATTCATGTGAAGATGGAAGTACAATCACTAGGCTCGGTCCATTTATGTTGAGGTGTGTTTGTTTTAGGTTGAGTTCCATCTGGGTTTGATACAATTAAGATTGTGGTTTACATCCATAGAAGTACAATCACTAGGCTCGGTCCATTTATGTTGATAGATACAGAGATGGTTAGCATACAAAACATAGTAGATGGAAGCACATCGCCCACGAACCAAATCTTCTGTCCCTTATTTATGTCTCATTTGCAGGTCCCTTCAATTTTAACCCAAAAGTAGCCATTAAATCCACCGTAAAATCTAAAGGATGGAGTAGTGAGAAATGTCACACAATCTACCTAATGCAGTGGATGGGAGTTTTAGATCGTGTGGGGTTTCTTCAACGAAATTTCAACTCACACTGTCATATGCTTTATGTGAATCACATTCTATAACATATTTGGAGTAGTATGTTCTTCATTCTCTCTACAATCATTTTATCAATGACTTTGCATAAGATTTCGCATCATGAGATAGGTCTAAATGCATGGAAAGTCGGAGTCTTTCCTTTAGAGTCTTAGACAGTAGTGTTATGGCAATTAGATGCACTTGTTCAATGAGTATTAATGTCTAGCAAGCCAATCAACCGAGTGACAATGTCCGTCCGTATCCATGTGCATATACATAGGTCTAGACCATTAAGTATATAGATTGTAAAATCAATGAACTATAGAAAGAGTATGTCCTATAAACTTAATACTATGTAATGTTTTTCCCACAGTTTCTTTTATAGTGTATGACCCTTATTTCCACAAAGAGTTGGCCAGGTCTGAATAATATCCTCGTCGGGCCTAGTTGCTTGAAGTAGGATTGATCGATCCGGCTGCACCAAGTTGGCTCGCTCGCTCGTTCCAAGCCATGGACTTTGCAAAGGCTCGGCCCAAGTTGCCTTCAAAGCAGAGTGAGCAATTTACTGCCGCCTATATAGTGCCCTACGTAAAACAATACTATGCCTTAATTGGTTTCATTTCACCATCATCAACATTAAATATTTTGCCACATATATCTTTTAAGATCCTCTAATGAAGTGGAAGTTCGACCAAAAGAAAGAGAAGAAGAAGTGCAAGAAAAGTAAACAATGACATTGTATCCATTTCACTATTAGTATCATTACATAAAGTTCACAAAACGTAGAACTTAGTTAATTCCAGCTAATGACCCCATCAAGCAGAAATAATAACACTAAAAGATCACGATGAGTTGCTAATATATACTAATCTTGAATTAATTTGGGGGGCCATGATCACATCTTTTCTAACTGTTATTGTCGTTTTTTATCAACAAAGAGAAGTTTGTGTGCAATTCTTATTCTTATACGTAGTACCTATTAAAGGAGAAGATATGAGTGCATGCACATGGCCTAATTAATGAAATTGTTAAATCCATCTATATTACTATAATTTATTTATAGATGGTCCAAAATGACTGACTTACTTCATCACGCAACTTAATTTTATCTCTTAATGCGTAGCTATATTCAATTCAGAATGTTAATTCTTGACCAAAACCATTCACAATGTTAATTACAAATATAGATATGTAGTATATATTGGCCATATCGATATTCAAATTCAAACTTGAACACATCTTACGTGCGAAATAGTTTTGGACAGCTTGTGGAAATTGAAGTCCAAATTGGCAATGATATTTCAAAATCAAATATGTACATTTGACTTGAGCTAAAAACAAACTGTCTTATAAAAAAATGGTTATACATTTCCACGTTACACTACAGATGCAATAGCTAGATCAGGATTCCAATACTCAATATACAACATACCATTATGTATAGAAAGTGAACTAAAACTAGAATTAATCCGGCCCAAGAAAATGTTTACACTTTTTGTTCATAAGAAACAGAATTGGATTGGACACCTATCTTAGGGTATTCTTATATATGAGGTTCCGAAGGACATGATCGGAACCGAGCGGGAGAGAAGAAATACGTCAAAATTATGAGTCAATAATGTATTCCGCAACAGATTTGGCTTCCCGGAATATATGATAGATGCTCCAAATTTGAAAATGGTCTAGCAAAACTTTGAATGGGCCGCCAACTCCACTTTCAATGGACAACTCTAGTCAACCCGCACAACTCTAACAAGCTACAGGTTTAATAATCAAACGAAGAACGTCTCGACAAATGGGCTCAAAAATCCCCTGCCGAAGCGTCACGACTTCAGACATCATTACGAACATTGGTTCGCCATTACTAAGGAAAATGGTTACGTGATTCATCATGCAATTTTAATTTACCTAGTAAATACTGTGACATGGAAATAGAATCGGTCCTTTGGTGACTAAGTTTAGACTACTTTAACATCATGCATGGCCCAGCAAGTATTTTCGTCCAACCTGTATATTTTGAAGTTAATTATACACTTGATTATAGAATAAATACCGGAACACTTGTCGCCAACTCTTTTGCCATCCATACATGCATGATACACGTACTAGACAAAAGGAAGCCATTTTCGAATAAATTACGGAGGAAATGGGGCAGACAAAGGAAGGAAAAAAGGTAATTAGGATAAGTAGATAGATATGTAGGCTTGTAACTTTACACTGTGTAACTTGGACAGGAGACTTTATACGTAAGATATGTAACGAGGAATGCATTAATAAAGTGCATAAGGAAGAATTAGAACCCTTCTTTTTAGCAGCTTTAGTGTAAGCACGCCGCCCTTCTACAAGAAAGAAAGATACAACTAAGTATTCAAATGTCCTTCAATTCTAGGAGGAAATGTTCAAATGTTTTTTCTAGACAAACTTGATAGTTGAGACTAGGAGGAGTAGAATTTCGATAACATTGACATGAGAAAGTGAACAAATTGATTAATACATAGATAAATTAAAATGAAGTAAAAACGATAAATAAAAACTAAAGAGCATTGCTTCGAATTGGAGTTGGAACTAAACAGCCACATGAGAAACATGTTATGTCGAATGTTATGGAAGAATAGAGAATTTGTCGATCTAGAAAAATTTACAAGACAAGGTCGTGCGCACAAAAGAACTGTGAAAACTTGGCATTTAGAGATGGACAACGTTTGGAAGTGATGAGGTCGCAAAGAGGAAAGTTTGTTGGTCGTTACTAGTTAACATTGACGTCAGCTAAAAGGCCACTGAGGTTTTACCCTAAAACTATTTGACATTAGTAGAATTAATTCGAGCAATAAATCACATACTAGACCTGGTTTAATTTATTATAGGTAACGAAGTGGGATTTTATATTTAACATGTCCCGTAAAGTTGAAACAACGGGTATATTGCCTCATTGTTACTTGACAATTACGCCGTATGGTCTACTGACACACACACGATGTCTTATAAACAACAAAAGTTACAACAACAAGATAGTGAACGCCTAGTCCAACCTAAACGACCAGGAATCAGGTTTAGGATCATACATGCACTAGTACTATGACGGTGTTTATGGGTCAATAATGAAGGAAAATATGCTTGTTCATCCACACAATATATGAAGGAAAATATGCTTGTTCATGCACACATATACATTAACCGTAGATGTGAGATCCAATATATATCTTAAGAGACTTACATTGGGGGTCTTTTGACGTCGACCACACGTACATGCATGATTTATCTAAACCATTCTCGTTGAACTACATGTAACTAATTAAGTGACCTATTAGTAAATCTTGTACATAGTAACTTTTTGACGAATGTCTTTGATATTTTGACCTATATTGAAAATTTTGGGTATGGTTGTTTTTGATTTTTTGACACCCTTAATCTTGACTGAAATTCCTCTTAATTTACAAGTATCTTCACTTCATTTTTTTTTGGTCAAGAGTATCTTCACTTCATAAGTGAAAGACAATTCCGCAGAAATGCACCTACCCTTCCGATTCCAAGTTCCAACTAACTTGTTGCGTGCCAAACAAAGCCTACAAAAGCTACCATCGGGAAATAACTCTTTTCAGTGCCCACTTCAAAGTTCAAACTGAGCCCTTTCACTAAAATTTCAATACTGTATTTTTATTCTAGTTCAAATTTTCAAAAAAATTGAAAACTGTTAACGGCCGTGACTTTTTTTGACAGTATGGCGCCACCTTTAGAAGCCTCTCAAATTGTGCCCAGTAGTCAAACTTTTTTTCTTGTTTTGCAGATTCTCTCTATTTTATTGTCTGCAATTTTAAACAGTTTTTAACTCTTTTGAGGGTTTCACAACTTAAATGTATACAAATTGGACCAACCCACATGGACGCCCCACTTTCTTCCCTTTATTATCTAATTGGCATCCACTTTTTTTGTTAATGACGGCAATAGCCCATCTCGTTTAAACTTGCAAGAAAAGAACCCTCAAATTTCGACCCGACTCGACTATCTGTTATGCATTGACTTTTAACACGAACCCAACTCAAAATGACTTGCAAGTACTAGGTAAAGTTGTTCTAATTAACCTCTTGATCGTGAGCACGAAGCAATTGATCCGAGCATGAAATGATCGACCCATTTGACAGATCTACTTCAGCCACAAACACATGGGGCAAATTAGGAAATTCAACATATATAGGGCGGCTGTACAGCCCAGAGAAGAAGTTTATGGACAGCGCTAGTAATTTTATTATATTTTTTTCTCTGCTCACGAAAAAAAAATCAGAACTAGCTCGGAAAAGAAAAGATGCCCTTGAAGAGAATCATGTTGTAGCGGTTGCAGTTAAGCGGTTAAAGTTCCCTCCAAATTTTATTTTATTTTCTTGAAGAAAGAAAGTTCCATGGGTGTAAGTTTCTGAACAGAATATTTGTTAAAGCTTTTCAGTTTGGTTATGGTCAGTAAAAATACTAGTGTACGTATTTGTGGTTGCAGAAAAATGGTGCGTACAACGTGGTGCTTGGCTTAAAATAAAATTAAGAATCGATTGCATATAATATGAATTGTTGCTCCGAAATTGGGTAAGGTTTTCCATTAATTCTTCCCTGATTATGGCAAAGAGTCTTGCAATCGTGGTATTATTCTGTACTTAATTAGTTTTGTTTTTTGGATCCGTAGTTTCGGTGTGTGTAATGTCACTAGATTAACAAAGTAAAAATACTATAGCTTACGGAGAGAATCAATATCTTTTACATATTAGAATTATATTTGTCTTGCCGTACGTATGTACATTAGGATTTGACTCAAATGAAAACTTTTCTTAACCTAAAAACTAAAGACCATGAACACGCAATAGACATACGTAAATATGAAATAGATATACGTGAACACAAAACAGAAAATACGTGAACTCCAAAAATGTTGTGATTTTGTGTTATTATGTTATTATGTGTAGTAATCTGATCCATAACATATGATTTTGAGAAATTTTGTTATTACATATATTAATATGATCCATAATAAAAATATGATTTTGTTCACATATTTCTTCATATTGTTCACATATTTATGTATTTTGTTCACGTTTTTAGTTTATAGGAAAAAAATAGTTTTCACCGGAACCAATCTCTATTAATTAAACTACAAAGGTGCTTTGGTATTCATATCAAATAGTGAAAATATGGAAAGTGATAAAATATCGATTTTGGCCTTGAAACGAGCTCAAATGCTCGAAAAAAAAAAATTAAGTCATCACAAAGTGGTTAGTTGATGAGGGACCATCCGTGAAGCCACCACCGAGCACGCCCATCCTCTTTGATGGTCCAATCACAAGGGCACGAGCCAAGAAGCTTCAAAGGGACTTGTTTGCATTTGTGGCGTGCCATGGAGTCAAGGAAGCCAAGAATGCCCCTGAGAACAAGCAAATACTCATGAGCCTCGTCGCCCAAAAGCCAAGCCAAGAGGTGCCAGATTTGGGGCACCGCGGCGGTGCCTAGGTTGCGGCACAAGCAGGCACCGGCGCCAGCGCACAAGTTTGCCTCAGTCGGCAAAGCACGGGCAAAGCCTCCTAAGGCGCGGTCGCGCCTCACCTGAATTAGGCCGCGCCTCACCTCCTAGAAGCCACCTCACCTCAGTTGTGAAGGCGCGGGATGAGGGCCCTAAGGCATGATCGCGCTTCACCCCTCCCAGGCCGCGCCTTGCTTCCTGCGAGTTGTCTTGTGTGTGACGAGCTTGGGCTTGTTAGGCCACTTGTGGGCCGCCCTTTTATTGTTTTACTTAGACATTTTCTAGCTATTTTCTGATTATTAGGAAGACATATAAATAGCCTTAGCTGCTCTTTATTTGGGTTTAGAAACCTTTATCATAAAACTGAGTGTTCTCTCTCAATAGTGAGAATCGAAGACTTGTTCTTCATCGTATTGCAATTTCAGCTTGGTTTGTCTTGATTGCATCAATTATCGATCATAGTTGGTGTGCTAATCGAATACGAGCATCTTCTTCGTGCTTTCAAGGCTGGTTCCTTGATTGTGTGAAGTCGTACAAGGTTGGTCACTTGATCATTCAATTTGGTTCTCGTTTTCAAAGCAACGAGGGTCTTGTTGTTGTTTCACTTTGGTTGATCTCATTTCCTATCGTTTTCATTGAGTCGAGTATGTTTTTATTTCCATTTTCTTTTCAGTCATTCGTTTTCCATTTGATTGCATTTCTGACCATTTGCTTGTTTTCCTTGTTTGTTGAGTCGTTGATTGTCGAAGATCGGGCCAATCATGGTTAACCCCGTATCATTAGTGTTGCTCGTAGGCGAAGATGTATAATAATAATCAATCCGGAAGTTCAATAACATCATGTCCTATGATGTTTTGAAGATGATCGATAGGAAGAAGGACTACTTGATCCCGTTTTCCATGCAACTCATCGGCTTAGGAAGATACCCAATACTCCCGCTTGCAGCTTAGACAAGGGATCAGTTAGCTAAGAAGGAGTTGGATGTCTAGTTAGTACTTGTGGATGTTCTCACTCCCTACAACTTGATTATAGGAAGGTCATTTATTCATGCTTTAAAGGCGATTCCATCAAGCCTTCGTCGAATGATACAATTTTTCTATAGGGATGCTACCATACGATTTTGGGCTAACCGGCCAATTACAGGCGCGACTTTCCATGCAGAGCACTTGACCCAAAACTGAGTATTTTGCACACGAAGAAAAATATGAAGGCCAAGCCACGTAAGACCGAGCGCAATAATCGTGATGATCCGGATTTTAGTGCGAGTGGAACTTGACTTTGGAATTTCATATAAGGAATAGGACACTTTTTTCTCATGTGGTTTTGACGAGATCCTTCATTTTGTATTTTATAACTTTGCCTAGAAATTCATGACATTCATGCTTATTTTCAAACAAGTTTATACATTAGATTGAATATTGCATAAAAAATACAATGTTAATCAATTGCATTGACAAAATATTCGGTACCCGAGAAGAAGAAAACGAAGCCTGATATGTGCATATAACGGAACACGGATCCCATATTCATGAAGACTACTAGATGAGATCCCCGGCCAATTCCAATTCCAGGAGAGGAACCAACATAGCAATTGTTACAATTGAACCGAGATTATGTGTAACAACTATCCCAGTTCCCATCATGATGTGATATTGGGATTAAATCCATTTCCTTTTCAAATCACTAACAAATACAAACAAACTTTATGTCAATTTCAATTCACAGCAACGAATATATATTAACGTTGACATGCATGTTATTTTCAGTATCGAATGAGGTACGTTCCGTTGTGTGATTGATCGATGTATATGCACCGTGCAAAAAATAGAGATCGATCTATCATTTAAAAATGATATGCATGAAACTGGATGAATTACATTGCACCAAGATCGTCATATAAATCATCTGAAAAGGATCCATTTCACGGACATTAATTATTTTGTACACGTTCGTACGCTGTAGATTTGCAATTTGTAACGTTCCGTTGTATGATTTGAAATATGTTTAAGATTTCAATTACTACAATATAAGGTATCAACATTGGTGATAAAGAGATGTAAATGCGAAAGAGAGATGAAGTTACAAATTGGCATGTGTACACAATTCAAGAAAGATCGAGACCCATATGGAAGTTTACGTGCAACTATGTCTTGCCCGTTTAAAATCTGTGCATTACATGACAAAATGTTATCTTATCTTTCAATGCGACCTCGATCTTGTTTGGATTGATTCTCCGTTTCACAATGTACGATTTCTTTTCTTTCACCATTTTAGATTTTAAGAGAAGATTAATATGGACTGAGATAGATTTAGGTTTGAGATTCATTAGTAATCAACAAAGTATTGAATGAATGAATCCGATATTTTTAAATGGTATATCGACATTAATTGATTGAAAAATAGTTTAACATTGTGAAATGTACATGTATTTGTAGGATCTACGTGTGTTAGTATACGGATGTTGATCCTCCAGAGGGATCAACAAACCGGGCAACAGAAATATCAAACAGTTCAAACAAGTTAAAGTTCACACAACAGCGATTCAAATCAAGCCAGCCTTTTGTTATTACCAAGCATGAACTTACAAACGCGAATCCTTGATCTTAAGGTTTACACAAAACCTTTTACCCAGACCTAGATCCCTCAGCGTCGGACACACTTGTAAATCGACTCAACGGACTTGACCCACACCTCTAACCCTCGTACACAACTCGGCTACTTCATGTGTTCTTAACTCAAACACAAAGCTCTCTCAACTCTCTTGAAAAAGCATAAGTGACAACCCTAATACAATGATCTATATATACTAATCGGCTAGAAGGAAATTCTATCCTAGAATATATCGATCACCAAATCAGATATATCTTACTTAGGGAATAAGATAATATCTCCAACAACCTAACAAATCTTCGAGATCCTTCAAAGATAGGAAAGTCGTACGTTGCATCTGATCCCTTCACGCGCGTTTCCATATATAGCTTCCAGCTTTGCGCGTTGATCCACCTTCCATAAATAGCTTCTGCTTGCGCGCCAGCTATTTGATGATCCGGTTGATCTCATCGGATGTTCCTGCTCTGTTTCATGCTCAATCCAACCTGTTTGATCCTGAAACATGTAGCAAACCATATTAAATGTTTCTCAAGTGTTCTATCATCATCAAAACCTAATGGGATCGATTGTCGGGACTAACCACCATCCCAACAGTATTATGAAATGGAAAGAGTAACATATATTTATCATTGATTTATATTTTGCATATGGGGGCAGAGATTTCTATGCTCACCCGATCCCATATATATGTAGGATTGTTGGCATGTGACGAGTATAACTCATGAAAATAGCTTGATGCACGTAGTTTACGAAGTGAGTACCAATATATATATCTCGAGTACCAATACAATGGTAAATTTAAAGCATTTAGTTTACGAAGTGAAAAACGACTTCGATCACTTCAAGTTTCTCGGTTGGTTAGAGCTCAAAAACACTTACGATTTACGATGTTGATTTCTTGAATATGGCTAACAAAGATACATGACTATAGGCAACCCCCTTTTCATTGACAAAATCACTGCTAATGAGGAAAGAATCTCCTTTGCGAGAATCATGGTCGAGATTTCTGGGAATGACCAATTGAAAAGAGAAATCAAGTTGGTGAAAACAGATGGTACAGTTACTATCCAGCCAATTTGCTATGATTGGCTTCCTGTGCACTGCTCTAGTTGTCTATCATATGGGCATAAGAGCACTGAATGCAATAAGGAAAGCCCTAAGTCTTTGATTAATGCCCCCAAAGCAACTAGTGGGGTCTGTGATGATCCTCAAACCCTCTCCCATCTTGCCTCTCCTCCCACAAATGAGGAAAGCCCCACAAACAAACCCTCTCAAACCTACAACTTCTACTCTCCTCTTTCAATTAATCATCCTGACCTCATCCCACCTAATAACTCTTATCCTTTAAATTCTGTCCCAAAATTTTCCCAACCGTTACTTAATTCTCTACCCTCTGTGGCTGTTGCCAGTCCTCACTCTCCCAATAATATGGCAGCCCAACCTATCAAGACCAACTCAGTTGTTTCTCCCCCTCCACCCTTAAAAGATCACCAAAGCTCAAGGAGCTCTCCTCTCCCCCCACCGCCTTTTATTTATGGATAAAGTCACAATAGCAAGCTGGAATGTAAGGGGTTTGAATGACCCTACTCATTGCAAAAAATCAGCCATCTCCAACCTCTTGAAAACCTCTAAAGTCTCCATTCTCGCTCTCCTTGAAACTCGCATTCGGACCCACAATGCTCACGTAGCTACTCATTGTCTCCTCCCCTCTTGGAACCGCCTCTCTAACTCTCCGCCCGCCTCAAATGGAAGGATTTGGGTTTTTTGGGACCCAAACATTGTCCAGCTCACCCCAATTAGTGTCTCTGAGCAACACATCCACTGCCTTGCTTCTTGTCTCTCCACCAACTCGACAATCCTCATCACCTTCATCTATGCTTTCAACACCAAGTCTGAAAGGGCCCCCCTCTGGCATATTCTCTCTGACATCGCCAACACCATTACTTCTCCGTGGGCTGTTCTTGGCGATTTCAACTGCATTTATGAGCAAAGTGAAAAGATCAATGAACGGCTACGTCCCGGCCTTCACGACACCTCCGAGCTGAGAAACCTCTTTTGCTCTACTGGGCTCTCTGATCTCAATTATGGAGGTGCTTTCCACACATGGAATAACAACAACACAAAAGGTGATCGAATTTGGTGCAAGCTCGATCGCATTCTCACAAATGACCTTCTCCCAATCCAATTCCCCAACGCCTCCGCTTTTTTCTCGCCTCCTGGCATCTCTGATCACTGCCCGGCCATCCTCAACCTCGGCAGCCACCCCCCCATCAAAAAGCTTCCCTTCAAATTCAACAATGGTTGGGCTTCTCATGAATCCTTCTTACCCCAGATTCTTGAAACCTGGTCCTCAGACAACACAAGGGGCTGTAAAATGTTTTGTCTTGTCTCCAAACTCAAAGCCCTTAAGAGTAAACTGAAGAAGTTCAGTTCTGGGTCTATTGAAACTCTTATTACCAGAACTGCTGATCTTAACTCTAAGCTTGAATCTGTCCAGTCCCTTGCCCAAGCCTTGCCCTTCGACTCAGCACTGCACCAGCAAGAGATCAACCTCCTGTCTGAGTTGAAAAAAGATTCCCATACCCTTAACCTGATGCTGCAGCAGCAATCCAAGCTCTCGTGGCTCAAGTTTGGGGATCACTGTTCCGCTCTCTTCCATAACCACATCAAGAGTCGTCAGAGCCGTAATGCAATCAAATTCCTTTTTGATGATGCGGGTAACAAACTGTGCGACCACAGGAGTATTGCAGTTTCCCTGATCACCCACTTTCGCAATCTTATTGGTTTTCCCTGCCCTACCGCCCCCCTCAACCCCTCTTATCTCATTTCTGGGCCCCTTGTCCATCCCTCCACTCATGCTGATCTCACCAAAATCCCCTCCTTCGCCGACATCAAGCATTCCCTCCATTCCATTGCCGACTGTAAAGCCCCAGGTCCGGACGGGTACAATTCCTTCTTCTTCAAAAAAGCGTGGTCGATTGTAGGCCATGATACTTGTGTTGCCATCCAAGACTTCTTCTTCAGCTGCAAACTTCTGAAGCAGGTTAATCACACCATCATCTCCCTTGTCCCCAAAGTCAAGAACCCCACCTTTGCGAGAGACCTCAGACCCATCTCCTGCTGTAACACCATTTACAAAACCATCACGAAGATTATTGCTGACCGCTACAAAACTGTTCTGCCGAGCATCATCAGCAACAAGCAAGGTGCTTTTGTTCCTGGTAGATCGATCCGTCACAACATCCTCATCTGCCAGGACATCTTGAAGCATCACACTTGGTCAGGTATCTCCTCAAGATGTGTGCTCAAGATTGATTTTAATAAAGCTTTTGACACCATTAATTGGAGTTTTCTAGAGAAAGCCCTGCAAGCTCTAAATTTTCCAGATAAGCTCATTAGATGGACCATGACGTGTGTCACTTCCCCAACTTACTCTATCAACGTCAATGGTAGTCTTGAGGGCTTCTTTCACGGCAGTCGGGGCATCCGTCAGGGCGACCCACTCTCCCCTTACCTCTTCGTGGTGGCTATAGAGTACCTTTCCAGAATGCTGAAATCTCTTGACTCCAACCCTCTCTTTAAACATCATCCTGCATGCAAGAAATCCAAGCTCTCCCACCTAAGTTTTGCTGACGACTTGCTGATTTTCTGTAGAGCTGACTCGAATTCTATTGATATGGTTCAACAAATTCTTGATGAGTTCGCTAGAATCTCTGGCCTGCAGATCAATTCGCAAAAAACAAGTATCTTTCTTGCTGGCATTTCAGAAACTTGTAAGCTCCAAATCTTGAACTCTACTGGGTTCGTTGAAGGCCGGCTCCCTTTTCGATATTTGGGCATCCCGCTTGGCTCTAAACGACTTCAAATCGGCGAGTATGGGTCGCTCATCGAGAAAATGACTTCCAAGGTCAGAACCTGGTCTGCCAAGCTGCTTTCATATGCTGGTCGGGTGGAACTGGTTAGATCGGTTCTCTTTGCTATTCAAAACTTCTGGTGCTCTATCATCTCCTTTCCTGATGAGGTCCTTCACAAAATTGAAGCAATCTTTCGTTCCTATCTTTGGTCGGGCAACATTGGGTCTTCAAGAAGTACAATCTCTTGGAAAGAAGTCTGCAAACCCAAGATCGAAGGCGGCCTCGGGTTTAAGGAACTCCTTTCATGGAATAGGGCTTGTATTGCAAAATCTCTTTGGGAGCTTATGAACCCCACCAGCGACAGCATTTGGGTCGAGTGGTGCTCTGCTAACCTCACAACCAGCCACCATATCTTATTTGTGGAGCCAAAAGAGACCGACAGTTGGAGCTGGAAGTCTCTCCTTAAGGTACGAAACCTCCTCCTTGAGAAACTTCCCCCTAACCAACTGGGACCACTAACTCAGCTGGTAACTTCTCCACTGCCAAAGTCTACAATCTGCTGCGTGCTTCTGGAATTAAATCTCCTCTTTGGCTTCCGATTTGGAAAGGAATCCACACACCGAAATGCTCCTTTATTGCGTGGATAGCTGGACATCAAAGGCTCCCCACGTGTGACAGAATTGGAAGATGGAGACATCTTGACAGCCTTGATTGCGTCCTCTGTAACGCTAGACCTGAGACTAATGCCCACCTCTGGAATGAATGCAGTTTCGTCCACAATGTCTTCTACAGGCTCTTGGATTGGCTCCACATACGAAGAAGGCAGCCTCCTATGATCACCAGCTGGCTGCAAAGGTTCGCTTCGGCCCACCACAAGCAAAGCATTGTCTGCAAAACTTGCACAATGGCCTTTACCGCCTTTATCTACTATGTCTGGCACACTAGGAATCGAGCAATTTTTCATGATGAGAAGCCTTCTGTCCAAGTTTGTGTGCGGAAGCTTATCGACCACATCAAGAATGCCCTGCTTGCCAAGACCGACAAATCTGACTCCACTATAATCCAATGGTTAAGCACCTTGAAGATCTTGTAATTGATTTTCGCTAATTAGCTCTTGTTGTCTATAGTTCTTCGCGAGCTGGCTGAGCGCCTTCTATCTCCTCTTTTGCTCTTTCTCTGCGTTAAACGCTATAGTCCTTTGGGCTCTTTTGTAATTACGCTCCGCTTGAGCCGTTTTTGCTATATAATGCTTGCTTACCTTCTTTCAAAAAAAAAAGGAAGCAACCACAGGCCGGTTCAATATATCTCGAGTTTGACTTTTCGCTAATCACTAAAGTTTTAATAGTGAAATTATGCACGAGATGTAAGGTCATTATAATATATCTACATATAAAAGATATTCTTGTACTTGTAGCCATAAAATATACTATACATTAATAGGTGGATAGTCATCTGGTAACCATATGGTTAAATTAATTTCGAGTGATACCCATACATTCATACATTTACACTATTTCAGAAAGTAATCATGTAATTTCGACAAATTTTACCAATAACCTTACCTAGCCCTGTGGTTGCATGCGGTCCAGAGCAAGAATTGAAAGCAACTTTTTCCTTTTCCTCTATTTGGACCCATGTAAAACTACTCCATCAGGAAGCTACAGAAATGGCAGACCAAATTGAGCAGAAACTTCGTGGCCGGTTGCATGCACATTAATCCACAATAATACAATTGACATACAAGTAGCTAGCTAGCTATTTGTCATGAGATGAGTAAATACGTACTAGTGGTATGTATAATTCAATTTGGAATGCAAAATCGGTGGATTGTTAATTGTGGGATTCCCAAACTAGGGGCTGCCCATTTGCATGTCTTATTTGGATTTTTGACATAATGTATTAAATTATACTATTTAAAGTAAATTAAAACATAATACTAGTATAATTTAAAGCAATTTAAATGTATTATTTTTAGACATCTTTTTCTTTCTTGGTCGAAATTATTTTTAGGCATCTAAACATTCCCTGAGTTTATAATCCAAATAAGTGACTGACGAATATCATGTCTAAATTGATACTATATTATACTGTAGTTTGCTTGTTGCTCAAATTCAGATATTCTGGCTGATTTTTGAAATCTATTTTGCTAGAAGTTTGTTCAAATGAAATTGCGTTGGGGAGTTATGTATATGTATGAATTGAAAAAATCATAATAGTTAAGTTGCCAACAGAAGCTTGATTTTGAATAATATAATGTATAGTTCAACTGTAATTCATAAACAGAAATTGGTGACAAATGTAGGGGTGGAGGGCCGAGAGGTGGCCACGTGGAAAGAGTGCATGCGGTGTACAACGCATCTTTAACGCCAAAGAGTGACGAGGAAGCAAGTATGTATAGCACATGATGATCGATGCCTTGTGTGCTTGCTTGTTGTAGTTTCTTCTGTTTCGATTCTTTTTTTATGTTTGCTTTTTCTTACACGTATGTTCTAATTAAATATATGGAATAAAATGAATGGAAATCATGGGTGGGTGTTCACGGATGTTTTAGGTTAACTTGGATTATCTAAAATCTTATTCGACTAAAAAAAAAACATATTTTACGTTGGTGGATGTTTTTAAGGAGTGAGTTTAGGCTCGACTCTATAACTAAGCTTATTTGGGAGAAGAATGCACTAAAAATAATTTGGGTATCCTTATTCTACCCTTAAAAATGAAAGATTGTTTAAAATGAATCGAATGGTTCAGTTTTGAATTTAGGTGTTTAAAGAATTAAATTCTACTAATTTTATAGTGGAAAATATAATAACAAACTTGAGTTTAATCAATTTGAGCCGAAGTAAAATAAAAGTCAAGAAGATCAAAGTCTGAGGACTTGCCAACGGAAGAAGAATCTCGAGTACGAGGCACGGATGTATGGGTGGGCTGGGGTAGGCTCCAACCCACCCTATTTTTTATAAAAAAAATTTAAAATATATAATTTAATATTTTGTTGATAATATTTGATTTTCTTAGAAAAATTTAAAGCCTAAAATCTTGTTTGAAGACAATGATCAATCAATTTTTTTTTTTTTGTAATTGTATATAATTTCATTATCTATTTACTAATTAATTATTCATTTTATAATATTTAGAGGTATAGAAAACTCTAAAAACACTGAAATTTGTAAAAAATATTTTACCATTTTTTTAGTTTAATACATCCCACCCTGAATTTGAATCTTGATCCGTCCCTGTCGAATACCAATAAAAAATACCTATAAATTCAAGAACACCAACATGAATTTAAGGGAATTTTCCTTGGTGCTCCAAGATTAATTTATAGTGATGCCTTTGAGATATTGAGTTGCTCCTCCGTAAGGACCATAACCAAATTAGAAAGATATCTTCAGGGTGTTGGAGCATAGAGCATATTGGACTATCAAGTAGTAATTGTGATGCAGCTTAAATCATGAGACTTTAGAAAAAAGAAATGAGCACTTGAGCAGTGCTAGGAGGTGGCAAATGTCAACCTATGGCTGAGTATCGGTTCCCACAAATGAACCAAATCGACTCGATTTGTTTGTTTTTGTTTCTCGTTTCGGTTGAACCGAGCCATGCTCAACCCACAAACGTAAAAGTGAAAACAATGACAAGACAACCATGTACATACAGAATTATGCATTATTCCGCAGTTTCGTTAGTGCCATACAGAACCTTGGGTGACCCGAGACTTAGAGTGAAACAAACCCACAGTTACATAGTCAACTAAAAGTTGATTTAAAAAAACTTGGTTGCAAAACGGACCCTTATTCCGCATGGGAGAAAAGTAGGCATTATTCGGCGGTGAACAGTAATCTACGGCGCTGGTATAGAAGAACCAGAATCGAATAGAATCGCACACTCTGTAGCGCTGTGCACTGTAGCATTTGGGGACCCCTGGCTTGATAGGCGCACCCCTCTGTGGGCCCCCACCCCTACCCCCAACTGCCAGCCTCAACCTCCTTCTTTTACTGGGCCCCACCCCTCCCATATTCATATTCTCTTTCTTTTTTAATAATAATAATTTATACAGTACTCCGTAGTGTTACACCGTAAATACTTGCGAGTAATTTTGTTGAATTACAGTGCCCTTTAGCAATAAAGAAAATAAAAAGAATAATGCAGAAATAACAATAACACTTTGAGTGCGAAGTTTTTCACAGCTTCCCTCCTCCTCCCATTTGGAATTGCCGGTCTATTTATATTTCCCTCCTCCTCTCCTCCAAACTACACAACTCACACCACACTTTCCCACTCCTTCAAACCCCAAACCCACCAAAAATGGGATTCCTACAAGGCCTAACCCTTCTGACCTTCCTCTCCATTTCCATGGCCAACGCCCTCGACGAATCCTGGATGGAAGCCCACGCCACCTTCTACGGCGGCGGCGACGCTTCTGGCACCATGGGTAAACCAATCAACCAATTCCTCTGTTTCAGCTTTCAATTTTGTTTGTTGTGTTTTCTAGTAATAATCGAGTGTTATGCGGGTGCACAGGAGGCGCGTGTGGCTACGGCAACCTATACAGCGAGGGCTACGGCACGAGCACGGCGGCCCTGAGCACGGCCCTCTTCAACAACGGCGCCAGCTGCGGCGCCTGCTTCGAGATCCGCTGCGTTCACGACGGCAAATGGTGCCTCCCCGGCAAGTCCATTGTCGTCACCGCCACCAACTTCTGCCCGCCCAACAACGCCCTCCCCAATGACAACGGCGGCTGGTGCAACCCCCCGCTCCGCCACTTCGACCTCGCCCAGCCCGTCTTCCAGCAAATCGCTCAGTACAAAGCCGGCATCGTCCCCATCTCCTTCCGCAGGTCCCACTCAAATGACGAATTTGCCCCTTTTTTTTAAAATGACGAATTTGCCCTTTTTCTGTTTGAAAGTTGAACCGTGTTGTTAAAATGACGGATTTGCCCTTAGTGGGAGTAGGGATTTACGGTTTTTGTGTTTGGCAGGGTTCCGTGCAAGAAGAAGGGAGGGATCAGGTACACAATCAACGGGCACGCCTACTTCAACCTGGTGCTGATCACCAACGTGGGCGGCGCCGGCGACGTCGACGCCGTCCAGGTCAAGGGCGCCAGGACAGGGTGGCAGGCCATGTCGAGGAACTGGGGGCAAAATTGGCAGAGCAACTCGCTCCTCAACGGCCAGGCGCTCTCCTTCAAGGTCACCGCCAGCGACGGCAGGACCGTGACCGCATTCAACGTCGCGCCGGCGAGTTGGTCATTCGGTCAGACCTATACCGGCGGGCAGTTCCCATAGAGGGGTAAAATCGGAAGACCAGCCTGCCCCCTTTTTCGAGGGCGGTTGGGTCATTTACTCAGTAGGGGTAATTAGGTCTTTATAGGTTGGTTATCGTGGGGCTTTTGATTATTAAAGCGGCTCCTTTTTTATAATTTCAGGGTTATGTCCCGGGTCGGGTCAATATGTGAACTTGGGCCTGCGTTTCATTGGGCCCAGGGGCATGTATTTTTTTTAATTGGGATTTGTGGGGCGGTTTTTCTGAATTTTCTGGCCTGAGGTTTTTATGGGGCAGGGAATTGGAAAAAAGAGAAATAGTGGGCGTGGATGTGGTATTTAACAAAGATACCCACCCGCTTGAAATGGGCATTGGAAGCCAGAGGTACTACTTACTAGAGTTTGTGTTTGTGTGTGTGTTTAAGTGTTTTGTTCAAGGGTCAGTTCTGTAACAGAGCTTTTCTAATGATGCAATTAATACATTATGAGTTTAATTAATTAATTTGCTTAGTTTTTATGGAGCTGTGTTTGTAATATGTAAAGCAAATTGGTTTGGGTTATGGTTTGGAAGGTTGCATGAGGTGGACTGTGAAACCATAAAGATGAATGCACGTGAAGGCGAGTGTCAGGGCTGTGTTTGGACGCGTGCACATTTCGTAATTAATCAACCTTGCAGAAATTTAATTTGTAGCGTCTTGCAGGAACATGCATAATAAACAGAGCAGTTGTTTTTTTTCCAGACGACGTGCACAAAAATGAATAGCACATCAATATTATACTGTAGCACAAAAATGCTGACCAAAAAAATGAAATTAAGAATAAATGGGTGAAAAATGTAATAATCTCGACTTTCGTAACAAAAAAGTAATTGTGTATTGTAGCTCAATTACGCACCATTTATTTATATTGCACATTAAGTTTATACTGTACTATTTTTCGACGTGGGATACCACATTTAATCCCAACAAAAGGCTACGAAATCAAAACAGAGGTGACATAAAAGACATATTATACGACCTAACCAACACGCCACAAAAAAAAGAACAAAACCAACATTGTCAAGAAGTACACAACATCTTAGAAAGAGCTACACTCGTGAGTCGTGAGTATTTTCATCGATGAGTTTTGTTCTCTTTATTTAGAAATGTTCACGTGATATCATGATTGATGACGTGTAAAAAACAGCATATGAGGTATTGTCGAGTGGACGATGATGCCACATTAAGGTTTGATTGTAGAAAATTTTGATGTCGGTGATGCTTAGATTGATTTTTGCAACCTTGAAAGTCCATACCACTTACCCCAATTATCCTTATTTGGCGTTGTTTTGCACAACTTTTCAATGTGGAGCAATAGTCTATCACTACACAATCTGTTACACTACTTCCTTATTCGGGGGGGATTGGGGACATTATTAACGAGATTCGGAATGATGACCTCTAAATATTATCATTCGATGTTTAACCACTTGGTTAGATGTTCGAAGTCTTATACTACTTCCTTTTGTATGGGAAAAAGGATAAAAATCATCAACCATGGGTTCATAAGTCTTAGCCTATATATGCTAATGTGATTCTTCAAAAGTAATCACATTAGTTATTTTTCACAATAAGTCTTAGCCTATGCTATGCTATGATATGAGTTTTAATTTTGGTAAGTACACCGTACTTTGCATATATTACTTCTACAACTAGGATAGAATGTAAAAGTCAAGATATGGAATATAAAGTGAAACAATCACACAGAATATTTTCATCATTTTTTTTTTGTATACAATGTGGACTATTTACATATAGCATTTCCTTCCCTAATTGAATTGCATCCGAGTCAGACTAGGGTAGGCACAAGAGCATTATATAAAAGTACATACATAATTGATCTAATAATGTCATTATAGAGTCTTTAAAAAAGCATGAACAAGGCTGAACTGGATCCTCCCTAATTATATTTCTCCAAAAATGAATTTCAACTCGATATCTCATTCTTTGTTTAATTTAAGTAAATATTCGTTAAGCTCATAAGCTACATTTTCTCAAAAATAAAGTCATAAGCTACATTTAATTTAACTGTAAATGACAAGTAGCCTAGAACAAAATAACCCATTCACAAATAACTTGAACCCAAAATCATACACGATTTATGGGTTGAATTTAAATAAGCCATGTAACCCATGTAAGCTCTATACCCATGGTTATGGACTTATGGAGATTATACTTGGGCTCGCCCAATTATTTACGAACCACATTCTAAGAGAAAGAGCAAACTGCTGCCTGAAGGTTTGAAGTTGTGACCTAATCTAACTATTATAAAGTCCCAACTACCGAACTGATGCGCCTTGCGGAGATTATAGTTTTTGATAAAGAGGCTTATGTTATTTATTTTAAATAATAAATATTATACGCACGCTTAACGCATCAGCTCACTGGTTGAGCACTCATGGTAGTACAATGAAATCTCGAGTTCGAGACCCCATGACGGCAGTTTGCCTTATTATCTTTAGAGCCGATTAGTAATCAGTTCTCATCCCTCGTGGATGCTCGTATCCGCAAGCTCAACTTGAAAATAGGGAAGGGTCCACTTTGTATAGTAACGAATTCTAGTTCATGGGCCGATTATATTTCTAGCCCTATTTGTAGTCCGGTTTATAGGTATGGGCCCGGCTCAAATCCATTGTTTCTCAAGACAAATGGCAATCGTCTTGTGTGCGCTTATCAATCCACATTGAGTGGATCTATTTGATTACAAATTTAGCTCTTCCACATATCATTATTCAGTAGTACATAAAAGCGAGATACTATACAGAAAATGAAAATCTTCCTATTAACAATGGTATATATGAAACAAAGACAAATGATTTACATCAAGTTTGTTTGAAACCTGAAATAAGGATCCATGAAAGCCAACATATGACCTGCAAATGGCAACATCAAAAGACCTTTATTGCCTGAGAATATACATCAGGAATAAAAGAGACGGGGAAAACTGATCCACAAGAGTATATGAATGAATCCTTGTATACAATGATGCCTTACATTACAATGCACATTGCTATATCCTGATGAGACAGTGTGTTAACTGATCAGTTTGTCTCTACTTAACCCTGCCTCTCTATCGCAGTTAGGCCTATCGCATCCGCGGAAGCGCTCGAGCAATCGCTAACAAATATGTACTTGCCAGCAAACAAGGAAAAGTACAGCAAATTCAAGGCCCCAACGGCCGTGACTATCAAGTAGAAGTAGTCTAATCTGTTCTTGTTCAAGTCTTGACCACCCAACCAAGCATGGCCTTCGCCGTTCTTTGTCAATCTGTATATGATGTTGACTAGAGCCGAGCTCAAGTAACTCGCCATTGAAACACTAAGAAAGAACATAGATCCCGCTATTGACCTCATACTTTCGGGCATTTGTGTGGTGAAGAACTCGAGAATGGCTACCGCTGCAAAGGCTTCCACCATACCGGATAAGGCTAGTTGTGGCACTAAGTACCATATGCTTAGAGGCGAGATGTAGGATCCTACCTTTAGTGCTGCATTTCTCCTTCGTTTTTCGACGAATGAAGCCACCAACATGGATGCTATTGACATTATGATGCCAATCCGGATTCTTTGCTTTATTGACAATCTTGCATCCTCGTTTTTCCTAATCCTTTGGAGTATAGGGATGACAATGCGCTCGTAGATGAGAATCCATAAGGAGAGTGCTAGCATTGACGTGAGGCCTATCCAACCCGGTGGGATGGTGAATTGAGAGCCAACTTTTCGGTTCATTTGCATCGCTTGGAGCACTCCAAAGGTGTTTTGTTGGTCCATGGCCTCAAACGAGAGAATGCTCGTGACCCAGACGGGTAAGATCCCTATCAAAGACTTGAGTTGCTCCACTTGTTGGATGCTACAAAGGTTCCAAGTTTTGGCAGGCAATCCTTCATGGTTCAGCTCATCGGGGTGGCTAATCAATGCGGCTTTCTCAAAGAAACTTAGCCGTCTAGTCCTTGTAAGCTTGACTCCAAACTTGTTTTTAGGGGAAGGGTCATACATGGGATGAGACTCGTCCGGGTTCAACGATAGCCGTCTCTTCCTACAAGCCGCCACCACAACCTTTACCATGTCAAGAAAGATGCTTCCTTGTGGCTTATTGTAGATGTACATTTGGCAACCGATCAGGAGGCCGATTATTGAGATTACAAAGCAACAAGTAGGGATGGCAAATCCCACCACCCAGCTGATATTTGTTTGGATGTAGACCACCATGGTTAGAGCCAATAGGAGCGCGATTGTAAAGGAGAAGTACCACCAATTGTAAAAGCATTTCAGTTGCACTCGCCCCTTCTCGCTTCTTTTGTTGAATTGGTCTGCTCCAAAGGCTATGTTGCACGGTCTTATGCAACCGGATCCGACGGCCAGGAGTCCTAACGAAGCGAAGAGGATGCATAGTTGCCATTTTTCAGGTTCTTTGCAATCAGAATGTTGATCACATAATGGAGGCCTTATCTCAGGGATGGCTGAAGTTAGAGTCATTCCACCCATGCCCTGTTGCCCAAGACAAAACCACAAACACATTTTTATGAATTGTAGGGAGTGTAAACTCATGTGACCAAACACATCATAGCTAATGTATGTACTTGCATTGTTTACCATAAGAGAAGCTATGGAGCCAATGAGAAGCGTATAGAACCGGCCTAAACACGCATCAGAAAGCAACGCCCCGACAATCGAAAGGATGTTGGAGGATCCAGACCATATGCTGATCACATTCACCAACAATATACCTTCCATGTTGTATTTGGTCTTCAAGTACACTGTTATATTTGCTGTCAAGCTCATGGACGCGAGTTTCTCGAACGTCTCGTTTACTTGAAGAACAAAAACACAAGAGCAATCACACGTTATGTTCATGGGCAATGCTAGTAAAAAGGCCAACTACATAGCTAGGTGGACCTTAGAGATCAAGAATGAAACCTAATTGTGGGTGGTTGCTTATGTTATGTTACTATAATGTTATGTGGCAACATGAACATAATAAATCAACAAGAAACTTGGAAAATGGGAAGCAAACATATGTGTAATCAAAAGTTGAAGATAAGGATCATTACCAAGTATATATTTGACAGCCCTCCATCCTCCTTTTTTCTCCTCTTTCTTTGATTGATAATCTTCTAAAAGAGGAGGATTATTATCGTCTGAAAACGGATCTCCAATCTCCATAGAAGTGTACGTATTATTAATCTAACATCTAGATTTACCTATTCCCAATATATTTGAGTGTGTATTGCGTTTACAATTACAAATGCAAAATACCCAACAAACACAAAAAGGGAAATCCCCCTAAACCCTAAGAAATGATAAGAAAAAACGTACAAATGTAGAAAGGGGAATTAGGGTTAGGGAGAAGGGGTGTTATTAGAGAGATAATTAGGAATTTGAAGAACTATCATGTAGGCTGGTTTGTGAGGGATCTTTGTAAATTAAGGTTCTGGAAATGGAAAGGTTTCGATGATGAGATTAGAAATTTGCCAATTTGATCTCAATATCCGAAAAAGGAATAATGGCGGAGTTATTTTTGATATGTGGATTGATTTTAGCTAAACTCTTGTTTTCAACCACTGGTTAGATTTTTTATATCTTAATTTTTTAATCAAAAGAATACATTTTATTTATAAAAAGGGCTCATATAAATCGACCATGCAAATTTATGTCACGTTGCATCACATATAATGATTTTAGAGGCTCGCCCTCTTTCCACTAAAAAAACACCAATGAAGGCCAAAGGATTGAACATTTTAGTCATTCTGTAACTTAAGTGGTGCAGTATACACTGCCATATAAATTAGCATCATTGGACCGAAACCGAAAAAATTGACCGAATCGATCCGAACCAAACTGAAACCGTCGGTTTAAAAAATTTCACAATTTTGGTTCGGTTCAATTTTTTCAAAGAAAAACTTTATACTCCGTATTTATCAAAAACCAAAAAAATCGAACCAAACTGAATTTTTTCGGTTCGATTTACAGTTCACAAAATTTCTAAATTTCGGTTTCGATTCGGTTTTAAACTGATGCTCGACCCTATTAATAGCCACCCCTATTGCTAATGCTATACGTTACTATATTCCATTCGTGAGCAATTCACCCACGAAAGGTATAAAACCAACCTAACAAGCCAAACACAGAGCAACACTTTCGAGTGGATAAGAAGAGCATAGCACCAATCCAGTTCATTGGTTTTAAATTTGCCCCAAATTTTCAAAAACATGATGCCAACCAACAGAGGCAGAGGAGGAGGAAGAAGAGGAATAAATCGCACAACCTCTCCGTCCAAAACCTCGCCCTCGGCCTCCCTCTCCTCTTCCTCAACACTCGTGGCCGACGAATTGAGCACCGCATTCGAAGATCTGCAACTCGACGACCTCCCAATTGCGCCCCCCAAATCCTCAGACGGAAACCCTAGAAGCTTCCCTTTCAGTGTGAAACAGCGTTGTTGGGACAAGGCGGAGAAGGTCAAAGGACGGGATCCGGAGCGATGGAGGAAGGACCCACTTGGGAACATCCTCTTCAGGAAGCTCGTGGGTTGCCCTGGTTGCCTCTGCCATGATTATGACCATATTGTCCCCTACTCCAAGGTTCTAGGGTTTTCTTGCTTATTACCATTGCCTATTGTTTTGCTGTGCTGAATTTGATTGTTCATAGCTGGGTCTCAATGGTTTCTGCTCATTGCCATTTCAGAAACTAAAAAGTTGAAAACTTGATACTAGTTCTGGTGGCTAGAGAGTGTTTATATCAACAATCAGTAGTCAGTTTGTGAATGTGTATTAAGGTAGATTAGGCTCTCTTGAAACCATTCTTTTTAGGTTGGTTCATCTTAGAATCTCAATGTTCAGAGCAAATTCATTCAAAATGTTTTCAAGTGCAGAAAAAGTTGGCTAAAATTGACACATTAGGAGTTACTAGAATGTAAAGGAGTGGCTATGATTATGTCTGTATGATCTAACTTATCTGTAATTTTTGGTGGTAGTCTCGTGTATATGTGTAGCTAAGTCGACCACCTAAAGAAAAAAGCTTCTGAATTTCGATCTGACCCGGTTAACCGATTTGGTTACAGGAATTTTTGAACCAATAGTCTCTTTAAGAATATTGATTGAAGACTATTGATCAGGGATGGTGAAGGCCTTACGGGGTACTAAACAACGACTATGATGCTAGCCTTGCATTGTTACATAGCCTTTTGGTCTGTTAAATAGTTTGTGTAAGCCATTGATATGCAGAAATGCCTGAAAAGTTAAGTGATCAAACTCTTAATGCTATCTGTATATGCACAAAATTTCCAGGGCGGAAAAAGTACACTAGAGAACTGCCAAGTCTTGCAGGTATTCATCTGCTTCTAGACTGCGTAATCATATCAATTCTACGATATCCTGACGTGAGCGCTTCAAACGGGATGATAATTTGATATTTCTCTCATTTTCTCTGTTTCTGATACTGAGTTGCAATCAAGAAGAGTCCAGAATTTGATTGAACTGACAATGTCTAACTGGATGATGTTTTATCTCATGTTCTAGGCCACTGTGAATCGGTCAAAGGGGAACCGAACTGATATTTCCAAATCTGAACTCATTCGAAGGAGCTCTTACTGCAAAGTTTCAGGTATTTTTCCTTTTCTGCATATGAAAACAGCAACTGAATTAACTGATACAATTTGTGAAATGTGTCCTACCAAAATGTGAATGTGGAGGCGACTTTGAATAAGGTCTGCAGACTGAACGCAATGCTTGGTTATTACAGGTAGAGACATGGATCTCCTCGAGTTGTCAGCGTATGGGAATGTTCGTCGTGGCGAGGATTCTGGTGGTTGTTTCATTCAATGAGGTTCCGATCAAAGATAGGAAGTTGCTCATGTCAAGAGGCCAACATAGAAGTAATGTTCTTTAGATATAAACTAATCACAAGCATAACTTGTGTGTATTGATTTTAATGTGAACTGTGAACATGAGCATAAATTTGTGATTGTTCTAATGCCAGATTCAATGTTTTATTTTTCTTTGTCAAATAACTGTGTTTTTAAATGTGATCTTAGTGAAAACTTTCAAATTATTTTATTGTGAGACCCAATATTTTAGTTTGTCTTTACAAAACCAATGGTAAAAGTGTAACTAATACAGTATATAAGTAATTTCGGAGGAATTAGATATTTAAATAGATACATATAGATTTGCGTATTGTGTTTTCAGCCAAAAACAATTCTTATTACTTTTTTTTTTGGTAGAAAATTCTTATTACTTCTTAACAAACCTAGATAATCATCCTTCAATTTATAAAAATAAATAAGTTAGTAGATTGTTCATAATTATGAACTAGCCTAATTAACACCGGTGCTAAGCACGGGATAAGACTGAATGTTTTGATTAATTGAAAATAATTAATAATAATTTTTTTTTTTTTTTGGTTGAGGGCACTGCCCATGAGAGTCGAACCGATGACCTCTGGATACTACCCTTGGAGGCTTAACCGCTTTGACTAAATGCCCGAAGGCAATTAATAATAATTTATTTGAAATCACAATAACATTATTTTTTAATTTATGAGAGATAAATAATTGGTTTCCATAATCGTTAACAACTAAATATCTTGGGATTAACAAATTATTGTGTGCTCGCAAAGCGCGTGTGATAACCACAATCAAAAGTTTGGATATCCATGTATATAACTTGTATTTGCATAAATTTTGCGTAGTATAAAAGCATTGGTATGCGTTAACTAAATTAAACACACGTCAATGTCTAATTTGTTTTTTAAATGACATTTTTTTTCCAAAGTCATTATACATATAAACATGTAAATTAAGTGTGATTTTTGAGCATCCTGGTTCCAATTCATGAGTTTGAGATCATTTGGATTAAACATGTGAATATGGACGGTAATTCAACGGTCGATAAATTGTAAAATTGGATCACAACTTCCCTATCGAACTCATTTTGAATCGATAAGAGCTTTTTATTTTCGTCCAAAAAGATGTTCTAGATCGTTCCTCTTAATTAATTACCTGATAAAAAATGCGTGACTTTTGAGCACTACAATTACTTTTTTTAAAAATATTTGTTTTCGTGGGTCATTGGTTGTGCCCTATTTAACTTCCACTACCACTAATCAATAATTTACCACCTTTTCTTTAAAGAAAACCTATCTTAAAAAAAAGGGAGAGAAAAAAACTTTACTACCACTAAAGTCAATGAGTGGAACAAAACTACAATAGAAGTTGGCACCATCTTTTCCCTATGAGCGCCCTTTCTTTAAGAAAAGTGGAGCTTCACAACAAATGAAATAGAGACCCCGACCCCGACCCCCCTGCCTTTTGCCCTCTCTTCTTTGGCGATAGCTATGGTGGAAAACTCATCTTGCCCCCTTTCCAGTTCATCCTCCTTCTAGCAATTATCTATGAAATTGCATCAGAGATTTCGATCAAACAACCCCTAAACACTTATGGCTCCAGAAATTTGGCCAATTTCTCTTTAAAGAGAGAAGAAACCCGAAACCGAAAAAAACCTAGAAAACCAAATCTGAAGATCCGAGCAACAATGGTGGTAGGCCTTCAATTGAAGGCTTATGAGTGCTCAAAAAGGAAAAGAAAACATGAAAATCAACAAAGTCGAAGAGGATCGAAGGGGGCTTCAACAAAGATCTACCACATACTTCGAAGAGGGCTTAGGCTCTCGAAAAGGGCTTCAGTTGGCTACTTACCAAACCAAAACCGATGGCCCTTAGAGACAGTTCGAGCGGGATTTCCGGTCGCCCAGGAAGGCGGGGGTGGCGAGCCGGATTCAAGTCAGCAGCACCATAGGAAGGGCAAGAGCAAAGTTAGGCTCTTCCATGGCAGTATGAACACATACTTATCAATCCAAGAAGTTAAAGCGTTGCTGCAAAGATCTAGGTTTAATCCTAACCATGTCATCTACTTGAGGCTTAGCTTTCATGGTAATCTAGAAGTATGCTTGAAATCTGGTCTTAGTTTGAGAGTTTGGGATTAGAGAATAAGCTTGTTTATGATTTGGTCCCCTTCTCTTTTTAACACTTTGCAAATCCATCACTTTCATGGGTTATGTTTGTATTATCGGTGTACTAACTTTATGTGGTGCAAGTTCTGCTTATTTTCTATATGCATTGAGATTCTGTGGTACTCTCGGAGCATCATCATAGAGGAGGAACAAAGAGACACGATATCGTCCACCATTGAAAGACACTCCGAAAAGAAAATCTTCGAGGAACAATCTTTTGATCCAACTCTCATTGAACAACTTGAACTCACCATGATCGAGGAGATCAAGAATGGTGGTGTTCAAATGAACAAAAATATTGAACCAAAACCAACTGAACAACTTGATACTGAACTCTTAATAACCCCTGTGCTGCAATATCAAGAACACATATTTTTACAAACTAGTTGGACAATAGGAAAGGAGCGCCTGAAGTGCATGAACAACATGAAGGTCCATGTGCCTATAGGCCGATCCCGGAATCCATCGACGCAAAGCCAACACATAATAGCAATGTTATATCTCCGTTATTGGACTAAATCTTGTTCATGTAATAGCAATGTTCCGATTGGGAAGAAAGCGTCAAGAAAGCTTCCCGAGTTTGATCAGTACTTCTCCAAATAGTTAAGCCAGAGCCCCCGGTGTCGTACAGAGTCTTTGTGGCCAGGTCGTTTAGGGCTTTTGAAGATCCTTCATTCCGGTGGAGGGAACGTCACTAGTCCTCACCCATGATGGTTGACCTTCTCGTGCCGGAGCACTAGTCTTCTGGTGTTTCACTCACCTCGATCCGGGCTCGTCATTGGTTCTTTCTTTTTTGGTGTTGTATTTGTCTTCTCGTGTTGTTTTCTTGTGTTGACCTTTTGTTTCTATTTTCTTAGCCGCTGTCGGCTGCCGTCTAACGGCCTCTCGGTACACCAGTTTTGGCTGGTCTACCGAATTTTTACTTATTCAAAAAAAAAGTGGAGCTTCACGTCAACTCCTAATAGTTTCTCAACTTTTCACTTCTATGTAACTTTTTGGCCATGTCCCTTCCACTAAGATTCATCTTTTCTAGGATGAATTGTTTTAAAAAGAAGGATAAAGCGAGCTAGTCACTTTTGCTTTCAATGTTCAAGGCATTAGTGTAGCAAAAGTTGTATCGTTGAATGATAACCATATGGTTTAACATTGTGTGGTTAAATGATCAAGTGAATTGCATGGCTTAGAACTACTTTTCAAATTTCACTTTAGAGCAACCAAGCTAACATATGATTTGTTCGTGTTACATCTTAATTTGTAGTTTCAAAAGGTAATAAGTATATAATTTGGTAATGTCCAATATTTTAATTTTAAATCAAGTTGTATCAACCTTTTCATCTCTATTATTTCTCACTACGAGGCATGAACATAGAATTTGTGGTTAGAGTGGACAACAATGCCGATGATGACATGATAGTAAGACTGATATGCGGCTCAGAGGTTTAGTAAATGGAAGCCTTGGCAAAAAAGAAAAAGGAAAAACGTGATAACATATCGAAGTTCATGGCAGGAATAATCATGAAATGAACAAAAAATGGCTTCCTATTGGAAGTTGACTTCAGACTTGTTAGCTTCTAAGAATGTCAACATTCATGGCTTTGTCAATATCTAATTAATAAGTGGACTCTTTGACAATATATTAATCATGTAATAATGGGATGCATTTTTTTTTAGTTAAACAAGAATAGCGGAATCAGCCTCTAAACTTACTGGGATGAAGGCCGCCCCTGGTATTACCACTTCAACTGAAAGTTTTAATGACATTAGTTTGATCTTGTTGTATGCATAATTAAGTTGCCTGATCGAGTGAAAATTGGCTTATCAAATGGATGTCTTTTCGTGAGTCAGCTGTCACTAAATGATTCTTTTAATTTCAACCAAAAAAAAATGATTCTTTTAATTTGTTTAGTTAGGGCAGATTTTATTTTAATATTAATTAATCAATAAAAGCAACATTATTTTGGTGCAAGGTGTTTGAGAATATAGGAATTTGAGTTAACAAACCTAAACGTAAAAATGTCTTCAAGTATATAGTCAAGCGATTTAACCTATTAGGATATCAGTTAAAAATCATCGATTTTCATGGACAGGTTATAAGACCCTTCGCTAAACAAAAAACATATGAATCAATAGACTACTTTTTTACCTATTAGGTTCTATAAAATCTCATCGGACTTGCTTAACTTGTAGAATATAGTATCAATGCTATTTGTACAATAAATTTTCTTAATCATGGGCGTATAATTTAGGCATGGTTTCACTTATAATTAAAAAGCTAGACTAAAAACATCCAAAGTTGTTTTTTATTATAAAAGAGATTAAAATGTTCATTACCCATTGTTCAGATTTACAACGATTTGTGCTAAAAAAAAAAAGATTTACAACGATTTGTGCTAAAAAAAAAAGATTTACAACGACTTAAATCAATTAAGTTTGAGAGAACATGTAAAGAAAAGTTCGCATTTGAAAGTTCATACTAAACAAGCTGGTATGCAAGTTATAGAACTGCTTCTCAATTGAGTTATCATGTTACTTTTTCTATAACTAATACTAAACTTACATGTACACAATCTTGATTTCACCTACCGAAAATTCAATACAAGAATATAACAATATTTCATGGACACGGGACATGAGGGGGTTTGTGCTCTCCTTCGACAGGTTTGTTATTAGTATACGATTGAAAGTTTCTGGTTAATTATAGCTATTTTGAAATTAGTTTGCATTTTACAACATGAATATTAACTAGTACGTCTAGATAATTTATTATTCAATTCTGTATGCATCCTTCAAGCTCAATTCCTTGTATCTTCATTTTGATTTTCTTCCATGCGTGCACTTTGATAAATGATTTCCTCCCCATTTTCTTTATACATTGGCTGTTATATACTCCGTACAATAGAAAATCTTATTGAGCCTTCGGGCATTTAGTCAAAACGGTTAAGCCTCCAAGGGTAGTACCTAGAGGTCACCGGTTCGACTCTCATGGGCAGCGCCCTCAACCCAAAAAAAAAAAGAAAATCTTATTGAAAAAGTATCAATTAATTTGTATTTAAGTATATTAACTATTAAGTAACTAAGCTTATCCACTATTTTTTACGATTTTTCCAACTTCAACGAAACTTGGTTGTAACTTTAACTTACTCCATTCAACTATGCTATTATGCCAAGTTGTCAACCATACCTTGGAGTAACTATACCTAATTAAACACGTCCCCTTACTTCTTATTGGTCGGAGTTGGAAAATTGTACTCTTTTTGTGTTTTTTAAAGTAAAAAAATTACAATTTCGACCAATCAATAACAAGAGGACGTATGGAGGGACATACTTGCGGGACAGAAGATTCGGATCCTAGATAAAATATCACCAAAAAGTTTGTATAAAGTAGACATTTGCACGTGTAATTTTTTGCTGTTGAATTTTTCCATATTTTAAAGTGGATGTACTTCCTTCTTGTAAAAAATCCACATGCATAATGCATACCAAAAAAATCGAATAATAATACAGATAATACTTTAACAGATATTTCGGTTGGTTGGTCTCAGAGCTCTGCATAGCCATAAAAAATAAATCATCAGAAAATTCCTTTATTCTTATAATAAAAAGCCTAAAATTACAAAAAAAACATGTATGTATTATTGCCTCCATGTTAAGAAAATGAGAAAGTAAAAAAGGGAGGGAAAGTAAAGGTTAAAAAAGCCATTAATTTAGAAAAAAACATATTCAAAGTGGGCGGACCACTCGAATTTAATTGTGGCCTTAATGGTTTCCACCAAAAATATCTCAGTGTCTTTTTGGCTTTCTTTCTTTTTCTTTTTTTTTTGTAGCCATTAAGCTTGCAAATTTCGGTCTTATAATTTATTTTTCATAAGGTATGATATATTTTCTTACGCTTACATGTATATACATGGAGTAACTTTTTGGTATACATAAAAAATTTAGCCGTTTTGTGTAACATTTTATATTAAAAATAGTCCTATAATTTATTTCGTAGATCGATATTGTATATGTTAACTCTTTTCATGCCATTTATTTCATAGGAGTTTTAGTTTCAATAAGCAACAAAATTGAAGAAGTTGGGATGTTAAATATTTAATGAGTAACTTATCAAAATATAAAAACATACACCATTAATCGTTACCAAACTCAATAGCTTGAAAAGCGAGGTCGAAAAAGATATGTGCAAAGTGGGCATCCTATTAAATTTTTGGATTGTTTTGGATGTGTCACCATCTCAATTGTCTGTCAATTTTATTTTCCCCTAACATTTTGTCCCCACATTTTCCCTCCACCATATACTTAGCACTTGACATTAATCACAAAAAAGTTGGTACGTTGGAAGCATTCTAACCCAAGTATGAAGTCCCAAATAACACGTCTCTTTGTCTTTCAGGCTAATGTTAGTTTGTTTGTTACATGTCACACCTTTCTTAACACAACTAAAACGTACCAAAAAGTTTCTTTCCAAGGCATGATAGTACAATATCAGTCTGAGACATCATAACATGGTTATACTGTTGCATCCTCTCTTAAGACAATGGTGTCTTCACAAGGGAGACGAACTATAAAGTGGATTAAACCACGTGAGGATTTTTTAAAATCAATTTCGATGGATCTAAACTAAATAACGGACAAGTATCTTTTGGTTTATTATATGTGATCATATGGGTCTTCTGGTTCGTATTGGGCGAAAGAGATACGTTTTAATTCCCTACAATTCGTGAAAACCCTAGGATCAAGAAAATCCTTGGTGAAAGAAACAAACTTGTGATTCATTCACTTCTACATGTCGTTGAATCTCTCTAATTTGAAATCTGTTTGACAATCCAGATCAATCATGTTTCATTTTAAAAAGGAGTCACTTATTTCCATTTATTTGGATTTGTTACATTACATCAAAGCTTCTTAAGAAGTGAATGTAGAACACTACCTTTCCCTATTTTCACATCACAACAAAAATCACTTGCACTGTAACCACAAGGATTTCTATACAGCAAGCACAGAAGAAGACTAAAACAAATCTTCACATCATATTACAAGAAAGGTGGATCAGTGAGAGACTCTGCAATCAACACCTCTGAGCTGTGAAAAAACACTAATTCCCTAATGGAGAGTATGAAACAGCTAAGTCACCAGCTAAACAAGGCTGAGAAACAAATAGTCATCTTCAAAGCCTCAAAAAAACAAGAACAAAAACCACATTGAAAAAGAGATCTAAGTTTACCCAAACTTCATTAGGCAGTCTCTTGAAAACTGATTGAGCGAGCAATGGCTGCAGGGTTTGCATTGAGAAATGGAGAGCTATTCTCCATTTTATGCTTCTTCTCTTCGCCCTTTGATTGCAAGCCCTTGAAAAATCCTCCGCCATTACCAGAAGGTTCAACCTTCTTAATTCCAAGAGTGGTCCAAATGGAGCTCTTTGCGGCCTCCTCTGGATTATCAATCCTCAGAGTTTTGGGAAGCAAGACCTGAGATTGAGATGATCTCTTCTCGGCTTCAGTTGACGGGTTTAGAGCGTCTTCATCCCTTGAATGCTTACCGAGTGTGGGTAAGGTGGAGTTAGTTCCTGGAGTTTTTGCAGCAGTAGATGAACATGGCGATACCCATGGGACGTTCCAAGGAATTGGAGCCCCGTTCCAGAAGGGTACGGGATAGAATGGAATTGGGGCGAACCCGGATGGTGGAGGCGGCATTGGAACTGATGGGTGGAACCCATAAGCCATCTGAAAACCGGGGAACAAAGGAACTTGATGATGACCTGAAAAGCCGTTCATATTTTGGGCAGTTTGATTATTCAAACTACCATTTCCCTTTTTCAAACCACCTTCTTCCACCACTGAGCCACCACTAGTGGTGACTGAAGATGATCCGCTTGACTGATCATCGCCATTCTCCCCGCCTTTAGAATTCACCTGAAACCCATTTGGAATCTTCTTCTCAGCAAGATTCATCATGGAAGCCATGGGTCCCATTTGGGAGTCTGCTCCAAAGGTTAGCACAGTCCCATTCATTTTCAGGCCAGGCTGTTGTTGATGCGTGTGGTGAGCCCCATTTGGGAGGTCCATTCGAGCTGCCGCTTGAAGGGCATCAGAGATGCTGATCTGGCAGTATTTGGATGAGGCGCTCTTGTTCTTGCGTCGGCCAGCGCCAACTGGAACGTTCCTCATGGTACCACCAGCTGTCCAGTACCTCTGGCAGCTCTTGCAAAAATGCCTCGGTTGGTGGACGTTGTAGTTGTTGTAGTAGCAGAACTTGGTGTCCTTGCTGTTGCATCTTGGGCAAGGGAGGATCTTTTCCGGTTTCTTCATGGTTTTTTCTGTGGAGTCGTTTGATTCTTCCCCTTTCGCCTTCTCATCCTTTTGTGTTTCAGCGTCTGAGCTCACATCAACAACAATAATCGGTGCGTTTTGATCCTCACTAGCTCTACGACAAGGATTAGCCTGAAGGGCAGTCTCATCAGCTGATTTTGAGTCTTCAAGTCCCTGAGATTTTAAACATATGCTTCTTATCAGAATCAAACACAAGAACTCCCAAGCAGTTTGATAAGCTAAACCTCCGGAAACAGTGAATACCGAATCAAAGTCATCTACAAATTCTAGCATTTTTTCAGATCCTACTACATAGTCATATTTACTAAAGTTTGATTGAAGGTTGGGTAAGTCAACCTTCCAAGTCAAGCCAACCAATTAATATCACTGTTCAAGTAGCAGTGCTGAATTCAGGAATAAGTTGATACAAATGGATCTCAGGAAAGAAAAAAAGATGGTAAAACATCACAATAACAAGAGGAACAGATCCATCCTGAACTTAGAAGACGCTCAACAGTGATTCAAAGCTCAAATCATCAATAAAGCTGTCCTTAACAAATCCAGAAAAGGGCTCTAGTGATAAGTAGCAAAAATGAAAACCCATTAGAGGGTTATGCAATAAGAAGCAGGAAAAACCCTAAATTGAACTCCAATTTTCCCAAACAAAAACCACAATAACTTGAACCAGCAGAAATCATCAGCAAATTAAACCAAAACAAAAATCCTCCTAATCCTCACCTTGTCAGCTTGGTGGTCAGCATCTCTGTCAATCGAATCGGCGGAGACCTCCTCGCCATCGGAGCTGAGGGGAATCGTTTTCCCGAAGAGCTTGAATTTAGGGTCTCCCAAATCCGACATGTTTCTCGGCAGGAAACAAGACTGTTTCTTTAAATTCCTGCTTCCTCGGCTTTTTGGTAGACTGATTTTTGTGCCTTTTGTGGGTTTGACAGTTTGCTGAAGAATTGAGGAAGTTGCGTTGAGGAGAATTTAGAGAGTGGTTGGGTTGGGTTTTTGAGAGATGGATGATGATGAGAGTTGGCAGCGTCGAAGAAAGGGTATTTGATCCGCTTAAAATCAAACGCTGTTGCCAGGTCAGCACTCGCTGATTTCTCAGCCACACAATTTCTTTTGGTTGATCTGGCTTTTGTGCGATTAATATAGTACTCCCTCAGTTTCACATTAAGTGTCGTTTTAGCCTTTAAAATTTGTTTCATAATATGTATTGTTTTAGGTTTTCAAAGTGCTTTATTAGGGGTGAATAATGATAATTTTATTGGAATGTGTATTTGTTGACTAAATTTGTTCATTCATTGGCCAAAAAAATGTAATGAGTAGTAAGATTAAGAAAAAGTTGTAAGTTTTAAAGTGAATGATTGCTTTTCTTAAAAACTGTGTTAAGAGCTAAAACGACACTTATTGTGAAACGGAGGGAGGGAGTATTAATTTTGATTTTGGGTGCCTTGTTTTCCACTTTTGAAAATAAAAATCAGGGACTTTTACACTGGTGGGCGAGTCTCACCGTCCGATTCACGTTTACTTCCGCTACCGTCGATTATTTGTCTGCTAACTGGTCCCTTCATTTGTCAAAATTATGAATAATCGCCCGCTAGAGATTTATTTTGCATAATTTTGTCTCATCAACCCGCTAGAGAATTGTGTCAAAAAAAAATGGGTGGAATGCTAAGACATAAACATGAATCACATAGATTTACTTTTTTGAGTCGGTAAAGATTTGGAGACTGCCCTTACGGGGGCGTCTTAGAGCATCCTATCGGATGAGAACACGTAGTTTTGATAATGTTGAGATGGTAGTGCTCGGGAGACTATGATCCATTTTTGCAATCAGGTCGGCCACAGTATTACAGCATCTACCCACATGAGATATCTTGACAGTTTTGAATTTTAGTAAAGAGACCATTATGTCAAATCTTAAAATTTCTATTTCACATAGACATCGTCTAATATTTTGGATTGCTTTAATTACCGTTAAGTTATCCTCTTCTATTTCAATTTTGTTTAATCCTAGTTGTATTACTCTCCTCAGTCCGTCTCGAAATGCTAATGCTTTGGCTTTAAGAGCCGAGGCCTTTTGATACTTGGTTGTTGCAATATCCATTATCTCAGCTTGAGTTCCCCTAATTATGGATCCAGTTGTTGTCGATCCATCTGCTAGCCTTGATCCATCCACATTTATCTTGAAGAAACCATTATCCGGCTTTTGCCAAGTTTTATTTCTCTTCTGTCGTTTGTGCGTATTTATGTTGTTATTTGTTTGGGGACTATCCTCTTCATTCCAACGCTTTGCTTGTAGCCAATTGTGAATTTCTGTTTTTACATATTGTGCTAAGTCTGGGATTATATCAGTTGACTCTGGTTGAAAAGTCATTTTGTTTCGTTGATACCAAACTGCACACCAGATTGTTGCTAGTTTTGAAAATTCTTCAATTGTCATTCTTTGTCGTAGCTCCTCAATGATTATTTTTGGGCTTTGTGAACTCGTGTTGATTTGCTGAAGTAACTGCATAGTTTTTGTGTTAATCTGTCTTGTAATCTCTTTTGTACGACTACAATCAATGAATAAGTGTCTTGCATGTGTCTTCATATGTACAACCGCACATGAGGCAACCTCCCGGTATCGAAATCTGTTTTTCTCGTAGTCGATCTTTTGTTGTTAATCCATTATTAATCATTTTCCATAAGAAATTTTTAACTTTTGTGATAATATTTAATTTCCATATCCATCTGTTATCATTTCCATGGTACGAGTCTATTTTTACACCACTGAAACACACAAACCTTGTGAATGTGTAACACAATATTAGTTCACAAACATATCTACATTATATATGACCTTACAATAAATTATATATCTAGACTTTAGACTTTAGTGTATAATTACATTCGTAAAACGTCGTGACTTAGACTTTAGTGTATAATTTTATTAAAATCAAGAAAAAAAAATTAAAATATTTGTTGAAATTTTCTAAAAACACATAAATTACTACTCCGTATTATGCTCCATTGAGTCCCTTCTCTCTCACTCGATCCCATTCCTATGAATTTCATTCTCGATAATCTAGTGTAATTCCTAATCTATCCGTAATTTCCAACTTAAGGGATCGATGCTTACATGACCAACCCCTTCGTAGATGATTAAACGAATATGAAATAAGTTAACAAGTTTTGTAAAGTACTTGTAAAATAATGGAGTAATAAATAAATGAAAGTAGTGTCAAATAATTGACAAATTAAATAGATATAGATTGTAATAAAAGTTGTCCTATAAAAATCAACATATTATAATGATTACTTTCGGTTTATTTTCTAAGAGAAGTAGGAGGAAGTGGGAACAATTTTTAGCCACTAATTCTTATTGTTTAGCCTATCAAATAGACAAACAGCTAGTATTCAATCCAAATACTTTGTCCTAAATTCATACCTCGATGAACTTATGTTTCATATTGGGTAATAGCACTTCATGTTAAATGTCGTGGGCATTGTTATAGTGCATCATAGAGGCCATTTTAGAGCTAAGAGGTTTGATGCCTTGGTCTAAGTGCTATGTATAATAAATCTCCTTCCATCTCTGTTGTAAATGGATGAATGTTTGTAATTGGATTGCTTCTAATATTAATATAGGGAGGTACCAGTGTACCACGCTCGATGAATTGTCTTTGAGGGGTATGCTTGGAAAGGATGCATCAAGCTTATCTTCGAGGGGATCAATGAATTGTCTCGACTCATAGGGTGTTTGCACGGTTTTAAGTGCCTATTGCTCTAGCGTGAAAAGCTTGCCTTCACCGTTCTAACTATGTCTAGATAGGACTCAATATTTTCTCAAAAAAAAAAAAAAAACAGATAGGACTCACTCTGTTTCTGTTGTAAAGGATGTCGTGCCAAGTTGGTTAGGTCAAGCTGAAGGTGAACGTCGCTTCTAAAGGAGATTCAGGTGTCGTCGGGGAACTTTTGGGTCAAAATGGTAGTGCTACCTTCAATTGTTTAATGTTCTCTTGTTGTTTTGCTTCTTTCTTTTTTTTTTTTACCTTATGATGATAGTGTGTATAAGTTTGAACAATAATACATCGTAGGGGTAACACCCTCTTTCTAAACCCAAGACGTAGTGTTGTTTTGGTCACTTCGCAAACTTTATTAAAAGCTATATACAACTAAATAGTAATCAAGTGAGAATAATCGAACCTCTTATAAGAATATGTCTAATACTTTCTAGTAGATCTACTAAAACATGAAAAAATAAATCGAAAAACAAAGCAAAATGTAGCCTTTCTTCGACAACTCGGTTGGCCTCTCTACATACATAATATGGACTAACTAGTCCATAACAATGAAGCCAAAATACATTCTTATCAGGAAGGAGAGATAATTAATTGGTTACACCCTCCCCCAAAGCGAATCACATATTTCTTTCACATTGACCCTAACCTACATTTGGCTTAAGTGCTTAACCCAAATAAAAAAAGAAGATTACAAGTTTTTTATTTCGGGCTTAGTTCTTCTCCCACCTTTTTGATCCAAAAGTTATTATTTCAAAGGGACCTAAATTGAGCATTAAAATATTAAAATATCTAAGATCACTATTTATTAAGATAACTAAACATGGATTATCACCACATCATCACTCTCTAACCTATTGGCTATTTCCACCGCCCCTGATGTGAAAACTGACCTAATATCATATACTAATATTAGTCAATTTATTGTCCGTATCTTGCAATTTTTTATTTGGCCTTTTGATTAACAACTTCATCTTTTTTAGAGCTAAAATAAACTTTAAGTACTACCGTTTTGAATTTATTTGAAGCAATAGTCATTCCATCTTAATCATCAAACTGTTCAGAAAAATTTTAAAAGGTTATATTGCCTATATTCAAAACTCAAATTGAAGACCAATGAATTATTAGAGTGGGGTTGAGGTTCGGAAAACTAAGGCTCTGTTCGGTAACACCTAGATGAAAATGAAATTGGGAGATGAAAGATGAATCGGCCACTTTGAGGTATGGTTCGGGAAAGTTGATTCAGTTAGATGAAGAAGGCAATTTCAACTAATTTTAGCTAGATGGTTCTATTTTCAGCCCCCTATCCCCCAAGCTTGTAGCTTCTAGATGAAGTTTATTGTTTTTATTCATCTTCATCTAGGTGTTACCGAAGGGAGACTAAGTGGGATTCTCTTTTTCAACATGTATAGTTCTCAAATCATATTTATGACTAGATTAGCAGAAAACCCCCAAGATTGTGAATGGACTACAGTGTATCTAGAATCCTTTGTGAAGTGTATGTTTTGCAAGTGTATCTTTTGCTTTTGAGTCTATGGCTATATATATTAGTTTCGCAAATCATCCATTGGGCCACATGTACGTAGTTTGATTATTTTTTCCCTCTAAAATCCAACTATGAAATACGATTCATAAAATTTCATTGTACTTTATTTCAAGCTGGTTTTCAAACCAAAATAGAATAAATCCATAATTGTTCTTGTCATCCTCTTCTTCCCACCATTTCAGATGTGTTCATGTTCTTCTTCCCTTTTACGCACCTTCAATCCTCTATCATGTAGATCTATCTCCAGTGACGTTATAATGAAGATCTCAACAAAATATCACCAAAAAGATTTAAACACAAATTGTTTTAGTCTGCTGCTGAAATCCCAAAATCCATAATTCTTAACACATCTTAGAACATTCCACCCACGAATCCACAATTCCACAATTCTAATACGGCTATAAGCAACAGCATCGGCAAAATATAAGCAACTTAAAGTCTTAGATAACGATCAACTGTCTAGAGATATAATAATGTAACCCACCAAAAGACGGCTTAGGAGCAAGAATGTAAAAAAAGATTCTAGTCTAGCTAAAAATTACTCAAAATGCATCGAATAATATAATATGAGTCCCCAGAGTTACCCCCTCTCAATTAACTTAATCGACCTCCTCCATCTTGCTGCCATCAGCGTCAACTTCAGCTTCTTCAAGAGGCGGCATGTCGGCGTCGTCACCAGCATCGTCATCAATGCTGAGGCCGAGCTTAAGCATCCTGTGAATCCTGTTTCCGAAGGTGTTGGGCTCATCAAGGCTGAATCCTGAGGTCAGAAGAGCAGTCTCAAACAGAAGGAGAACCAAGTCCTTGACCGACTTGTCATTCTTGTCAGCGTTTGATCTCTTCCTGAGCTCCTCCATGATGGCGTTGTCAGGGTTGATCTCCATAGTCTTCTTGCTCGACATGTAGCCTCCCATGCTGGAGTCCCTCAGAGCCTGAGCCTTCATGATACGTTCCATGTTGGCAGACCACCCGTACTCGCCAGTGACAAGACAACATGGGGAATCCACAACACGGTCAGAGACAATCACCTTCTCCACCTTGTCGCCCAAGACGTCCTTAATGACCTTGCACAGTCCTTCAAACTTCTCCTTCTGGGCTTCCTTCTTTTGCTTCTCATCTTCAGTCTCTTCAAGTTTGAGACCTTCCTTGGTGGCTGAAACCAGCTTCTTACCTTCAAATTCCTTCAGCTGGCCAATGGCGTACTCATCAATGGCATCAACCATGTAGAGGACCTCATACCCCTTCTTCTTCAGCTTCTCAAGGAAGGGAGAGTTTTCAACTGCCTTCTTGCTCTCTCCAGTGATGTAGAAGATGTCACTCTGACCTTCCTTCATCCTTGTGACATAGTCCTTCAAGCTAGTGAGCTCTTCTCCACTCTTGGTTGAGTGGTACCTGAGCAGCTCAGCAATCTTGTTCCTGTTCTGAGAGTCCTCATGGATACCGAGTTTGAGGTTCTTGGAGAAAGCCTCGTAGAACTTGTTGTAGTCTTCCTTGTTCTCAGCAATCTCAAAGAAGAGCTCCATGCACTTCTTCACCAAGTTCTTACGGATCACCTTCAGAATCTTGTTCTGCTGGAGCATTTCTCTTGAGATGTTCAGGGGAAGATCCTCAGAGTCCACAATACCCTTAACAAAGCCCAAGTACTCAGGCATCAACTCGTCACAATTATCCATGATGAACACACGTCGGACGTACAGCTTGATGTTGTTTGGCTTCTTCTTGGTGTCAAAAAGATCGAACGGGGCTCTCTTAGGGACAAAGAGAACAGCCTTGAACTCAAGCTGACCTTCAACAGAGAAGTGCTTGACAGCCAAGTGCTCTTCCCAGTCATTGGTGAGACTTTTGTAGAAAGCAGAGTACTCTTCCTTGGTGATTTCCTCAGGCTTCCTCATCCATATAGGCTTCTGCTTGTTAAGCTGGTTCCATTCATGCGAGACCTCCTTGATGGTCTTCTTCTTCTTCTCTTCCTTTTCTTTCTCTTCATCAACATCCTCAACCTTACCTTCCTCGTCCTTCTTCTCCTCTTCATCCTCATCATCAGAAATTTCCTTCTCAATAGTCTTCTCGACCCAAAGGGAGATTGGGTAGCTGATGAACTCAGAGTGCTTCTTGACCAAGTCCTTGAGCCTGCGCTCCTCAAGGTATTCTAGTTGATCCTCTTTCAAGTAAAGGGTCATCTTAGTACCCCTGCCAAGGGCCTCACCAGATGTGTCCCGGGTGACAGTGAACGACCCACCGGCTTGAGATTCCCAGACATACTGCTCATCTTCAGGGTGCTTGGTTGTAACAACCACCTTCTCAGCAACCAGGTAGGCTGAGTAGAAACCAACACCAAATTGACCAATCATACTGACATCAGCACCAGCTGCAATGGCTTCCATGAACTCCTTTGTACCAGAGCGAGCAATGGTACCGAGATTGTTGACCAAATCTGGGAGAGACAACAGCATCCATTAATATACATCGCAGAGTACACATTGCTTGACATATACAAAGGAAAACAACTTGATCATAAATAGTGAGAATAAAATTCTAATAGTTTAGCCTACCAGATTTGGTCATCCCAATACCACTGTCAATGATTGTCAGTGTGTTGTTAGCCTTGTCAGGAACAATATGAATGAAAAACTCTGGCTGGCCATCAAGCTTGCTCTTGTCTGTCAAGCTCTCAAAACGGATTTTATCCAAAGCCTACAACAGAAAAGGTAGCAAAACTGTTCAGCCACTGTGATTGTTAAGCTATAGTGTAAAAATACAGAAAGTCTTGTGAAAGAACACTGGTGTGGAGCACACTTGGTTAAACCAAAGAGAAAACTCCAGAATATACTGATTAAATAATTTACATTCTCAAAGCTGCTGAATAGGAAAGGAAAGAATATCATCACATAATTGGAAGCTATTAAACATAATAGATCACTTCAGGGCATTCTGATGCAAAATTTACTTGAAGCCAAATAAGCACTCAGCTTTATTTGAAGAATGCTATGCTACAATATTACTTGACAGGCCATTAAATTCCCCAGCAAAAAAAGGTATAATCCACAAATACTGATAGAAACTGTAGACAGAAGCTCTAAAGACTTCAATCAAGAGTTAATGGCGAAAATCTGATCACTTGTATAACTCTGGCAAGCAAATCTGGGACTACAGATCAATTACTTCTATAATCCGCGACTTCAATTACTCAAAACAATCAACTAAAATACAGGAAACACAGTGATCATCGTATAGAGCCAACTAAAACCTAGCTATGCCTAGCTAACCTTCCAGATCCAATACTACCAAATCCCGAAACCTTGGATATGAAATAACAATTGAACAAAAACTAGAAAATTGGAGCGAGATGAACTTACATCAGAGGAGTTACTGATGAGCTCACGAAGAAAGATCTCCTTGTTGCTGTAGAAGGTGTTGATGATCAAACTGAGGAGTTGGTTGATCTCGGCTTGAAAGGCAAACGTCTCTGTATCCGCCATAGTGACTCAAATTTGTTCTTTCTTGGGATTCAAAGGGAGCGAGAAGGGATCAGAGCAAAGAGAACAGGAGGCGAATGGAAAAGAGAGGGGACAAGGTTATATATATGGATGCAGAAGGCGTGTTGTTTAGGGTTTCTAGATCCTTCTGATGATGGGGAATTTATGAACTCTGTACGGCGTAGCTTTTTCATTTTTGTTATGCTTATTTTGAATTTTTTTCGAAACTGGCTACTTTTCACCTTTAAATTTCGAAAATAGGCACGGCAAAAAATATTTGCCGAGAATACACACTCTGAAGGGCTAGCCAGCGTCTTTCGCCCTTTTTGCCCCGGGACAAAGACGCTGGCTGGGCCAGCGTCTCTCATGTATTTTATTTTTTTTAAAATTTTGTATTATTTTTTTTTCAAAAATTTAATATCAAATTTGTGTATATCATATTTTATATATTTTAGAGGTGTTAAATGGGTCGGATCGGGTGGATTTCGGTTCGGGTTCAGGTTGAGTGTGGGTTCGGGTCAATCGGGTTACAGGTCAAGTCGGGTCGGGTCGGACAAGCTCCTCAACGTACGTACACAATTGTATGGAAGGTTAGAACTTGTTCCTTAGACATCTGTTCAGCTATTATGACCACTCATTTCGAAGGTCTCGACGGGAACTACAGTGCCTATTCACCACATGGACCAACAGAATGAGCCATGACGAGCCCAGATGCATGGAAAGCTCCAAAACGGGACCTAACTACGCCGTTTGGGACACTCGAATGCGGATTTGAAGCCTCAAACGCGTTTTTTTGGGAGGAGCCCCAATACACAGGCCCTGCCTATAGCCTCCTCTTCTCGAGACCTTCGAAATGACATAAAATACGCCCCGTTCTGATAACCGAGCGCAAAGTTACACCGCTTTTCTCGCTGGAGGCCACGACACCTGTCTGCTTCTCCAAGGATTATGCACTCATGCCGGATGGGAAACCGCGAACCCAAGACTCCACCTCGTGGCTTACGTCGAGACCTTCGAAACGACTGCTTACACGCCTCGAACGGATCACCGAGCCAAAAGTTATTACATTTCTCACCCATGTTTTAACCCCTACACACCATCTTGCCGCTGGACAGCAAACTCTAGCTTATACTACACAGTAAACTTTATTTTTTTCTTTGTACACACCCACCCGAGTTCAAGTCCCTTCCCCAACAAAGTTTTTTTGTTTTTTTATAGTTTAGGTAGGCTTTATTTTTATCTCTGTACCTGAACCCGATTGACCCGAACCCATACTCAACCTTAAACCGTAACAAACAAATTATTACATTTGATAAGCATATAATTTGAATTGATTCATTTTGATATTAAAATTTTGAAAAAAAAAATAATACCGAATTAAAAAAAAAAATACATGAGAGACAAGAGACGCTAGCCCACTCTCTATGAAAGACGCTGGGCATACCAGTGTCTTTCTAGCCAGCGTCTTTGTCCCGAGGCAAAAACGGCGAAAGACGCTGGCTGGGCCAGCGCCTCCGACCCTTTAGAGTGCCTATTCTCGGCAAATATTTTTTGTCGTGCCTATTTTCGGAATTTAAAGATGAAAAGTGCCCAGTTTCGAAAAAATTTCGCTTATTTTTTTAATGTTTTTATATGCTTTTTTTAACGCTGGCAATTTAATACTTTCTTCTCCACGATTCGACCAAAAAGAAAAAAATACTTTTGATACAAGAATGATGGAGAAGATCACGAAGCGACAAGCAAGGCCAAGACCGTTCCATAAGTCGCGAGCATTCAAGTTCAAGAAGGATTCATGGAGGAAGACGAGAACAAGAAGAAGGCCTAGACCTTACAAGAGGTCCCGAGCATTCAAGTTCAAGAAGAACGAAGCCATCGTCAACCAAGAAGACTCCCAAGATCGACCCCCCCTAGGGTCGTGCTCGACCCCCCCAGGGGTCGCGCCAGGATAGGAGCCAAACTCTCCCTCTCAGGATCGACCCTAATAGGGTCGATCCCGAGACGCGGACGATCCGGAACGACGGGCTTTCTTTATTTCGTTAATTTGGAAACTCTTATCTTGAATTTATCTTTATTTTAGGATAGTTATGAGGGAACCCTAGATACTATAAATTGCTTTAACTCTGCCTCTTTTATTTTTAGCGTGGAATTGAGAGAGAACCCGGAGGTTTCTCTCCTACGCCAATCTTGCTTCCTTGGTTAGGGTTTGCTATTGCTGAGAATTTGTTTGTGGTTTTCTTAATTCAAGTAATTGGTGTGTTTCTCCTTCAAGTGTTTCTTTCAAGTTTAATTCACCGTGTTCAATCCGAAATCCATACCCTGGGCATTTCAACCCGTGATTGTCTTCATCCCGAAGATTGTCATACATCAATTGGTATCAGAGCCCAGCGGTTTCGGGTTGAAGATCGAGTTGCTTTTGTCAACAATCTGCGAACTACATCAACAACAAGAGTTGTAGACGTTCGTCGTCGTTTCTGGAAATTTAGAAATTTTTTCTGAGGTAATTTCGAAAATCTGATTACATATTCTTGTATAGAATTTCGATACGAGTCTAGGAATATAAGATTCGTCGAAATCGGAGTTCGTTTGACCCCTGAAAAGGTGAAAATACCAAGCTGTGTTCGAGAAACCCTAATTGGCCGCCGAGAAGTTTTGCTTGCTTTGAGCCCAAGTTTGGTCTTTGTTTGTCATCCATGAAGCTCTGATGTCTCAAGTTGATATTCCAAGTAAAATTGATCTCTTTTATGGAGATTATGATCCGTATTCATATTTTTCTTGGGAAGAGAATACTAATGCTTGCTTGGAGTATCATGGCTATGATGTCCTTCCAGGATTCATGGCAGTTGTTGATGCTTTTCGAGGTGATGCTTTTGATTGGTGGATGAATGATCTTTATCGACGTCGTCTCTATGGTCTTGATCACATTGTTCGTTGGAATCAACTCAGAATTGTGATGAGAATGCCATTTGTGCCACTTGAGCATGCTAGACAATTAGAGTTATACAACAAGTGTAAGCAAGGGTTTGCTCGTTCGCCTCTTGATTATTTCATGGAGCTTGAAGAGTTGCTTGATTTTACTGGTATGTCTCTTAGTCCTGAACATCTTTGCTCTCGTTTCTATGATGGTTTGAATACCATATACCGAGAAGTCCTAGAGCACCAACCGAGAGATGATGTGAATGAGATGGTTCGGGCTGCTATGAAATTTTACTATGCTGCTCAGAGGGCTGAGGAACGTGAACTTGCATGGACTGAAAAAATGGTGGTTTCATCTCAAGTGGAGGAGGAGAACTCAGTTTCCTTAGTTGAGGAGGAAGCTGCCACCACAGCTGAAGTTACCGAGTCTTCACCTTGCATCGACGCGCCTGAAATTGTTAGCACGGTTCAGCAGGAAGTACTTGTCCAATTGCCTTCAAATTTTGTGGAGCATTGTGATATTGATGTTGACAGCTCTCTGCAAAATTTCAGCCAATTTGGAGTTGATTTTCCCCTGGTTTCGTCACAGCCATTGTCAAACACCGACTCCTTGCCTATGCTGATTGTTCCTCAGGTTTCACTCAAGGTTTTGACGCCAAATTTTGTGGGTGATGTGGTTACTGCAGAAATAGTCTCTCCACAAAATTTCAGCCAGTTTGGAGGTCGTTTGCTTGTCGAACCATGCAACTTGTCTTTTAGCACTCCAGCGTCGTCCTTGCTTGATTCTTTTGATCTTGTGCTTGATGATTGCTTTGCTTATTATCATCCGGAGTATGGAGCTGAGTACAAGGTTAGTTCTTGGAGTTCTTTGCAAGAGTTTGAGTTCTTCTCTACACCTTTCGACAAATCGAGGACGATATGCAGTCAAGTGGAGGAGAATGATACAAGAATGATGGAGAAGATCACGAAGCGACAAGCAAGGCCAAGACCGTTCCATAAGTCGCGAGCATTCAAGTTCAAGAAGGATTCATGGAGGAAGACGAGAACAAGAAGAAGGCCTAGACCTTACAAGAGGTCCCGAGCATTCAAGTTCAAGAAGAACGAAGCCATCGTCAACCAAGAAGACTCCCAAGATCGACCCCCCCTAGGGTCGTGCTCGACCCCCCCAGGGGTCGCGCCAGGATAGGAGCCAAACTCTCCCTCTCAGGATCGACCCTAATAGGGTCGATCCCGAGACGCGGACGATCCGGAACGACGGGCTTTCTTTATTTCGTTAATTTGGAAACTCTTATCTTGAATTTATCTTTATTTTAGGATAGTTATGAGGGAACCCTAGATACTATAAATTGCTTTAACTCTGCCTCTTTTATTTTTAGCGTGGAATTGAGAGAGAACCCGGAGGTTTCTCTCCTACGCCAATCTTGCTTCCTTGGTTAGGGTTTGCTATTGCTGAGAATTTGTTTGTGGTTTTCTTAATTCAAGTAATTGGTGTGTTTCTCCTTCAAGTGTTTCTTTCAAGTTTAATTCACCGTGTTCAATCCGAAATCCATACCCTGGGCATTTCAACCCGTGATTGTCTTCATCCCGAAGATTGTCATACATCAATTGGTATCAGAGCCCAGCGGTTTCGGGTTGAAGATCGAGTTGCTTTTGTCAACAATCTGCGAACTACATCAACAACAAGAGTTGTAGACGTTCGTCGTCGTTTCTGGAAATTTAGAAATTTTTTCTGAGGTAATTTCGAAAATCTGATTACATATTCTTGTATAGAATTTCGATACGAGTCTAGGAATATAAGATTCGTCGAAATCGGAGTTCGTTTGACCCCTGAAAAGGTGAAAATACCAAGCTGTGTTCGAGAAACCCTAATTGGCCGCCGAGAAGTTTTGCTTGCTTTGAGCCCAAGTTTGGTCTTTGTTTGTCATCCATGAAGCTCTGATGTCTCAAGTTGATATTCCAAGTAAAATTGATCTCTTTTATGGAGATTATGATCCGTATTCATATTTTTCTTGGGAAGAGAATACTAATGCTTGCTTGGAGTATCATGGCTATGATGTCCTTCCAGGATTCATGGCAGTTGTTGATGCTTTTCGAGGTGATGCTTTTGATTGGTGGATGAATGATCTTTATCGACGTCGTCTCTATGGTCTTGATCACATTGTTCGTTGGAATCAACTCAGAATTGTGATGAGAATGCCATTTGTGCCACTTGAGCATGCTAGACAATTAGAGTTATACAACAAGTGTAAGCAAGGGTTTGCTCGTTCGCCTCTTGATTATTTCATGGAGCTTGAAGAGTTGCTTGATTTTACTGGTATGTCTCTTAGTCCTGAACATCTTTGCTCTCGTTTCTATGATGGTTTGAATACCATATACCGAGAAGTCCTAGAGCACCAACCGAGAGATGATGTGAATGAGATGGTTCGGGCTGCTATGAAATTTTACTATGCTGCTCAGAGGGCTGAGGAACGTGAACTTGCATGGACTGAAAAAATGGTGGTTTCATCTCAAGTGGAGGAGGAGAACTCAGTTTCCTTAGTTGAGGAGGAAGCTGCCACCACAGCTGAAGTTACCGAGTCTTCACCTTGCATCGACGCGCCTGAAATTGTTAGCACGGTTCAGCAGGAAGTACTTGTCCAATTGCCTTCAAATTTTGTGGAGCATTGTGATATTGATGTTGACAGCTCTCTGCAAAATTTCAGCCAATTTGGAGTTGATTTTCCCCTGGTTTCGTCACAGCCATTGTCAAACACCGACTCCTTGCCTATGCTGATTGTTCCTCAGGTTTCACTCAAGGTTTTGAAGCCAAATTTTGTGGGTGATGTGGTTACTGCAGAAATAGTCTCTCCACAAAATTTCAGCCAGTTTGGAGGTCGTTTGTTTGTCGAACCATGCAACTTGTCTTTTAGCACTCCAGCGTCGTCCTTGCTTGATTCTTTTGATCTTGTGCTTGATGATTGCTTTGCTTATTATCATCCGGAGTATGGAGCTGAGTACAAGGTTAGTTCTTGGAGTTCTTTGCAAGAGTTTGAGTTCTTCTCTACACCTTTCGACAAATCGAGGACGATATGCAGTCAAGTGGAGGAGAATGATACAAGAATGATGGAGAAGATCACGAAGCGACAAGTAAGGCCAAGACCGTTCCATAAGTCGCGAGCATTCAAGTTCAAGAAGGATTCATGGAGGAAGACGAGAACAAGAAGAAGGCCTAGACCTTACAAGAGGTCCCGAGCATTCAAGTTCAAGAAGAACGAAGCCATCGTCAACCAAGAAGACTCCCAGGATCGACCCCCCCTAGGGTCGTGCTCGACCCCCCCAGGGGTCGCGCCAGGATAGGAGCCAAACTCTCCCTCTCAGGATCGACCCTAATAGGGTCGAGATCGACCCCCCTTGGGTCGATCCCGAGACGCGGACGATCCGGAACGACGGGCTTTCTTTATTTCGTTAATTTGGAAACTCTTATCTTGAATTTATCTTTATTTTAGGATAGTTATGAGGGAACCCTAGATACTATAAATTGCTTTAACTCTGCCTCTTTTATTTTTAGCGTGGAATTGAGAGAGAACCCGGAGGTTTCTCTCCTACGCCAATCTTGCTTCCTTGGTTAGGGTTTGCTATTGCTGAGACTTTGTTTGTGGTTTTCTTAATTCAAGTAATTGGTGTGTTTCTCCTTCAAGTGTTTCTTTCAAGTTTAATTCACCGTGTTCAATCCGAAATCCATACCCTGGGCATTTCAACCCGTGATTGTCTTCATCCCGAAGATTGTCATACATCAACTTTCCTCTCCACGAGGTTTAAAATTTTAGAAAGAAAAAGTTGAGGAAAATTATATTTTATATATATTTATGTATAAAATATTATCTTAACAATACTTTATAAATTTGAAGTGAAAATATTATTGTGGACATAATATTTTTGTTGTTCTAATATCGGAATCCGATATTTTTTTTTGTCAAAAAAAAATTTAGGATGAGAAGATGGTGTCCCAGTCTAAGAATTGAGAAAATTCAAGGGTTCAGAGAGCTCTTATAAGGGAATTTACATGCTCCACTAGACCAACCCCTTGAGGTTGAAATCCGATATTTTAGTCCACAAGATCAACCACCTTCGACATTTACTTTGTACCTATGATCAATCTAATCAATTTAAAAGAGTTGGCTAATCGCCAATCCCTCCGAGGAGTCCAAGCATTAACTATGTTGTCACTCCATATTTGCCAAAATAAATCACCACCCAACATCATTTATGCACTTAAAATTATAAGCCAAGTGTAATTAGGATTAACCCAACGAAGCATCTAAAAAACAAAGTGGGAATGATAACTTACTTTAATTTGAGGATTCGAGCAAATCAGGTGCCTAGATTAAGCATCATCCCTACCTTGCAAGAAGGGTTAGATTAAATTCCTCTAAACCAAGACCACCATCTTTTTATTTGGCATGCACATCTAAGTTTCCAACGAACACTTCTCCTATCACTTTGAACACTCCAAAAGAAATCACACTTCATCTATTTAATATTCTAACAGAGACTCAATTAAGTCACAGGACATACATCAAAATCAAATGCACAACCGATTTAGTAAAACCTCTTAACTAGACCGAAATAATGGTCTACTTTCGAACTGTGAATCATTTTCCTAACTCTCTCCTGCATTAACCTGATAAACAAAATTTACTCTCTTTGACCTTCCAATCATCGTTGGCAACCTCAAGTACCTTTCATGCTTTTCCACCTTTCGAACATTTAAAATCCCTCTACAACAGAGTTCAAGTTCCCATTAACATTTTCATTAAAAGATACCTCCGACTTAACTAGATGGACTTGTTGCACAAATGAGGCCTCATAAAGAGGGAGTATATTGACAATTCCATGTGCTTGGCGACAAATTAAGAGGGAGGGCATTAAGCCATTAACAAATAAAATGCTATACATATATATCTATCTATACTATATACTAAAGCGGAAGCAAATTCCGCCACCATATTGCGCCACATCACCCGTTTTATTAAAACAATATATTTTATATAAATTTTATTATCATCTATTGAATTGAAAATTTGCTATTTCTACTTCCTACTTGAAAATTTTATCTTTTGTTATCTATTAAATTGGAAATTTTATCTTTCTACTCCCTACTTATTACATGTAAATTTATCATATATGAATCTAGGATCCAAAAGCATGTACGTAATTTTTCATCATTATTTAAAGTATTTATTATATATTTGATATTATTATCTATCTCTTACTATATATTGAAACGGAATCAAATTCCGCCACATCATCCCCTTACGAAAAAATTAACTTATCAATCTTAGTTTTAAGCTTAATTGTATACATACTTAATTAAAATATTAGTTCTATCTTAAATTTTGAGTTGTTTCCTATCCTAACAAATAAATCTCAATCTTATTATTACATGGTTACCTATTTAGTTAATACATCCTAAATATTTTATTAAAAAAATTATTTTTACCCATTTACTTAAATATTATAATAAAAGTAATATTATTTTCGTAATTTTGCTCTAAATTTTCTAAAAATCATCATTAGTAATAAATTCTATCACTATATTTATGCCACAACTTCATTTATTAGAATATTATATTAAATATTTTTTTCTATCGTATCATATTGAAATCCAATAATAATATGAATAAAAAGATTAGATGATAAATCTATCCTAAACATATCCATAACATATTGATTATGTATTTAGATAAAAGATAGATTTCTTATTAAGATAATGATTTGTTGAATATTTTTATTTGATATTTATATACTTATTATTTAATTTTGTTTTACAACATAATAGCATCTAGACAAGATAATTTAGGTTGATTTTTTATCTTATTAAATATTCTCAATTTTTATAAATGTAATACTATATTAATCCAAATTTTTATTTTAAATGGCTGATTTATTTATATAAATTAGTTTATGCACTTTAATGTAAATTTCAAAAGATTTTTACTATTTTTTTTTATAAAATTTAATAATGCATCTCATCTTATTGCATTCTTTCTCGGTATATATATGTTTATGAATGTATAAAAAAATAAAAATACAAAATAATATTTTTATTTAAATATTTGATAATATATGAGAATTATGTTATTTTATAATCTAAAAGATATGCACCGGTTAAAAGAAATTAGACATATGATACTATATATAATTATTATAGTGAATTCATATACAAGATAATTAAAGCAAAAAACAACCCCGTACAAGGTGCGGGTCATTAGCTAGTTATATACTATTAGCAAAAATATAAGTGAAAATCACTAGGTCTAACAAATGCAATCCCCTAAACGATGAGACGCTCTCGGCATATGATAGGAAAAGATATTGGGAGAGAGAATCTCACAACCTAAACCTAAAAAGACTAAATTAGGAAGATTATGTTAGAATATATTTACTGTTATGATTCTATGTAAGCTGAAATATCAGCATCTTTGCATATCTTTCTAGTTAACGTAAATCAAGGTTGTTAGGGTCTGATCTTATCTTGTAATCAAAGGCATTATATAAGTCTCTCTTCATTCAATAAAAATCACGGCACTTTACAAACCTTCATATGGTATCAGCCTAAACCCTGGGCACCTCTCCTTTCCCACACAAACCACGTCTGTTTTCTAAGCCTTGTTTCTATGGCGGCTGAACTTCAGGCTGTGTTACCCAATCCCTACCAACCTGACAAACCCTTTCTCATTGTTCAATTTCCCTACATCCACAAACTTACTCCCACAAATTACTTGGCATGGAGCTCTCAAGTCACCCTCACTCTTGAAGGCTATGACTTGTTTCCATACCTTGATGGCTCGCTGGTTGTTCCTCCGGCTGAGATTGTGCGTGAGAATCGTACCGTGGCTAACCCTGCATACCTTGCTTGGAAACGCCAAGATCGTCTCATTCACAGTGCTCTCGTAGGGACGCTTTCGGCGAGTGTCTCCACACTTGTGACGCAAGCCAAGTCCTCCAAGGCAGTGTGGGATCTCCTCAAGTCCACATATGCCACGGCGTCCCGCGGCCACAAGCAACAGATCAAGGCTAAAATTCGATCTGCTACAAAAGGCACCCGATCCATCTCAGAATTCATGCATGGCATGAAGGCGGATGCCGATCTCTTGGCGTCTCTCGGTGCTGCCCTTTCCCAAGAAGACTTGACTGACTACATCTTACGCGGGCTTGATGACTCGTTCCAGTCAGTTATTGACGGTGTGCACAATCGTGATACGCCTATCTCCTTCGAAGAACTCCATGAGAAATTGATCGTGAAAGAGCTCTCTCTCAAACACGAAGGCCACAAGGACTCCTCCCCGGCTACTGCTTTGACTGCCAACAAGGTGAAAGGTAACAAGAACAAATCCTCTTTTCCTATGTACTCGCAGCCATCTCTTCCTCCTCACCCACCACACTCTTGGATCCCTCAGAACAATCCTCCCTTTCACCCACAGAACCCTACCACTTTCCCCAACCAAAGGCCTCCTATTCCCAAAAACTACAACCAACAAAAGCCCTTCAAAGGGCGTTGCCAATATTGTGTCGGCTTAGGTCACGTTGTCAACCACTGTCCTAAGTTTAAGTCGGACCACCCAACCTTCGTTTGGCCCTCCACTAGCAGGTTCCCTACGTCCCCGCAGCCTCAAGCTCACACCATTACCAACACCAACACCAACCCTGCCCAATGGCTAGTTGATAGTGGCGCCTCCCACCATGTCAACACCGACCTCCAAAACATGACTTACCACCATCCGTACTCCGGACCCGATGAGCTCTTCGTCGGTAATGGTATGGGCCTCCCTATCTCACATTCAGGTTCCATTATTTTAAATACAGCAACTCAATCATTTCAACTCAAAAACGTGCTTTGTGTTCCATCTATGACTAAAAATGTTTTGTCTGTATCCGATTTTTGCAAACAAACTGGTTTCTCTATTGTTTTCTCATCCAATTTTTTCTTTGTGAAGGACAAGATGGGCACCACCATGCTTAGTGGCCCTTGTGTCAATGGCATCTACATGTGGCCTTCCACTTCTCCAACTATCAACATTGTCAACTTGGTTTCTCCTCAGCATTTGCATCATCGCCTTGGTCATCCATCCACCAACGTTTTCAAGCATATTCAGCAGTAGTTTTTTCCTTCATCCAGTTCCTTTAGTATGACAGATTGCCATGACTGTCAAATAAACAAAAGCCATAGGCTTCCATTTTATTCTTCTAGCTTAGTTGCATCCAAACCGCTTGAGATTATATTTTCTGATGTATGGACATCTCCTGTGTTTTCTTATGATGGTTACAAATATTATGTGATTTTTGTGGATCAATTTACTCGATATATTTGGCTATATCCACTGAAAAAGAAATCGGATACTCACCAAACTTTTATCAAATTCAAAGCCTTGATTGAAAACTACTTTGATGCCAAAATTAAAAGTCTCTTTTCCGACAATGGTGGAGAATACATAGCTCTACGTAATTTCTTAAGCACGCATGGCATCACACATCTCACATCTCCCCCACACACACCTCAACACAATGGAATTTCTGAACGGCGACATCGCCACATCATTGAAACTGGTTTAAGTCTTTTGAGTTTTTCGGGTATGCCCCTAGACCACTGGCCTCTTGCCATGTCTACTGCTGTGTACTTGATCAACCGTCTTCCCACTCCCGTTTTAAATCATGAATCACCATTTTTAAGCTCCTGAACAAGAGGCCTGACTATGCTAAACTCCGGAGCTTCGGATGTTTGTGTTATCCATATCTTCGCCCATACACTAGGGATGTCAATGGGGCGGGGATTCCTCATTCCCCGTGGGGAATCCCCGTCATGGGGATGGGGACGGGGGAATTTTAGTGGGGATGGGGATGAAATGGGGGGCGAAATGGATACCCGCATGGGTATGGGTACGGGTATGGGGATAGATTTCTCCGCTCCATTCCCCGACCCGACCCGACCCCACCGGGGGGCCCCGTGGGGAATCCCCGCTAGGAGGCCCCGTGGAGAATTCCCCGGGCCCCCGGTGGGGATTTTGTTTGTAGTTTGTGTATTTTACTTTTATTTATTAGTTTGTTTTTAGTTATTGGTAATTTGACTATTTTTATTAGTTATTTTTTTCTTATTTGATTTGCAATTAATGTTATTTTGTCTATATTTTATTAGTTAATTGTCACATATAACTAGTTAATTTGAAATATTATTTTGTTTTATGTGTTGTTGGAAGTCTTGTTACAGGTTATATAAGTTAGATCGTGAATTGGTGCAAAATTTATATGATTTTAAATCAAAAGTCATGTAAAAATTATGCGGAGAAACTCATGAGGATTTTAAATGGGAAAAATTAAATGGGTATGGGAAATACCCGATGGGGACGGGGACCCAACGGGTACAAACATGGGTACAAATTTTATTACCCGATGGGGATGGGGATGGGTATGGGGAGTAAATTTTTAGATGGGTATGGGGACGGGGAGGGTATCCCCCGACCTGAACCCGCCCCATTGACATCCCTACCATACACTCACCACAAACTTGACTCAAAGTCCTCTGCCTGTGTCTTTGTCGGCTATTCTACCACGCAATCTGCGTACCTCTGCCTCGACCCAACAACCAAACGAGTCTACCCATCTCGCCATGTCCAGTTCGTTGAACACACCTTCCCCTACAAAAATCGCCCAACCTCGGTGCAACAGGATACAAGTGTGGGAGAGGAATGGGGTTCAATTTCCTTTCCCCTCTTAAATCCAATTGCACCAGCCCATATTCCCAACCCCAATCCTGCGCCATCACCTAGTGCACCGCCCCCTCCCACCCCATCTAACCCTACTACGTCACCCTTGTCTCACAATACTGGCAACTCCTCCAATCCAACAATTGGTCCCTCACCATCCTACTCTACCTCCCCATCACCCACTGCCCAACCGAACCCTGTACATGCAGCCAATCCCTCAAGCCCCACTTTTATTTCTCATGCAAACCCTAATGATACCACCCCTGCTCATGTGAACCCAATGCTCACCACTTCACCCACCCATTCAACATCTCCGCTGCCCTCTAACTCTCCCCACGCATCTCCCACGCCCTCTACTTCATCCGCTGCACCCCTATCCCCACCTCCTCCGCTGCCTCAACCTGATCCTCCTCAAGGGATCATCACCCGATCCAAAAACAATATCCGCAAACCAATACAAAAACTCAATCTCACTACTACCAAATCCCAATCAACCGAGCCTACAACAGTCACCCAAGCCCTAAAAAGTCCCGAGTGGAGAGCTGCGATGCAATCCGAATTTGAGGCTCTTTGTTCGAACCAAACCTGGACCCTTGTTCCGCCGTCATCTCAGCAGAACCATGTCGGGTGTAAATGGGTCTTTCGAACCAAATACAAACCTGATGGAAGCATCGAACGCTTGAAAGCCCGCCTTGTCGCTAAAGGTTTCCACCAGCGATCAGGACTTGATTATTCCGAGACTTTTAGTCCCGTTGTCAAACCCGTCACTGTGCGACTGGTGCTATCTTTAGCCGTGTCCAATCAGTGGCCCCTCAAGCAGCTCGACGTTAACAACGCCTTCCTCCAGGGCACACTTCATGAGCAGGTTTACATGATCCAACCCCCGGGTTTTGTGGATGCCTCTCATCCCACTCATGTATGCAAGCTCAACAAAGCCCTCTATGGCCTCAAGCAGGCCCCTCGGGCTTGGTACAATGAGCTCAAGCAGTACCTCCTTGGCATCGGTTTTCAGAATTCAGTAGCTGATACTTCGCTGTTTTATCTTCAACGTCTAACTCTAACACTTTACCTTCTAGTGTATGTTGACGACATAATTATTACAGGAAATCAGTCCAGCAAAGTTCAAGCTCTCATTGATGCCCTTGCACGCCGCTTCTCACTTAAGGATCTTGGTACTCTTGCCTATTTCCTAGGTGTCGAAGTACTTCCGTCTCCTCATGGTTTATTCCTGTCGCAACGGAAATACGTTCTTGACATCCTTGAGAATGCCGGTATGTCAGCTGCAAAACCTGTTCCAACACCTGCTATTGACGCCATTCAGCAGCCTCTTGATACTGGAGAACGCTTGCCCAGCCCTACCGACTACAGATCCATCATCGGTAGCCTCCAGTACCTTGCCCACACTAGACCCGATGTGGCCTTCACAGTTAACAAGCTTGCTCAAGCTCTACAGCAGCCAACGACCTCTCACTGGAACTCTCTTAAAAGGTTGCTGCGTTATCTGGCTGGCACCATCGACTACGGCATCATCATATCCTCATCTTCGTCACCCGTTCTTCATGCTTTTTCGGATGCTGATTGGGCAGGCGACAAGACGGATTACCGGTCCACTACAGGCAACGTGATCTACCATGGCTCCACTCCCATCTCGTGGTCCTCTCGCAAACAGAAAACAGTGGCTCGATCATCAACTGAAGCTGAATACAAAGCAATTGCTGACACTGCTTCCGAGCTGATATGGGTTATCTCATTGATGAAGGAGCTCGGTATTCCTCCTGAAACCAAGCCTGTTCTCTATTGTGATAACTTGGGAGCCACTTACCTAAGCTCAAATCCTGTGTTCCACTCCAGAATGAAACATGTCGCTCTCGCGTTTCACTTCGTCCGGGAACTTGTTCAGAATGGCGTCTTCCGAGTCACTCATGTTCCTACAGGAGATCAGCTCGTTGACGTCTTAACCAAGCCTCTAACCAGATCAAGATTCGTGTCCATTCTTGCAAAGCTCGGCTTAGCTCGAAGACCAGCTCATCTTGAGGGGGGATGTTAGAATATATTTACTGTTATGATTCTATGTAAGCTGAAATATCAGCATCTTTGCATATCTTTCTAGTTAACGTAAATCAAGGTTGTTAGGGTCTGATCTTATCTTGTAATCAAAGGCATTATATAAGCCTCTCTTCATTCAATAAGAATCACGGCACTTTACAAACCTTCATACATTACTCATTTTACAAATATCTACAATACGTGTGGCATATCACTACAAAAAAAAAACTATAGGCACGAATCAAACTTATTCCCCTATTTATTTCTTGTAAATCAATTACAACTACATCCATTCGATCTACAAATGGCTCCAATGGGCCGGGCATGTATAAGGATTTCAAATCTCGAGATATACATAGTTACTTACTATCAAAACACTATACGTTAGAACTGAAAACCTTTCAAACCATATTTGAGGCCTTGCACAAGTTGATAACTGTGAAGCGGAAGCTTAGGTAGTTATGGCCATGAAGGACAGGAAAGAAACTCACAAGAACGCAAGAATGAGAGAATTTTCTCTGTATTGAATTAGTTGTGTTCAGTGTTTAACAAGCTACAACTCACCTTTTATATCTACAATTAGCGCTAACTAACCAACTGACTAAAGCTAACAACTAACTAACTTTAGTTAGTTTCTAACTCTAGCTAACGCTAATTAACTCTAACCGATATTTACACTCCATAACAACCCAATTGGTCGTGATCAGTTGCCAAACTCCATCCGTTCATGGGTCAAAATAAATTAAGGAGCTAGAAATGGCAGAATAGGCATAAATTTTGATGTATCCAAATATCCAATTGCATGTGCTAGGGTGTTTAGGAGTTCAACTAGTTTTTTCTTGATTAACAAAGAATCGACAATGCATGTTATGTTATATATGTTATGTTCTAAGCCAATTTCTTCCGTATGTTATGTTCTAAGCCAAGTTCGAATGTCAAATGATAGAATGAGCTAGAGTAAATGACCCCCTTGGGTTCTCCATTCATTAACCCGAGTATATGACCCCCTTGGGTTCTCTATTCATTAATCTGAGTATATATACAAATTACAATATATGAGTACTTAATTTAGGCTAATATCAAATATTTTATGTACATGCAATTTTATTAATGGTCGATCGATAGAAGTAAGTGCTAACTAAATTCCTGCGATAAGATCCATGTATAGATCAATTGTCAAATTTACTAGCTAGTAAGATTTATTGTTCTTGAATCTTCATATCCAAATAATCGTGAAGGAAAAAACATGCATGTATGTATAATCGATCTTTAAGATTGCACAAAATAACACATTTTAATGTATAGTTCAATCCTAATATTATATCTTAAAATTCAGATATCCAAAGATAAAAGATTACACATAATATATTTTTACAGTATCATGAAATTGGAAAATGAAAAATGAAAAATTGTGTCGGTATTGTATTATGCCTAGTGTCGAGTTTTACAAGTCTAGTTAGTAGACGATGATTTTCATGACCATTAGGTTTTGTGTTCGAATTTTTCCTTCCTTTCTTATTGTAATGTCCTAAGTACCTCAAAATATCAAGTGGACTGAATTTTTGTCATGACAAGATAAAATGCTCAATTAAATGCATATTATGCATGATATAGGTTGAAAACTATATTGCTAAAGAATGCAGATTATGAATAATGAATCTACTGCGAAGGTGGTGTTGGGTTCTAGTAATACAAATGCAAAAAAATTAATTTTTTATCCCAAGCTCGACTCTGTGAAAAATAGACCTACTACTTTTGGTTATTGTACACATCCCATCGTGGATGCTATTTTGTAGTTTATAAATGCTAGCCGGGACTTGGTTAATTTGAATGCCGATCATTGACATATGTGTAGGGACATAATTTGTAACAACGAATGATTATTTTAAAAAAGTTGTGAACTAGAGCTATTGACCTTATTAAATAGAGTTTACATCATCTATATATATGCATGTTTTATAAGATTACATAAAAGTTGTAACAGTAAAGTGTAAACAAGATAACAAATCGAATATAAAATATGCATAAAATACCTTCCGAGGAGTATCGACAAACACGGAGATCGGTCTTGATATGCATTGTAAACTATTACTCCGTATATCATCAAAGAAAACATATTTGGTTCGAAAGGATGTTTTGGGTATGTTAGATGAATTTGAGGATAACAAGAATAGAGGTCAATTTTTGAGAAAATGGTTTCTCAGTGGAGCTCTTTGAGCAATTTGTTGATGATGTGAAGGAGACATTAATGTAGATTTGGACCCTAATTTGATGGATTCGTAGTTAAAGTAGTAGTACGTCCTTACAAAATCGTTATTATTTTTTTTAAGGTTTTTTTATTATTATGTGTCATAAGGGCATATTATAAACAACTAATAATAGAAAATTTTGATAAATTTTAAAATTTGAGATTTTTTAATCTTTTTATAACGGGTTCACTATTTACTTTTCATGGTTTAGTTTTTATCTTTAGTAGTATAAACCGTTTTTTTATATACACTATTAATTTCACGTGGATGTGGGAGAATGGAGAGTGAATATATGTACACTTGACACTAGTACTAACTTCGCCCCTACTAGACTAGGGTCAAGCGGTGCAACTAATAAATGGAGAGTGAGTAAATAATGCATGATCCCTCCCACTCCCACATATGGTAAAGTCGTTTTGTAAGTCTCCGCCAAGCCACACACGATCTAAAGTCTAAACAAAACAAAGTTATAATCCCTCCGTTTCACAATAAGGGTCGTTTTAGCACTTAAAATTTGTTTCATAATATGTGTCGTTTTAGGTTTTCAAAGTGATTTATTAGAGGTAATACTGATAATTTTTATTGGAATGTGTATTTGTTGACTAAAGTTGTTCATTCATTGACCAAAAAAATGTAATGAGTGGTAAGATTAAGAAAAAGTTGTAAGTTTTAAAGTAAATGATTGCTTTTCTTAAAAACTGTGTTGAGAGCTAAAACGACACTTATTATGAAACGGAGGGAGTAATAAACATCTCAAATGGTACGTGGCTTGATTCACATGTTGCTGGTCAAACGTAGCTTTACCTATCACATTGAAAAAGTGAAGAAAACATCATCACCAAAAAACACCACAAATTGAAAAAAGTAACGGCAACGCACCGATTTGAGCAGCCCATGCAGCCCCACATCCATAAATTACGTCGCTTACGACTGAGTTGCGACACACCGCAAACAACGGAGTCCGTAATTAAGCTAGTGCTCTTTTTCTACTCTTTTTCCTTAATTGTACGTTCTATTTAATTTAAATACTCCCTCCCTTTAATTTTGTTTGATGTTAAATTGTTAAGTCTATAGAATTACTTAATTTTCCCAATTAAATTGTTTTAATTTCATAATGTTTTAAGGAGATAATCTGTTAAAAAAGTATTTATATGGGGTAAATTTGAAAAAATCAATACATAAAAGTATAAAACATTATACATTTTATAACAAGCCTAATTAACTAAAACATCAAATAAAAAATAAACGGAGGGAGTATCACGCACCAAAAGTAAACGAAACTTGGGGGTGATTTCTTCACTCATTTTCCGACCCGATCTTTGGTCCAGGTTTTGACAAATCGTCCGACTCAGTCTTGACCGACGCCTAAATGGCAAGTGCTTCAAATCGCCTTTATCAAATTGAATTATGCGTATATTTAACTTTTTCTTGAAGAAGAATTATGCGTAATTATTTTGCAAAACCCCAACAGAAAAGAAATGCAATTGGGACCCGCAAGAGGTGGAAATTGCGAAACGGAGAAGGTGGCTGAAATCATGGCAGATATTACATAAAGGCTAAATTAAGCTCCTCATTCAAGTTTGTCAGTTACGGAGCAAGTAGTTGTGTTAAAGTTTTTACCAAAATTATTACTTGCCTTCACGCACAAAAACTCTATAAAAAGAGCCTCTCTCAACTTCCATTTTCCCATATTCAAAACAAACACAAATCGAGAATTCATGGCCAACAACACCAAGCTTGTCTGTCTTCTCTTCCTTGCCCTCATTGCCTTCTCTATGCTGGCTTCTCAGGTGCCCATTCTTCCACATTCCAGCTGAATTAAATTCAACTACATAATAAATTTACCAGCATGTATTATTATTATCATAGTAAAGCGTTGTAAGGGCAGGCGCGTATTTTTCATAAGAGTCGTATCGAAGATCTTAGGTATTATCCTAGAGATTTAACTGATTGGCTAAATGCGGAAGGCTTCGACTACTAAAGTATCGTAATTTTCTTACTAAGCCTTCAAATATAATACTATGTTGCATTTCGCAGGCTTTGGCTAGGGGCCAGTATGGATCAGGGAGTGTGCCCCAATCTCGTAAGTACTATTTTATATTCGTAATTAAGTTTTTTTTTTAATATTAGCCTAGAAAGTTAAATGTGATTTTATTGACGGAGTCGAGTGGTGGAAATGACCAGAATGCCCCTCACAATGCGCGAGGAGGTGCGGGAAAACGCAGTACCACAAGCCGTGCATGTTCTTCTGCCAGAAGTGTTGCCGGAAGTGTATGTGCGTGCCCCCGGGGTATTACGGGAACAAGCAGTTTTGCCCTTGCTACAACAACTGGAAGACCAAGCGGGGTGGACCAAAATGCCCCTGAGCCTTTCCGCCTGTTTGCGCCTCCTGCCACCCCTCACCTGCCGTTACTAGCTAGCCTTATTAATAAGCTAGTTAGTTAGTTAGTTTAATTCATTTCTGTCATTTTGTTATGAGTTTGGAAGGTCGATCGAGTGGTGATATATTCCTCGACCCATTACTTGTTGTAACATCTCTATTATGTTTTATATTCTTTTTTTTTTTTTTGAGCGAATTATGTTTTATATTCAAGGAACGAAGTTATTGTACTACATAGAAGCAACAATATTTGGAAATTTCGCTTCAAGGAGGAGAAGTTGTTGTAACATCTTGTCTTGGACAAAATCTACAATTGCATTCTTTGTTGAAATCCGATCTTAATCAAGGATCGATGAACTAGATGAATGAACCAAAATTTAACCAAATAAAATTAGGGAAATGGACTCGTCTTTCAAGGGCGGCCTAATATGGATTGCGGCCCAGGCCCAACACAGTGGACGCAGAAGTCAAAAACCTTTTTCTACTTCCCGCAAAATTCCTCATTGTAAACCGCTTAGCAGAGAGAACTCGAATTAAACCCTAGGAATTAGGCATGGCGTCGGAGTCTGAAATTACGGCCGACACCAAATCCCCGACGGCCGCTGAGGAAATGGCGATCGACGGAACACGGCCATCCGATCCAGTCGCCGTTGATGCGAACGGAAGCTCGGAGGGAGAAGAGGCAGAAGAAATTGACGGCTCGAAGAAACAGAAGGTTGATCATGAGTCCGTGGAGGAAGGAAATGGTGAAGATGAGGACGAAGTGGCGGCCACTGGTCCTGTTAGCGTTGGTCCGAAGAGCTTCGCGTCGTCAATGGAGATGTTTGATTACTTCTTCAAGCTTCTTCATCACTGGAGCCCTAATGTTGATACTAACATGGTATTTCAGATTGTCTTTTCTTCAAGCGAGCTTAATTTACTGCGTTTTCAGTTTCGAATCTGTGATTGTTTGGATATGGGATTTACTCTTGGGGTGTATGATTTCATTGATTTCCCTCTGCATTTGATTTTTGAAATTTAGAAGTTGGAGGAGATCTTTACCTTGTCCAAAAGGTAGTTGAAACTTGAAACACCATTGTTGGATACACACTCAAGCAATAGAAGCTGCACATTGACCCCTTTTTCCGTGTCGATTCCGAACACCTTTGTTTGTTTTATGAGGCTAGGACTCGTATGGCAGTTAACTTGGTATGGTTCATGGTTGGGATTAGTAACTTTCACTTCGTACCAGTGGCCGCCACTGGTACGAAGTGAAAGTTTTTTGCTTTGCTGTTGTCAATAATAGCAGACACAATTACAACTCCAAATGATGATATATGCTTTGCTTTGCTGTTGTAAATAACAAATCTTGATTTGTTTGGAACTACCATTATGTTTAAGAAACACTGCTGATGGTTAAACACCTCTTTCATGTTTGTGCTGAAGAGTCGTCTTCCAATGATGTGAACCCATTTGTTAAATGGCCACGTATGGTCTCCAATCTATATGACCTTCGTTGATCGTTTTCTGATAAACAATGTGGCACTCTTAAGGAGATATGCTTCACCTAGGCTTATGTTTTGCTTGATAAGTTTCATGTTTTGTCTTGTAAATAAGAGATCATGCTATCCTAGGGGTTAAACACTGGTTTGTTCAGATTAGATCTCCTTATTTCTTGTTCTTTCACTTTATGCCTCCCATTATGATGTTTATTTCTGTATGGCAGTATGAGCATCTGGCACTGTTGGACTTGATCAAGAAGGGTCATCCATACCCAGAAAAGAAGATTGGCGTCGGAGCCAAAGCATTCCAGATCCGTTTCCATCCAGAATACAAAAGCCGCTGCTTCTTCATTGTTAGAGACGATCAATCTGTTGATGATTTCAGCTTCAGAAAGTGTGTGGACAACATTCTTCCTTTACCTGAAAACAGGAAACCAATGAGCGGTGACCGGTCTAGAAACAGAGGTGGCGGTGGTGGCCGTGGGAGAGGCCGTGGTGGAAGAGGTGGACATTATAGAAGGTGAGCTCTGCTGTGCTAGTCTGCTGTAGCATCTTACGTGCTGGTCCGAAACGTTCTTCTTGTTGGAAAGCGCACGTTCTGTAATGCTAAATTTTGACTATACTTATCTGAATATTGCGTATTGAGGGGGCTCTTTTAGAGCAGTCTCTCGTGTGTTGTTGGGCACTGTTATTTCAAGTTTTGGCAAATTGAGTCGACCATTAATTTTGAAATCTTACGTGGAGAAGCAATTTGTGGCTCTTTCGAACATTCCCATCTCACAAGTTTCTAGTTGAATTGACTGCTTGTTTTTAACGGTCAAGTGGTGAAATCAGCCATCCAAGGTTGTAGGGCTTCTGTACACACTTTTTTTTACTTACTCCTTGTATTAAGATAAGTAGGCTTCTTAAACCTTGAATGCAACAAGAGATTAATTCATAGTTAAACCCAACATCATACTATGGCTCATCTACTTGGCTAGTAAAGTAGCACTGGAACCTAAATTGAGGTGGTTTTCTGCAATTTAATATATGAAGATTTTGTGTAACAATAACCTAAATTAAGGTGGTTTTCTGCAATTTAAACCGTTAAACTATATAACCCTGAACCGCTCCTCTCCCGCCACCCTGAAATTGCCCACTCTGTACATCCGCCGCTTGCACTGATGAATGATGATCCTCCGCCGCCTTAGCGCCGCCGAGAAATTCTCTCTCCTCCGCTCCGCCACCACTTCCTCCGTTCACCCCCTTCCAATCCGCCAAGCCACTGCCAAAGCCTCCGTTCATCGCCTCCCACCTCAAGTCCTTAAGCACTCGCTCTCCCTCGTCAAATCCTGCTCCCACCGCCTTCACTTTCTACAACTCCACGCCCATCTTCTCCGCTCAGACCTCTTCCTCCACCACGACATCTCCCTCTCCTTCTTCTCCGCCGCCGCCGATTCACTCTCCTCCGGCGAAATCGCTTACCTTCGTCGGCTTTTCTCCCGATTCCGCAGACCTAGGCTCGCTCACTACAATGTCATGATCAGAGCCCTCTCCAACAGCGACTTCCCAGATCCGTGGCCGAATGTGTTCACACAGATGCAGAGAAAGGGCGTGGCTCCCAACTCGGAGACGCTGATGTTCTCCGCCAAGTGTTGCGTGAAAGCCCGCTCCTTGATCGGCGGGATCCAGGTCCACGCTAGGGTTTTGGAAGCCGGTTGTCGGGCCGATACGTTCCTAATGACCGCCTTGGTGGAGATGTACTCCGTTTGTGAGAGGTGCGGCGATGCAGTCAAGCTGTTCGATGAAATTCCCAGCAGAGATGTTGTGGCCTGGAATGTTCTCATGTCTTGCTTCCTTTGTAACTCCCGGACCCGAGACGCTCTCGTGCTGTTTGATTCTATGCGGAGCGGGTGTGAGCCTGATGCCGTGAGTTGCTTGCTGGTGCTTCAGGCTTGTGCTAGTCTCAGTGCCCTTGATTCTGGGAAGATGGTTCACGGCTTGATTGACGAGCGTGGGTATGGACGGTTCACGAACCTGAACAACGCTCTCATATCTATGTATTCCAAATGTGGGTGTTTGGAAGAAGCGTTCGACGTCTTCAAGAGGATGTCCAACAAGAATGTAGTCTCCTGGACAGCTGTCATATATGGATTAGCCATCAATGGGTGTGGAAAAGAAGCCATTGATGTTTTCTGGGAGATGCTTAGTGTTCCCATTGCTCCTGATGCTCACGCCTTTACAGCAGTGCTGTCAGCTTGTAGCCGTTGTGGGTTAGTTGACCAAGGAATCCAATTCTTTGATCAGATGAAGGGAGAATTTGGTATAATTCCTAACATTCATCATTACGGGTGTATGGTTGAGCTTTTTGGCCGTGCTGGTATGCTTAACCAGGCTTATGATCTCATACTCGCAATGAAGATCAAGCCAGATGCTTTGATTTGGCGAACACTTTTAGGCTCTTGTAGGCTTTACCGGAATGTTTCTCTTGGAGAGCTTGTGGTTGATCGGCTGGTAGAAGTAAAAGCCCAAGAAGCAGGTGATTTTGTTTTGTTGCTGAACATCTATTCCTCAGTCGGTAATTTGGAGAAAGCAAATGAGGTGCGGGAGTACATGGAGGATAATGGGATTCAAATTTCACCTGGGTGCAGTACAACTGAGCTGAAAGGCGTTTTGTATGAGTTTGTTGCTGATGACACTTCACATCCTCAAAAGGATGGCATATATAGAATGCTTAGTGAAATTGAGCAGCAACTAAGAATTGCCGGGTATGTTTCTGAGATACCATCAGAATTGCAGAATATGGGTAAGAAATATCAGAGCGAGAAGTTGGCTATTGCATTTGCTGTTCTTGTGACTCAGCCGGGTACTGCTATCAGAGTGGCTAAGAACCATCAAATCTGTCTGGACTCTCACAACTTCGCAAAGTTTCTTTCAGCAGCTTATAATAGGAAGGTGATTGTTACAGATTGTAACCGGGTGCATCATTTTCGTCAAGGATCTTGCTCGTGCAATGATTTGTGGCAGTAAATTATACTCCCTCCGTTTCACAATAAGTGTCGTTTTAGCTCTTAACACAGTTTTTAAGAAAAGCAATCATTCACTTTAAAACCTACAACTTTTTCTTAATCTTACCACTCATTACATTTTTTTGGCCAATGCATGAATAACTTTAGTCAACAAATACACATTCCAATAAAAATTATCATCATTCACCCCTATTAAATCACTTTGAAAACCTAAAACGACACATATTATGAAACAAATTTTAAGTGCTAAAACGACACTTATTATGAAACGGAGGGAGTATAAGCAAATATTGCCGAGCGAGAAATTTCAGGGCTAACAAACAAAGGCAGTAAATCACTGGGTCTGGGAAGTAGACAATCCTTGAGACTGCACTTCATTCAGCTTGGTGTTCTGCACTTGGTTAACCCCTGCATCGTTCCATTTTGATATTCCCAGGGGCAAGTGCTAATGTCATTTTCAAACACGTCTTGAACCCAAGGCTAATACAATCTTGTTGAATGGAAGAACTGTAGGAAAGTACCGCGTCAGATTCAGTAGAAGATCCTTTGCACTATATCACAGAACGTTGATAGATGATGGTTGATTGGATCTGAATATGCTCCTGATGTTCGAGAGGATCGCCTTTGATAAACCTAGAAGCAGGGAACTGAGGCCGAAATCTTCGAGTCTTTGACAGTAACAGCCTTATAACAGCTACCTTGATTGTGGTGTTTGTGTTTAATTATTTTGGAGAAAGGAGGAAAGAAACTTTGTCAAGTAAAGCCTTCAAGCGAAGCTATGGAAAACCCAAAGCATAGAAGTAGTATTTAAGTTGCTCAATTTATTGAATTCATTTTTAGCAGGAGGAGGCCCTTTAAAACAAGTTCACTGAGCCCTTGTGATTTATTCGTTGTATCTCTTTATTTGTACCTTCTAAACATATCCGTTTCATCTTTAATGCAAACCAAATACTGTATGTGTTAAAAGTTTCAACTTCTAACAAATGAGTAGGCAATCATTCAAATCAGTTCAGCGCTAAAATTCCAATCTTGCCAATAAGGCAAAAGGCAATCTAAAGGGTTTGCATTATTGCAAATGACAACACAAAAGTGTCAAGATTTAAGACACTACCATCGCATGAAACAGCCAGACTCTTGATCTACAACAAATGCAACTGCTGATATCCGAAATCAAAATCTTGGCATGGTAATGAAAAGCTTCCACATTTAAACTACTTTTAGTATTTTTTTTAATCTAGTCGTTATAGAAAATGTAAAGCCAGGTCATCAAAAATCTGAGAGAAAGAACTCTATGCAGCCACTGCCTGCTTGTTTGCAAATGCCACTCCTTTCTCAATGCTTGCCTTCAGTTCAGGCTTCAGGGCTTCCAACGCCTTCGATTCATACTCAGTCAAACCTTCTAAATCAGAGGAAATCACAGCTTCAACACCATTCTTTCCAAGCTTAACTCTTGAAGCAAAGAACGGAAGATCAGTCAATTCAGACTGGATGAAAGAGCACTCATAAACATCGGTATCTCCATCCAGAGCTCTTAGGGACGACTCAACAAACCTGGCTGCAGCATATGCCATTGACAGTGTAGCAGAGCCAGCTCCGGCTTTAGCCTCCACAACTTCAGTTCCAGCATTTTGAATCCTAACAGTCAATTCTTCAATTTCTTCATCAGTGAAGTTGACAGAGGGTTTAGTCTTGGATAGCAGGGGTAGAATGGTAATTCCAGCATGGCCACCAACAACGGGCACGTCCACGTCAATGAGCTTCAGATTCTTCTTCTGGGAAACAAATGTGTTTGCCCTCACAACATCTAGTGTGGTCACACCGAACAGCTTCTTTGGATTATAGACGCCCTTTTGCTTCAGGACTTCAGCTGCAATCGGAACGGTTGAGTTGACCGGGTTACTGATTATATGAATAAATGCGTCTGGGCAATTTTCAGCAACGGCTTCAATCAGACTCTTTACTATGCCGGCATTGATGTTGAACAAGTCATCACGAGTCATGCCAGGCTTCCTAGGAACTCCAGCGGGAATTACAACAACATCAACCCCTTTTAGACAGTTACCTAGCTCAGAAGTGCCAGTAAAATCCACCACTTGGGAGGGAGTGTTACAATGACTTAGATCAGCTGCAACTCCCTTTACATTTGCAATATCATAGAGATGCAAGGTTGACACTAAAGGGGACATTTTGACTAAAAGTGACAATGATTGACCAATCCCACCGGCAGCGCCAAGAATAGCTACTTTGTAGGATGCTGATGCCTGGGGATTCAGACCTAATGTCGACTTCTGGTTCGGCTTTTGAGCCGTCACTGCAAAGGTGGTGCCTTTTAGAGCTGTAGTACCATCTCTTCCCAAAAAGGAGGACTCTGACCCAAAAGTAACAGATGTAGTTGCCTTCAGACCACTAAATCCCCTAAGGTAGTTTGGGTGAGCAGATCTCAGACTAATATGCCTTGACTGACTCAGCAAGCAAGCATTAGGGCCGACAGATGGAGATGATCTGATTGAATAGGTAGTTGCTGGAATTGCTGCCATTCTTAGCTCCTGGTGAAAGAAGAAAAAGTTACTCAAAACTCTCATGTAGATCCTAATAAAATAAGTTAGATGTTAAGTAATGTTTGTAAGGAAATGGAAAGCAGTGGAGCCAAGTATAATTTCTAAAATCAATTGACGTTTCAAAAGGAAATGACACTTGGGAGTATTGAGATATATGGTTTCCTATATCCTGGATTCCTATATGCTTGTTTCAAAATGACTGGCAAATTTTTTTACAATGTGCATGCTATATGCCTATTTATAGTAATTACTAGAGACAGTTTCAAGAACCTTTCAATTTAAATCCAAAAGGGACAAGTTATCAAAAAAAGGGATTTATTTTGTGTCATTCATGATGCACTAGACAATTAAACTGCTCAATCGGTTTTTGCAAGCATTATGAGCCGTCATGAGGTCAGCAAAACCCCATCCAAGCTACTAGAGGTCCGGAACCATATTTATATCAAGAAATCAAGTAAACAAGTTCAACACCAAAATTCACAAGATTCAATTCCTAGTAACTTATAAAACCCTAACACAATTCTCACTCAACCAACCAAAAACCCCCGGAACAAATCCACACGTTGGAACACATCCACAGATCTAAGAGCAAAGACGCATTTCGCCCAATCCAAATTGGGACTTACTCAGGATTACCAGGTCACGAGCTAAGAATAAAATTCACATAGCTATCAATTAAAATCATAGCCCAAAAACTAAGAAAGGAGAAACCAATTCATAATTCGACTGAAAGAAAAAAAGAGAGCTAAAAGAAGGAACTTTTACAGGCAATTCTGTGGAGCAAACTCAGTAGAAAGAAACAATGGCAATACGAGCAAGAAGAGTGGGAGAAAATGGTTTACCTGAAATCTCAAAGATCACCTACTCTTGGTTCGTCAGCGCTCTCTCTCTTACCCTGAAACCGGCCTTTTTATAATGTTGTTTTAATTTGCACTTTATTTCATAATCACGCTCATTAATTCCGCTGATAGTTATTAGAAGAAAAATGAGCTTACAAAGGGGCGGTAATGATGGGCTTAAAAGCCCATAAAAAATGGGCCGTAGAAAGCCCAGAAAGTAGAAATCTAGGGTTTCTGAAACACACACTAGGGTATTTATCGTTTTCGCCTCAGTTTCGCTCAACTCCTCTGCCATTTTTCCGTTTGAGAGAGGGAGTGAATTTGCATAGAGAAGTAGATTTTCCGATCGCCCGAAAATGGTTCAGCGGCTCACTTACCGTAAGCGCCATAGCTATGCCACCAAATCCAACCAGCACAGGATTGTCAAAACCCCTGGTACTTATCTTCATCTCCAACTCTTGTGTTTTGATATGTTATGCTCTGAATAAAACGGAATGCTTTGTGTTGTTCGATTAAGCGTTTTTTGTTGCTCTGAATTTTTGGTTCCATATGATCAATTGTCGAGCTGTTTCGTGTGAAAAATTTGGTACTTCATAGTGAGTTTAGGGTTTTATTCGGTGCTAAGGCATGCTTAGGGTTAGGGCTCATAGTACTAAATTTGGAGTAGATGTGCTCGTTTTGATTCAGAAACAGTGGACCTTTGATTTGTTAATGTGAAATGCATTGTTCTAACCATGTGATTGGTGTATGTAGGTGGAAAGCTGGTATACCAGACCACAAAAAAGAGGGCCAGTGGACCAAAGTGCCCTGTTACCGGAAAGAGAATTCAAGGGGTCAGTTTTATTTTATATTTCTGAGCAGATTTTATCAGTCTTGTTCAGGACTTGCTTTTTAGCTGACATAGGTCGACTTATGGTCATTGTTAAGATGTCTTAAATGCCCATCTTTGTGTGAACTGCTAGAGTACATGCTTATGTAGTTTATGCAACCTAAATCAGTTTGATGCTATCTTTTATGTTTTAACATTAGAGAGCATGTGAAAATATCATGGCATCTTAAACTGCTGAATGGAAATTCTTAGCACAAGATATGTACTCGATCATGTAACCATTAAACTGTCAATGATGTGATAGGATACACATTCTTGTTGACTTAAAAGGTGATTGCACATAGTTGATGGTGTATATGAACTTATCTTCTTGCGTCTAAGGATTGAAAACTATGTAATTGGGATTTGCTGGTCTCAAACGTTTTGTTACTTGTGTTTGTGTAGTGCTGTTTCTTTGGAGTTACTTGTCAATGACAGTTTGGTGTTTATGTTGTTCATATAGATTCCTCACTTGAGGCCTACTGAGTACAAGAGATCCAGATTAGCCAGGAACAGGCGTACCGTCAACCGTCCTTATGGTGGTGTGCTCTCTGGTAGTGCTGTTCGTGAGAGGTTTGTTCTTTAAGAATTCAACCTGTCATGTTATCATGTGTTTTTGGTACTCAATCCTTTTAACATTTGAAACGTCGATGTGATATTATTTCTGCAGGATCATCAGAGCCTTCTTGATAGAAGAGCAGAAGATTGTGAAGAAGGTTCTCAAGATCCAGAAGACCAAGGAAAAGCAAGCTTTGAAGAAGTAGACACCTAGAATGGCTTTTTAATCAGCGTTTCCTTTCCAATTTTATATGCATTCTGTGGTTCAAGTTTTGGCTACTCAGATGAGACAAAGATTTAGGGATGTTATTCGTGGGCTGTGTCATTTTTGTTTCTCTATGGTGCACCAGACTGCTACTAGTGTGGATTTGAATGTTATTTCATTGAGCACTTATGTTTTGCACTTCTCATTCTATGGTTTACGATGATATCTGTTTCCATGCCTTCGAATCTGTCATATTCTTTTATGAGTGTTATTTGTGAATAGTTTAGTTAGAAGTTCATGTGGATAAACAAGCATGTATTGATCAGTACAAGTGTTTACAAATCATGCAATCATCAGATGCCTTCAACCCCGATTATTTGGAAGCATCTCTCAGTACCTTGGACCTCATGTAATCTTCACTGTAGAATTTCTCTATAAAAAGTAGAGATCATATTAAAACAAAGTTGTTTGTATCTTGACATGCAATCATCAGATGCCTTCAACCCCGATTATTTGGAAGCATCTCTCAGTACCTTGGACCTCATGTAATCTTCACTGTAGAATTTCTCTATAAAAAGTAGAGATCATATTAAAACAAAGTTGTTTGTATGTAAAGAATGGGATTCGAACCCATGCCCTTTCGGACCAGTACCTGAAACTGGCGCCTTAGACCAACTCGGCCATCTTGACGTTTTTGATATAAATGACGGTTTGTGGATCATACATTATAGCATAATCAGTGTTGTTACATCCAAATCATTATGCTTCCCGGACTGTTCCTGGTGCATTTGCTTTGTGAGGTTTATGGGTGATGTTAAGGAGTTCATGTCTTTGACTACTTGTGCAGTTATGGGTGATTTTATCTTCTCGATATGTATTTCCTTAGAATTCAACGGAATTTCTACTTGTGCAAAGTCAACATTTGGCTGTTACGTTTGTTATGTTACCTGTGTTTAGCTTATAATGTATAGGAGCTCCGAAGGAATACATAACATGATCAATTGAAACATCTCATGGCTGAATATTGAATGCCAAAGCCCTCTTCACTAGACATATGGAGGTAACGTTTTGCAGCGACTGATACATGCCATCTGCCTATAGTGTTCTAGAGCTCTAGAAGCAAGCATGATAGCGCTGAATTTCCAGTCAGAGGTCATCTTCTTCGTCGCAATTTGGATGATGAATGGCGTTCCGCTTGCTAGCGTGTTTCAAAATGCATTCCAATTCAGCTACATCCACAGTAAATTCATGTTACGACACACAATAGCACCAGAGAGGATGGTTGATGAATGCTACACGAGAACATATTCTAGTGCAAGTCCCCTTGCCAAAAAACCAATGCAGCTAAAATAAAAGGCTTAAACCATGTATTAGTTTGAGCTCAGACATCTACATACACGAATAATGCATGCCAAGAGCAATCTTAGTTACGCCCGGACTTCTTAATTCTTGAATAGTGCAACAATAATATGTATTGAGAATCTGGGATTGAGTAGCATTCATATGGTGGTTACTGGTTAGGGTATTACTATCCTTATAGTAAGGGAAAAACTTATTCCAAGCTAAACTGTATGTAAATTTTTGTATACTCCATCCTTCCCAATTGTTGGTTACAAGTAACACCTTATTGTTGGCCCAAACTCATTATCCATTGTAAGTGCATTATAGGTGCTTCTTTTAGACAACTAAGCTTGTGTAAGAAATAAGAACTAGGTGCTCAAAAAAGAAATAAGAACTTGTAAATGCCCTCATACAAGGCAGAAAGACAAAAATTTGTGGTTTAGAAACATTTTTTCTGCTCAAGCCAGAAAAGGGTTGGTTCCGAAAAGAAAAGAAAACATGGAAGAATTTCTTACCTATGGAGCAACCAAGTGCAGGGTTCTGGTTTCAAGCATCTGCAGCTTGCATATGAAGAGCAAGCATATTGTTCATCGACCTTATGCTAGCCTTCAACTATCAGAGAGGGAAAAAGGAGACAAAAAAAGGAAATTACAGAAAGTTGGGGTGTGTTTGGCAACATATAAATTAACATCACAAAATTAAAATCAGAAAGTTACCTGAAGATTCATGACACTTCTGTGGGCTTTGAGGAATCAAACCATGATGATGTACAGCTTCTCCGAACTTAGCTACAAAATTATGTGGCACATAAGTCTTCAGGGCAAATTTTACGCAACTTTCCTGGCAACAACATCCCTCTTATCGAAATAATTAGGATGCTTCGATGAAATCCTTTTCTTCTGAAGCTTCTTGTCCCGAACACCATCATACAGAAGTTCATATGTATAATATGTTATACAACTCTTTTTAAGCAGGTCTTCCACAATTATCTTTGGCGTGGCAATTTCCTTTTTATCAGCCTCGAAGATCGTGCCAACAACTTCAGGAACAACACCCTTGCGCGCCATGAGGTGGATTATGCCAACAGCTTCCCAAATTCTATGCTCCATACAAAGACAATTGAGTACTCTGCCAAATGTTGTCAGTGAGGGTATAAATCCTTTATCCGCCATCTCCAGAAGGTAGGCATAGCCAGCATTACAATTTGCAGTTTTACAAAACCCATAAATCAAGACACGGTAGGTATACCAATCAGGCAAGCAATCTTCACAGACCATTTCTTGAAAAAGTTCTTCTGCCCTTTCCATATTTAGCTTCTCACAAAATGCATTCATGAGAATATTAAAAATTGCTGTTGTTGCAGTTAGCTTGTATTGCCGATGCATTCTTCTGAAAAGCTTATAAGCTCCAGTTGGATCTCCATTTGTACAATACCCATTAACCAATGTGCAAACAATAACAATCTCAGGTTTGATACCTTTATGTTCCATTTCATCAATCACACTCAATGCTTCCTCGATTTTCCTACTCTTACACATGCTGTCTATTAGTATATTATAGGTAATTATGTCAGGAGAGCACCCTTTCTCAGTCATTGTTTTGAAGGTTTCTATCACAGCTTCAAAATTTGCAGCCTTGCAAAGTCCATCCAGCACGGAGTTAAAGGTGATCACATCTGGAGTAACACTTTGCTCCCACATTCTATCAACAAGCTGAATTGCACTCCCCAACTTCAACTCCTTACAGTAACCATTAATCAATGTGTTAAAAGTGAAAATATCAGGTAGGCACCCTTTACTAATAGCAACATCCACAAGGTCATTGGCATCAGATAAGCAACCCATCTTGCACATTCCATTTATGACTATGTTAAAGGTCCAGATATTTGGAGGACAACCATTTTCTGACATTTCAGTTATTAGCTGTAGCGCTTGCAGCATAAGCCCTTGTTCTGACAACCCTTTTATCAACGCATTATAGAGAACAATACTGGGCTTTAATCCTTTTCTCACTGCCTTATGGAACATAGCTATGGCCCTTTCTGTCTCACCTTCTAGACATAACCCTCTTACTAAAGAACTGAAAGTGAACTCATCAGGCACGAACCCCCTGAATACTGCCTCATTGAGAAGCTTATCAGCCTCTTGTACCATCTGCAATTTGCAGTATCCATCAATTATACTATTATAAGTAAAACTATCAGGATCATATCCTTTATTTACCATCTGATGTAAATAGCTTTCTGCTTCCGCAACTTTAGAATTCTTACACAACCCGTGTATAAGAGTGTTGTACGTCACAACATCAGGAGAGAAACCCTGTTTTTCTATACAGCCAAACAAACTGGCAGCCTCATTAACCTCGCTTCTCTTGCAAAACCCTTGGATAAATATATTAAACGTAAACAAATTTGGGGAGACACCTCTTTTGAAAACCTTACTGAGAAGCCTCTGGCTTTCAACAACATCTCCCTGCTTGCAAAGTGTGTGTATAAGCTTATTAAATGTAGCAACATCAGGACAGATCCCAATGCTAAGCATCTGGCAAAACAACTTAGACGCTTCATAAGCATAGTTCTCTTCATAAAAACCACCTATTACAGTACAATACACAACTGCATTGGCCTCACACCCTTGAGAACTCATGTTCTTAAGAAGCCTCAGAGCAGCATCAGGCCTGTTCGTCCTACAAAACAGCTTAATCCGAACTCCGAAAGTATATACATCAGGATTAATCCCCTTATCTCTCATCCTTAAATACACCTTATGTGCCTGCTTAAAGTAATCATACTCGACCAATATGTTCATGATCGCCGTATAAGATTTGACAGATGGATCGCAGTTATAGAAGTCCATCCTTTCAAACAAATCCACTGCCTCTTGGACTTTCGCTTTCTTACCGTAACTTTTCATGGCTCCAATATATATCCCTTCTAACAAGCTGTTATCAACATTCATCCTCACCTCTGATAGAAGCTCTTCCATATCTTCAAACTCTCCATATTCACCAAGCTTATCAATGATACACCTGTAGGTCCACAAATTATGCTTGAAGCCATCTTCCTTCTCGACTGATCTGAACGTCTTAAGGGCCTTTCGAGGATCCCTCTGGTGTTTTATCACAGCAGCTACATGTTTGGCAAGAATAGGCCGAGCCATTACAGAACTCTCAAAGCTAAGAAGAATGCACATTCCAAGAACAACCCCATCATAAACGAACTTCAAGTTTTGCCCCTGTAATTCCTGGCAACCATATCAACTATCAAATGCAACCCTAAAAAACTTCAAAAAGGAAGGAAATGAACTAAAGAGCAGAAATTGTGCACAAATTCAAATGAAATGAGACTCACCAGACAAATTTCCCCATTGTTCAACTAGACTAAACAGAAAAAAAACCTCCGGAGACCCTTAATCTCAAAAAGCAGCAATCTTTGACCAGAACCCCTCAAAGTTGTGACTCGCAAAATCAAGCTCACCCAACACTGGAAAAAAAAACGGGTGAATTAAAGTTGTTAAAGAGCATACCCGGTAAATTTGAGATGATAAATTTGCAATAACATTCCAAATTGATTATTTGCAGCTCAATGATGCTAAGTGTGAGATGCTAACTAACATTGGCAATGGAGAAGGAAAGCAAAGACCTGTGTGAGGAAGCTATCGGCCGTTTGGAAGTAATACAGGAGAGGAAGAGGAAGTCGATTGTTGAAGCTGATCTATCGGGCCTGATCTGCTGGGCCTGTTGGGCTTCCAAACCCTCCTTTGCTGATCTCTTTTGTGCACGCGCTAGCTAGTCCCTCTGGCGCCGTTTGTCAGAAGTATCTTTTCATTCGCGGAACGCCATAGCCAGAGCTTTTTAAACAGAGAAAAAAAATAGCCTATCACTAAAATTTACGAATCGATGCGATCTAGGTTTGTGAAAATACTTGCTATATTCAGGCAATTTCTGTTCTTCGTCGTCTTCATCCGATTTCTCAAGATTGAAATCGTTCAACTCAAGCTTGTGATTGGTTATTACAGTAGTTTAATCTGCTGTAGTAATTTGCGGGTACTTGTGCTGAGAATTTTGTATTGATATATTCAATTTTTGCGTTGTTAATTGGATTTGTTAGCCTTTTTCCTCGTTCGTTGAGTTTGTTTGTGGTCATGGAAGATTGTTCCTCGTATTCTTTAGTACTCTCTCCGTTTTACAATAAGCGTCGTTTTAGCTCTTAACACAGTTTTTAATAAAAACAATCATTCATTTTAAAACTTACAAACTTTTTCTTATTTTTACCACTCATTACATTTTTTTTTTTTCCCATGAATGAACAACTTTAGTAAACAAATACACATTCCAATAAAATCTTCATTATTCACCCTAATAAACCACTTTAAAACCTAAAATAACACATATTATGAAACAAATTTAGTGCTAAAACGACACTTATTATAGGGGGAGTAGTTAGGCTCTGGTAATCCGTGTTGTTTAGCTCTTACAGTATTTTCACAAACCTAGGTTGAGTTACGCTGATTTTTGTTTCATTTATATTTATTTTTCAGGCTACGTTATGAAGAAGAAGATGGCGTAAAATCTCTGATCATCTGCTGATTATTCGAAGCAAAAATTCTGTTTCGATTCTCTTTTATCCTTGGCTCATCGAAATGCTTGTGCGGAGATGAGTTTTCTTCAAGGATTGTTCGGGTCGTTGGGCTCGATCTTCGCAGAGTCTGAGTCTCCTCACGAATCAAACACTAGGCAGAACCCTAATTCGTCGCCAATGGAGGGAAGTGATACGGGGACTTCGGTTGTGAACGAGCGCGTTGCGTATAAGCTGAAGGGCTACTTCGATTTGGGGAAAGAAGAGATCGCGAAGGCTGTTAGAGCGGAAGAGTTGGGGTTAATTGATGATGCTATTTCCCACTACCGGAATGCCCAGCGTATTTTAGGAGAAGGAGCTTCAACTCGACCACCATCGTATATCACTCCTAGGTGACGATCCAATTGCTTGATTGTATTTTGTTTGGATGCTGAACAATTTTACTTCAGAATTGATCTTGGTGTATCATCATTTGGCTTTAGAATTGTTGAACTTAGAGTTTCAATTTGCTTAGTTAACTGCTGATCATTAGGTTGCTAAGTGGTTTAGCTGATGCTAACCATGATGGTGCAAAGGAAAGTTTGACCCTCGTTTTGGCAAGTTTGTTCCTAGTATATAACAAAAAAGGCCTGTTAATATTAAGCTAAAATAGGTATATAACTGGTGGAGTTTTGCAATTTATTACTCGTAGTTTTGTGAGAAAAACGCCTTAAATGGTGAATTTTATAGTTTTGTGAAGATAGGTTGGTGAACACGAGTGTTTTAGTATGTTTTCACTTCATGTCTTGGCTTTTTTGTTGAGCCAAAAGGGATCTACAGCTGATATATCTTATCTTTTTTCTTCTGTAGGGAGCAGCAGAAGGTGAAATCTTATCACCAAAATATAACAAAGTGGCAGGATCAAGTGGCTGAGAGACTTCAAAGCCTGAGCAAACGAAGAGGTTTAAAAATCTTCTAACTTTTTCTTGTTCAATGGATCCATCTTTGGTGTTTACAGTGAATATAAGTCTTTAGTTCTATGTGAATGACGATAGTTTATTGATAGGTTTTCTTTTCATTGCTTCTTAGGTGGTACAATCCCGGACAAGGTATGGAGTGGTTTGTCTAGAGTGTAAGTGCACGCATAATTTTGAGAATACTGTACTGCAAATTTGTGCAGGTTTTATGCTTCCTACATTTGATGGATGACTACACTTGTTGTTTTTATGGTTGTTTATCATGCTAAATTCTTATTGTTGAGTATGAAGAGGAAAAATTTGCAGAACACCAAGAAAATTAGCCATGACCGAGAGTAGAATGATAGCTATGGTCACCTACTTACAAACCACTAGTAAATTTCTGGATAAAAATCTAAAGGGTATAATCATTTATAAGAAGGGCTAGGTGATACTTCCTCTTGGTGACCTTAACACGTGCCTCTTCTTACCTGATCTTGATTCCAGTGTAACAGAATCAATCCCTATCTGGCAGCTTAGCTTGCTTGAACCCCTTCCTCATATAAACCTTCAGTGGCTTCTTTGTACTATCACTGTATCTGAGTCAAGTCTGACCATGACAACTTCTGGAGGTTTGTCTGGCAATTGCAAATGAGAAAAAACATATTGGGGGTAGTTTTTGCCCCCAGATAGTCCTGAATTTTGGAATGTTCATACTAATTACTTCATTTTTTCTGTTTGGTTTGTTCCTTATAATAGCTGGATAGGGCTGTACCACTTTTATTATTTTATAACTGTAAAAGGTTTTAGATGTAATTTGCTGGTTTTGTATGCTGAAATATAATGACTGTTATAGACAGCATGGTGCAATTGCATGTCTCTGCTTCTCCAAGCCATTGCTTTTCTGTACAAAATAGTTGAATTTGTACAAATTTCTTGGAGTCAGATAACAAGACCACCTCCTCAAGCTGTTCGGAGCTCACAGAGGCCATCTAACAATGCAAAGAATGCTGTACTGAGAAAGCCTTCTTTCGGTGAAAACAGTACAGGAACCAAGGCCCATAGAGGTGCCGCTGGTGCTTCAAAACCTAACCAAGATAGTGATACCAAATTGGTTGAAATGATAAACACTGTGATTGTAGACAGAAGCCCTTCTGTAAGATGGGATGACATAGGTGAGATAATTTTTGTCAGTTTTGGGTTCCTACAAGCTTATGCAATCCTGCTTTCCCATTAATATTTCATCATTTCATGTCTGCAGCTGGTCTTGATAAAGCTAAGCAAACTTTATTTGAAATGGTAATCCTGCCAACCAAAAGAAGAGATTTATTTACAGGTCTTAGGAGGCCTCCCAGAGGTACACAGCCTTGAAGATCAGATTCCTGTTTTAAGGAGCTAAATCTGCATCTATTCAAACAAATATCATTTGTCTTTGTTTCCAGGTCTGCTTCTATTTGGTCCTCCAGGTAATGGGAAAACCATGCTTGCTAAGGCGGTTGCTTCTGAATGTGATGCAACATTTTTCAACATTTCTGCGTCTTCTCTGACATCCAAGTGGGTCAGTGTCTTTTCATGCCTGTATCTCCCTCTATGATGAGGCCCATAAAATAACTACAGCACTTGAGTCATGTTTGTCATCTTAACTCTTGTCGTTTCCTAAATTCTTGTAGGTTGGTGAGGGTGAAAAGCTGGTTCGTACACTCTTCATGGTGGCAATATCAAGGCAACCATCTGTTATCTTTATGGATGAAGTATGTTCCAATATCCAACTAATCAGAATTCCTTCTTATCGATCCCATGCTTTTGCTATGGAAATTCACAGCATGACTCATTAGATTTGCTTTTATCAAAAGGAGAAGGGCCATAATCTGTCTCCTGCTGTGAATGCTTTGCTAAAGTAGAATTGCTGGTGTTTTTTAAATGCTTTGTACTCTCTGTCATTCTTGACCATGCTCTCTGAAAACTGAACAAATAGTTTGTTGCACTTCGTTATCTATATTACTGTCTTTTTCTATCTCATAAAGGACAGATTGAAAAGCTAAATATGTACTTTAACATCGCAAGACTCATAAGTGCTTGTTATGTTCGTACATACTATATGTTTTGGGCAGTGGCATGCTGAGCCAGACTGTCATATTTTTCCTATGCTTGGAACTATTATTATTACTGGGAATGCTTGAGTTTGAATAGATACCTAAGTAATAGATAAACTAACTTAGTCAAAAGAAGCCTATTTGTTATTTTCCCTTTATGTTGTGATGCTAGTGAATACACATCTGCAAAAAGGCTTATTTTTAACCTGTGCTTCCCCTTTTATCTCTTATTCTTATTCTAACTCTTCTCTGGTTGTTTTGAATATAGATCGATAGCATCATGTCAACAAGGGTGGCTAATGAACATGATGCAAGTAGAAGGTTGAAGTCTGAGTTTCTTGTACAGTTTGACGGTGTCACCTCCAATCCAGATGATTTAGTTGTTGTAATTGGTAAGCTTTCTTCTGCAAACTCTATTCATCAGATTGTTCCATCTCCTAATACATGATTGAAGTATGCAAGTGATTAGCCTGCAGTCTCTTTGATCGATACTCTAAATAAACAATGATGTCAGTTTCAGTCAATAAAGAACCCATAAGCCAAAAGCGAATCAGTAGACTCTTGATTTTGCCAGCTTGATGTAATAATAATACTTGAATATATGATTTCTTGAGTTTGTCTATGCTGTCTTCACACAGGTGCGACTAATAAGCCGCAAGAACTGGATGATGCAGTCCTGAGGCGATTGGTTAGTATTTTGGTTGTACATTGTATCTTGTTCAATTATAAATTCCATAGTAAGTACCAGCGTGAATATGTATTTGCAATGTGATAAATAAGTGATAAACTTTTATGAAGATTGAACTTTGATAAAAATATTTCCATGATGAGGCATGTTAGTGTGTTAGACTAGGAGCATGAACACACACAATCACCCAAATGAAAACTCAAAACTTTGGAAGTCCACTAGAATAAATCTGAAAATAAATTAATCTCAGATGTTGAAGAATCTACCAACGAGCCAAATCTCAATGGAAGATCACCGTCCAAAGAGTTTAAGGCAATGCCTGAAGATATTTCTACACTTTTCTGGATTATCCTGAGAGTAAGGCCTAATTGCCTTTTTTATAATAACTAAGAACGTGTTTCCCAAGGCACACAAAAGCTTAACCGACTTCTCTCCACTCTCATGAAGATCACCGTCATTATGTTCTCTTGGCATCTTGGTATCCTAACAAGGCAATGGCTGCATTTATATATACCTGCAGTATTCATAATTGCAACATAATGACTATTGCCAGGTGAAGAGAATATACATTCCATTGCCTGATCAAAACGTGAGGAGGCTAATCCTTAGGCAAAATCTTAAAGGCCAAGCATTTTCTTTACCTGGTAAGAAGTTTTTCTTTTAATACATATGGACTGTCATCAAGATTCTCAGAAGGATCAGGATATTATTCTCTCCATATGTCATACAGGGGCAAGGATAATTATATTTTGGTTTTTTACGCCAAAAGCAGGTGAAAACAAGTTCTTGAAATGAGTAGAAGATTCTAGACCTTTTTAATCTAGTCTCTTTGGAGGCTCATCTGGGGAAAAAAAAGCAGATTGTAAACTAATGCACGAGAGGACTTTTAATTAGTAGCTTGATTCTGGAAAAATGGAAATCATTCAAGAGCTGAATCCATTTCTCTTTCCTGCACTTGTGTCCCTTAATTTTTAGTTTGCTTTTCCATTGTAGTAAAGCTTTTACCTTCTTTTTTAAATGAAATTCTGATTTTCTGCATAAAAATTGTTGTTAGTTTGATCTGTATCTTTAATATGCCGTCTATCAAGCCAACTGATATTCAAAATTTGTCCTCTTTGACAGGTGGAGATCTAGAAAAGCTTGCCAGAGAAACAGAGGGTATGATCAAGTGTTTGAGATTCTCATTTGTAATGGTCTTGCCAATTTTCAAAACATCTGTATTACCTTTCCTCTATTCATTTTATAATCCTCAGGATACTCTGGGAGTGACTTGCAAGCACTATGCGAGGAAGCTGCCATGATGCCGATTCGGGAGCTTGGTTCCAACATACTTACTGTCAAGGCAAACCAGGTAGGTTGATGGTCTTCAAGGCTTTTCATTCTTAATTTGCTTACTGCTCAAGCTTTTTGATATGCAATCACCGCTCGCCTTATCATAAAAACAGGTGAGGGCGCTTAGATATGATGATTTCCGGCGAGCCATGGCGGTTATCAGACCCAGTCTACAGAAAAGCAAGTGGGAAGAACTTGAACAATGGAACCAAGAGTTTGGCTCCAACTAACACTGCCATTCATGCAAAGATAGGGTGAATCGGAAAAGTTTCTCATGTAATTACAAAAACAAGTGTGTTAAACAATGAAACAGGGGGACGTTGGATTAAGTAATGGATGCTAAGATTTGGTGGGAAACATGGGTGTATATAAAAGAGGAAAACATGAAATTTAAATCTAAAAAGGTAATTTCCTAAAATAATGGGTTTCAATTAAAAAACAATCTTAACAAAATATTAAATCTGATTTTTGGCATTAATTTTCAATTTCAAACGCGGTTTGAAACTAAACAGGCATGATTATAAGGTAATGGTTTGAATTACAATAGATGATTATTACAACGATAGTAATCGATCATTTAGGTATTTAAAGTGTTGAATAAGTCGTTATAGGTATTTAAAGTGTTGAATAAGTCGTTATTTTAATGTGAATAATAATTGATTATTTGGTTGGATTATGTATATTATGATGAACATAAATACCACAAAAAGTTGAACCGTATACAAACATTGGATAACAAAATATAATGTATTGAATAAAGTAGTGTTGACGGTTTGGTCGAAAACGAAATAATAGACCGGTTCGGTCCTCGGTTTGATAAATTTCAAAATTTTGGTTCGGTTATCGATTTAATAAATTTCAAGCTTTTGTTTTCAGTTCGGTTTGATTTCGGTTAATTTTAGGTTTGGTTCACTTTTTCAAAGAAAAATCATATCTCTCTCAAAACCCAAAAAAACCCGAACTGAATTTTCTCGATTCAGTTTTCGATTCACCAAATTCAAGAATTCCGGTTCGGTTCGATTCAGTTTTTTTCCGTTTCCGTTCGTTTAGCCCTAGAATAAAGACGGAAAAAAGTGCTATTATATCTTGAATAAATAGTATAATGAGTTTGAATAAGTATATCTGCTTTTTTTAAAATGTACATCAATATGGAAAAATGATCATTGTATTTGTCATTTCAAACCTCATCCATTTATATTTCTTCACCTTGATCGAAAAAAAAAAATTATATTTCTTCACCGTTCCAAATCCTAGGTCACAATATTGGTGTCCCATATTGTATCCCATTCATATTCATATGTAAACTAATCCTAATCTGTCACAATCATATGCAAGTGCTCGAGGATCACTTGTTACAAACCACCGGCTCTCTCTCGCCGTCGCCGGTCGCCCCTCCAACGCTCTCTCTCGCCGTCGGCGTCTCCGCCGTTCTCCCTCTCATCGTCTCCGGTATTCCTCATTCTTCTCTCTCTCGTTCTCGCCCCGTAGCCGTTTAGCCGAGGCGTTGCACTCACTTCACAAAATTAGGTTTTCTCCTTTTCCCCTCTTTCGTGTACAATTCATCTTTCCTTGTTCTGTGAAATCTTCTGTTGTTTCTTGGATCAAAATTGAATCTAGACTGGTTTGTAGCTGTCGTGTCTACTTGATTTTACTGGAGACAGAAAGTAATCAGTTCACTAGGAGATTAAATTCCACTGATATCTGAGATTTTTTATTAGGTTTGTTGTTGTACAATACTCAGCCATCTATAAGAGCTTTGTCTGCCATGTTATGCTGACATGTGAATACATATCTGCACAGTGGTGTTAAAGCTCTTGCGAGGATCAGGCATTCTTGGGCAGAGGATTCAGGAACACGTTGCTTTGAGTACAGATGAAAAATTTTAGAAAGCGAAAAGTTGAAGAAGAAGAAGAACATGAGCAAGGGCATGAATCTGAAGATGAAGAAGAAAGAAGGTACCTTTTTTCGGTTTCGAGTGTCTTATTTTGGTGATCTGCATCTTATTCCATTTGGATGTGATATTATGGATGTTCTAATTCTTTTATGTCTTGAAAGGATATCCTATTGTTTTCATAGTTTATTCTCTGTATCTTATGTAGTATTTTGCCATTATGGTGACATGTCAATTCATTGATCTAACTCAGGTTGGCTTTGGAGGAGGTAAAATTGCTACAGAAACAGAGAGAGAGGAAATGTGGGATTCCTGCAAATCATGTATTGCGCCCATCAGGAGATGCCTTGCCTAAAGTGCGGGATAGAGTTGAGGGCGAGGGTGAGGAGGAGTTGGTCCTTCAGGATACATTTGCACAAGAAACTGCAGTTATGGTAGAAGACCCCAATATGTAAGTAATATTGTCTCTTTTGGTAATGCTTTGGTTAGTATTTAGTGAGGAAAATTAAAAGTGATCACTAATTTACTCAATCTGAGAAATAACATTTTGCAAAAGAAGACAAAGAAAGAACTTCTGAAAATAGAGCTAGAGAGGAAAACATATTGCTCTGTATGTTATGTGAACAACCTGGGTTTAGAAAACCTACAACCTCTTTTTAGATAAGGAGAGAGGTTTAGAAAGAATTAACAACCTGTACTAATTGAATCCAAATTTAAAATATTAGAATGTAAATTCCAATCTGCTGAATCATTCGTGTTATGCTACTACAGACTTTTGTTGCATATTAAACTTAGCTGCACCATGATTTTGACATGCTCAACAATCTTGCACCTTTCAGCTTAAAACACAAGCCGTTTGATGAAATTCAATTTGAGGGATACAAGTCTCTTCCTTTGGGATTTATTCTGTACTGATATCTAATATTGTCAATTTATTTAGTGTTTTTGCACATATTGTTGGCTGAACTATCATCATGATTCATGCAATGTTACCCTCCCAATGTTTTCTTTAATGGGTGGTTTTAGTAATGTTGTTTGTTTTTTATAAATTTGTACATCTAGGGGTGTCTTATACTTTTATGCTCAGAAGTTTATTGGTGGGTATATTTCCTGAGAAGCTCTTCTCTGTGCTGCTGCTTATGATTGCAGGCTCAAGTATATTGATAAAGAATTGGCTAAGAAAAAGGGGAAGAATATAACTGCACCGAATCAAGAAGAGAGCGATCTAAAGCGAGCAGAAGATGAATTGTACAATATCCCTGACCATCTCAAAGTGAGTATGCTTCGAGTTTAGTTTGTTCATTATCAGGTGATCTCAAAGTGAGTATAAATTTTCCGGCTGGATCCCATTGTTCTTTCTCCAGGGTTTAGTTCCTTCCCAGAAATAATCAAATTGCCTATTTGATATTGTGCAAGATCTGGTTATACAACTACATTAGCATATTGATTTTTAATATATCCAGGTAAAAAGCAGAAACACAGGGGAGGGCTCAACCCAATGGACCACAGGCATTGCCGAAATTCAGCTCCCTATTGAGTACGTTCTATCATGTCTTGGCTTACAGCTGTTACTTTCCCTGTGGTTATATGTGCATGAATTAAGAAAACTCTCATACTCCGTCATTTTAATGGTATAGTCATAGCCTTTTCTTCAAACAAATGTGCTACCGAAAATTGAAAACTGGTGGGTGTACCTGTTTTGGATCTCAGGCATATATGGGTGTACATTTTCATTTTTCACCCCTCTCATCTTTTTTCTTTTTTTCAAGGTACAAATTAAAAAACATAGAGGAAACAGAGGCTGCAAAAAAGCTACTACACGAGAAGAAGCTTATGGGCAAGAACAAGACAGAGTCGAACCTACCTTCGAGCCACAGTGCAGATTATCTTCAGCGCGGAAAGGACTATGCTGAAAAGCTTAGAAGAGGTTTGCCACCCCTTGTTAGGAATATATATGTTTGCCAGAAATAGTTAAATGATTTTCATTTGCTCTGGTTAAGGCTGTAATTTTATTTATCTTATAATATCAATTAAATGATTGCAGATCACCCAGAGCTCTATAATAGAGGTGGGGGTGATGATATGAATCCAGTATCGAGATTCAATGATCATACAGCTGATCCTCCTGCAAGGAGGCAAGCTGCGACAGATGAAATCATTTTGGATCGGTTCCGGAAACGAGAACGCCAGCGTATCATGAGGAGATAGTTGAGTTGTTATTATCCCGTTGGTAATACTTTCCTCTTGATTGTTCAACCACAAGATCATTTAGTTTCATCTGACATCTCTGTGAACTCAGACATCATTTGATACTTTGTTGTTAATGGCTATCAACTGTTGTAAGATTCTGAACTTTGAGTATCCCCTAATCTAAGGGTGTTTTGCATTGAAATGATTTAGAAGTAACTAATGCTTACGAGTATTATCTCTTCATCACCCATTTTTGTAAGCTTTTGTTTGCAGGTGGTAGTAGATCAGAAAGATTTTTTTACAGGAGTCTTCTTTGGTTGAAAATAAAACTTAAATACCAACATTGTTTACAGTTTGATCGTATAAACTCCATCTTATTATGACAAAACAATCATTTTTTTTTAAACCAGAGAGCATCCTACTTTTACAAACATTGAACTTTGGTATAGGAACTCACATAAAAACAACCTGTACTCAACATATTTATGCAGATAGGGATACATTAGTCTGGTATTGGACGTTTATTTTCATGGAGTCCTTGAATTGTTAACTCCATTTGATCTTCACTTGATTGGTGTGCTTGAAATAACATTCCAAGACCAAGCTTCCATCCATTCTCTTCAGAACAAATCTTTCCACCAACACAAAGCAATCAAACCTCAACCACAATCTTTCCCCTTCATATTCCTCTCTTCTCCTAAGTCTCACCTTCTTCTCATCATTTCCTCTAACCCACCCAACTCTTTCTTCCTCCCGAATCATTCTTTTAACAATCACTGAACTCAACCCCACATTTGCTAGCTCAAATTGTGTTGCCTCTTCACCACCAACACTATGCCCTTGAGTTGATACCATTACATCAACATCGACCACTTTCTTCGTTATACCGTTACTGTTCTGACGTGTAAAAATCCGCTCCCATCTTCGTTCTAGCGTCATCTCATAGAACAACGACGTCTTCACTTGATCCTTCATTGGAATGTCTTTGATGAACATAAAAGGGCACCGCCATTTTCCAATAGTAATTGAGGATAAGGGAAATTCCGTGCTTGGGAGGCAATTTCGAATAGACAAATTTACCCCTTTGGCTTCTTCTAATGATGGAAGATTAGTACTAGTAAACTTGCCCATGACTTCAAAGTTGTTTCTCAAAAACTTTGGAACAAGCCCATTTGATGCAACAGAAGTTGCAGAAAAGTACCCTGGCCGTTTCTTGGAACGAGAGATCTTAAATTGCTGATAAATGTCTTGATGATTTAGTGGCTTGGGATCTGCATCTGGAGTTACAGTGAAGAAAAAACAGCAGCTTTGCATATCTTCCAACTTGGCACATCTAAGTGCCTCCCTAAATTTCACAAGACAAAATAAATAGATAAATTAATCTAAACACATTTTTTTCTGAAGCAAATTTGGCATTTGGATGCTTGAACATTATGAATACTTAAGCTCTTACCCATGATATTTTCTGATGATATAATACAGATTAGAAGAGTTTGGCTGATTGATGACAGGAACAAACAAGAGAACATAGCTAAAATCATCCCCATCTGGATAAATGGTAAGAAAAGTGTTCTGTGGGAAAGGGAGAGTCTTGATCTTGAAACCTGGACGGCTAAGAAAGCACGAATTCGTCGTCGTGAGTTCATGATCATCCTGGAGTAGGAGGTAAGTTGAGTTGGGTCCTTCATGAATTGGCCTTGACAAAGATTTCTGTGAGTTTTTGTAGGCAGAAAGGGGCGTGGTTGCATACATTTTTTTTATCTTGATGAAATCTGGTGATCTTGTTTTTTGCTAACTTGGTTTGTATATTTGACGACTGAAATGGTGAATTATTTTGCTGTTTAAGTTGACTTTAAAGAAGAGAGAAGATGGATAGTTGAGTGTCAAGTTGCTACATTGGACTTTTGACCATAACATTAAACTATTCCAAATCTAGCACCATTCATTTGCTTTGCATATTGACCATCTATAAGATATACCCTCATTCCATGAATGTGAAAGTTAAAGTTTATCTCACCAAAAATAAATGTTTTTGAAGTATAGAGTAAGCAATCAAAAAGCATTATAATATACAGTCTCTTTTTTATTCTTTTTAGAACAAAGAATCATAAAGAAGTAGACACAAGAATGAACATAAGCAGACGTAGATCAAGTATACATCATTTATGTTTGGTCAAAAACACCTCATGCCTTTATCTAACTTCAACCCTAAGTAGTGATTTCATGGTTTCAACTGGCAACGAAATCTAGATTCAACATCTGAAAATATCACATGACCACAGGAAATGTTCAACCAGACTTTCACAAAATTGCTCCGAGAGGTTCAATCGGAGCATCAAAATGATCATCATTACATTCATGATCATTTGCATTCACAAAACAGCATGTCTCGTTCCAGAAGACAAAGCAAACTAGGTTCTTAATATGCACAGATTAGAGTATGCCTTCCAAAGTGGCAGCTAAAAGCACCAAGAATGCGCCGTTTTAATGTATATTTTGAAGAGTAGAAACATATTTCTACTTGCTACTCCATTTCCCTCTGCATTCTTAGTCAGTACAACTTGTTTTGGATAGGACTAACAATAATCGGATTGGGACTCATAAAAGTCGCTGGGGCAAGGCGACATCACCTCTTGCTCAAGAAGCTGCAGAACCTGGTTCATAGTCGGTCGCTCATCTGGGTTCGCGTCAGTACACCTGGCAGCTATGTCAAGTATTGCTTCAAGCGTCTCCTGATCTGCATCATTGCATCTCTCATCCACTAAATCCTCCATTTTGTTCTCTCTCAGCAATAAGTTCATCTGCACCCACACATTTAGTTCAAGTTCTACATTCAGTACCATCTTTTGTTATGAAAAAAGCTATGGCCATTTTTTTTCATGCTTACCCAACCGACGACGTTTAAGCCCTTCTTCACAAAGCATGAATCAGTTGGTCTTTTACCCGACACAAGCTCTAGCAAGAGAACACCAAAGCTATACACATCTGATTTCTCGGTCACCCTTCCACTTTGAAGATACTCTGCCATTGACAAGTTTACACATTTCAACTTTCAAGCACATACACAAAATATCACATGAAAAAAAAGTGTGTTTAAGTAATGCCGAATACAAGGAAAGGCAATGTAGTTGCACATACCTGGTGCCAAGTAGCCAAAAGTACCAGCAACAACAGTTGTTACATGAGCATCCTCATCTACAAGAAGTTTAGCAAGTCCAAAGTCGGATACACGAGGCTCAAGGTTCTCATCAAGAAGTACATTGCTGGCTTTTATATCTCTATGAACTATTCTTGGAGAGCAATCATGGTGCAGGTAAGCTATTCCACGAGCAGACCCATACGCTATTTTCAAACGTGCACCCCAGCTTAAAGCCGCCTCTTTATCGTTACGTTCTGCTAGAAAAGGCAAACTTAGAAAAGTCAATTCCCAAAATGAAGTTACAACATCACCAGGAACTACTCAAGGGTAAGCATACCATGTAAGAGGTCATCCAAGCTTCCACTGGCCATATAATCATATATAAGAAGCTTTGAGGCAGGAAGCCGGCAGTATCCTCTCAAGTTAACCAAATTTATGTGTTTTATGCTACCAAGAATCTCCAATTCCCTTTCAAAAACTTGGTCTGATCCCTCGCGACCACGGTCAATTTTTTTCACAGCAAATGTACCACAATCATTCATGACCATTCTGTAGACAGTACCAAATCCTCCAGAACCAACCACATCTTCCTCATCTAAAGATTCGAGCTTTTCTATGATCTCAAACGAGGGATATGGAAGATCTCCATGGAATGTGATGAGCTTGGTTCCTAAAATACAGAGAACTTTGTGAGTAAATGGGTTGAGATGTGAAATTAGAGTAGAGAATGTGAAAAAAAAACATCAGGAATGTAATTGTTCACCTGAATCTGTTTCAACTTGTTTCTTGACTTCTGTGTATTTCTTGGCAGCCCTTTCTTTCTTTGCTAAAAACCAAACCCACAAGAAAGAAAGGAGGACTACGAGTGAAACGCCCAACGTCGACATAACACCAATCAATATCCCTTTGGTGTAATGGGATGATCTTTTAGCTGGAACTGCAAGTCAGAATGTATACACATCAGTCTAATGAAATAATTTACAAATCTGCAAGCTTTTATTTTAAGTTAGGTATGGTCTATGCAAGATTTACCTGTATCTTCATCACTTTCAGCATGAGGTAACACTACAGGGAAGCCGAGGGAAGTGCGACATAGCTTATGCACTTGACGGCCACAAAGATCCAGATTTCCAATGAACCTGCAGGATAGTTAAATTTAAATAAGCATTACAATGAATCACAGATTTCTGAATATTCAATCACTACTATAAGAAGCATATGTGACATGATCTAACCCATAATTGAACAATCCTAATTAAGCCAAGTGACGTATTGATGAATATTTGTGTTTCTGGCTCATAAGATTATCATGTAAAGTGTAAACTTTGGATTAGCTTCACAAAAGTGGTCCCTTTCTACTTTCTTCATAAATGATCTTATGAGAAAAATGAAACATAAAAATCAAGAACCATACAATCAAGCTTCTCCAACTTTCTACCCTTCAATGTAATTACACGGGTAAAAAGACTTCCAATGGGAAGAACAAACTTACGAGTTGTTTCCGAAAGCACTCAAAGCTCCGAAATCAGGAATTTCCCCAGAGAAGAAATTCGTGGACAAGTTTCTGACAAAACATGATTATGGGAGCACATTAAGTTTAGTGCAGTGAAATGACTCAGTATCTAATAAGTTCCAATCATTGTTAAAATACATTGATAAAGATTTGATATGAACTTACAAGTAACGGAGTTTAGTGAGCCGACCAAGTGATGAAGGTATGGCACCCTTCAAAGAGTTGCTTGATAGATCCCTACATTTCTCAAATGAATCCACAACCAAAAGTTCAGTGCCCATATAGAGTGCTACAATATGACATTGTAGTTTTTCAAAAAGTAGAATAAGAATTTTGAAAAAGTCTAAAAGAGAATACAAGTCCATACAAAATGTTGAGATAGGATAGATTTCCAATCTCTGATGGTATGCCTCCCTGCAGATAATTACCCCTCAAGTACCTAAATGGAATGCCATAATCAGTTTGTGATTCCTCAAGTATCAAATGCACTAGTAACTAAATCACATTAAAAAAGGGAAATACAAAGCAATTTACATAGAACTAGGGTTTCCAGTTTCCACTTACAGAGCTCTTAGATCAGGGCAACTGGCAATCTCATGTGGAATATAACCATGTAGGCTGTTTTGGTGCAAAGCCCTATTCAACAGAACAAATTTTGAGACCCCAAAACTATATTATACATAAAAAAAAAAAAAAACTTGCCCAAGCTCAGCAACTCACAGTCTCTGAAGTCTATGAAGCTTCCCAATGCTTGGAGAGATAATGCCCCCAAGTTGCATATATGGAAGGTTTCTGAATTTACAAAAATAAAAATTAAAATGTCAAACCCCAAAAAACATTTAGCTCACATAAGCACAAATGAGAGAGGATTGAGGAGGAATCTTACATGGATGTGACACTTTGGTCTTCTGGGTTACAAGAAATTCCAGTCCATTGGCAAGGTGTAAGATCTGTATCACTCCAACTACTAAGAACATTCTTGGTGTCGTTGAAACCTTCCTTGATTTCAAGCAATGTCAATCCTTAATATCCACAAATGCAAAAACAAATCAGAAAATTCAAAATGCAAGAGACAGAAGAAAAAACAAACGAGTGTTCAGCAGTGAAATCAAGAACTATACCATCCTGGGTAAGCCCAAAACAGCAAGAACCCAAAAGGGCAGCCACTAAAATCACTTGAAGCAACAAATTCAGCTCAAAAATTTGCATTCTTTTTTCCTGCAATGGCGATCTAATTTCTGGGTATGCAGATTTGAGGGTTTATGAAGAGGGCAAAGGGAAAAAAAAGGAAGAAGAGAGACTTCAAAATGTGATGATGAGTGTGGGAGTGTGTTGGGAGAAGAGCAAGATCATTTCACTAGATTACGAAGAAAGGGGGAAAAAATCTCATAATTAATGCAAGAACCATAAATTTCACTGGCAATATTATTATTCTACTACTAGTATTTGTTGGTACCCAACTTTTTATGAAAAGGGTTTTTTGTAGTGGGTGAGCTTTTTTATTGAACGGTCATTGTAGAGCTCGAACCAAACAAATTTGTGCAGGGAAATCTGTGCATAGGAAATGGCCGTTTGTCAGACCAAAATTTGAAAAAAAAAAAGAGCGGTCGCTTATCTCCATGAAAATACTACTCCTACTAGTAGTAAAAGAATATAAACGTTTTTTGACCAAAAAAAAAAAGAATATAAACGTTTTAAGGCCCAGCTAAGCCAGACCATCTCAGATACAATATTACTATTTGCAAATGGTTTGAAATTTGAAAACGTGAGGTGAAATAGGAGCAGAAAGGACACAACATTACAAGCTTACAACAACCTTCGGGGATTTCATTTATAATCATCAACCAAGATAAAAGGAGAAGCTATACTGGGAATCCTCCCGTCAAAGACGAGCACAGAAGTCTTTTTAGCATCGATCTTCAATATAAAACCTTTTTTTTAATGCTGAAGAATAGTAGTAAAACGTTAAACAGATGTTTGCATTTCGAAAGTACGAGATTTTCCGTGTTATTTGGATACCCGGAAAAAAGGACAGAAAGGAGACAAATCCCATCAGAATTTTTGGGCATTTCTGTAACTTGATCACTTACTTAAACTAGATTGGACAAATATCAACAGTTCAATAAGTTGTTTAAGCAAAGACAGCCTATGGCTTACTAAAATGGCTTTTATTTGGAAATCAATAACCTTAATTTTGGAAACAAAAAAAAGTTGTCATTGATCCTCAAATTTTGTTAAAAAATAATTGTCGTTTTCTATGTTATAGGCAACGATGAAGTAGTAAGTTAAACTTAAGAGAAATTTACACTAAACCACCCGTTAAATAGGCGAATTTACACTTAATCACCCATTATACAAAAATTTATTTTAAACCACTCAAAACTTCAATTCCGTTAACAAATAGCCACCCATAGCGTTATTCCGTCAAAAAATCTATTAAATCACGCGATTTGACCATTTTGCCCTTCTTAGCTTCTTCCTTCATCCTTTCCATCTTCTTCCCCTGACATCAATTTATTATACGCATATGTTAAACGTAGGCATAATATATCAACAGACTCCTGTACTTACAACTTTTTTCCCATTGGACCCCTGTATAAAAAATTGTTCAAACAGACCCCTGTACTGTCCCCTATTTTGCCTATTAAACTTTTTTTCTTGCGTGGAGGAATGCGTGATTTACAAACGCTTACGAAGAGAGTTGTGCCAATTATATACGCTGACATGGAAAAAAAAAATTTAAAAGAGACAGATTTAGGGTTGCGAAATTGGGGGAGAGCGAAATTAGCTGCGGGGAGGGCCGGCGAGCGAGGATTAGCTGTGGACGCCGTCATCGTCGTGGAATCCGACAAGGCCGACATGGACGTCGAGACCTTCTACGACGGTTTCCTCGCCAAGATCGTCGTCGACGAGGGCTCCGTCGCCCCCGTTGGCTCCGCAATTGTCGTGGATTGTGGCCAAGGATGTGGAGGCGGCCGCCGCTTTAGAGGCTAGGGTTCTGTAGCCGGTGTTGCTAAATGGTGCTCCTACGACGGCGAAGACGATAGTGGGTCGCCGGCGTCGGGTTCCCGATTTGGAGGCGGTTGTTTCCGGTGGTGTCAACAGGCGCCCAATCTCCCAAGCGATCGGACTTAGGTTTGTCCGACAGGCTGCAGCCCAGTCCTGCCGGTGGGGACGCCTTTTGGGTTCGACCGGCTGCCCAAGTCTGACGGCGTCCGAGCCAGGCATCGTTTCCACGGCTTCGGTTCCCCCCTCTGGTTCTCGTCTTTGTTCAGTTTTTTTTCTTCTTTGTCTTCTCCGATTAAATCTATGACTTGTGGTGTGCTCGGGGCTTGTCTTCTTTGTCCTGCAAAATTAGTGCTTGTGGTGTGAATTATTTGTTTGCCAATTGCTTGTGCTGGTTCGCTTCTCTTGTAAATTGGTAGCTTAATTAGCCCCTTTGACTTGTGCTGTGTTTGCTTTGGTTGCAATCTGCCTGTGTTCATTTGTCTTAGTTGTAGTTTGTTGATCTATCGCCGTTTGTCCTTCTCTGTTGCGTTGCTGTTTGGGTAACCTTTTCTTTGAGAATTATTGCTGATTGTGTGCCCTTTCTTTCGCTTTTTGGCTGCTTGCTTGTGGATTAAGACACAGGAGCTCAGGTACTCGCTCCAGATACGGGACGAAGGCGGCGGCCGGAGGAGCTCCGGATACGAGACGAAGGGGGATGAATACACTTCTGTGAAATTAAGTTTTTTTTTCTTAACCTGGAAGAAGAAAAAGGGAGTTTTTTTTCAAAAAAAAAAAAGAAAGGGAATTTTTGTATGTGGAGAATATGCTTATGTGGCTGACACGTGGATTAAATTTGTGTTATGTGGCACTTACTTGGCAAAAGAAAAAGTTGACACGTGTGCGCGCGTGTTGTTCACGTAGCGGAGCTAATTTAATGAGGGTTTAATAGGTCCAAGCGCGGGGGTACAAGGGTCTAATAAACATTTATTTGTACAGGGTCCAATGGGAAATTGGGGGAGAGTTTAAGAAATTAGGGGCAAGATAGGTTTTTATGCCTCTGACTTCCAATTCGAGTTACAAACCAACACTAATCACATACATAATCCTAATCTAAACACCATCTTAATAATTCGATCAACACATAGATTTTATTAACAAGTTCATCTAGAGCTTCCATGCCCGTTGGAGCCACCGGGTTCCGATCAATCGCCTGTCTCTTCACATCGCCTAGCACAGAATTCTTTGCCGGCAACCCCTTGATCTCCTCTTTCTTTCTTCAGATCTGCCTCGTCTCTATCTCTTCCTGCTCCAAGCCCCTTCTAATCGCCATGGAATCCACCAAAATCGAGCGCTCGAATACGTCGTCTTCGACCCCCAAACCCTCCCCTGTGTCGATCTCCGCTTCCAGATCTGTTCTCCACCGGAGCAGAAGTGGGCCGAAATCGTGGAGGCCAGGCGAAATCATGGAGGCCAGATTCTAGCCGAATCGACCCAAGCTTGATTTTACTCAGATCTAGCCTTATTCGGCCTAGATCTGACGAAGCCACCTTGTCCGACTCGGATCCTAGCCTCGCACCGCCTGTTCGTCCGCCTCCATCCCTCTACTAGCTTAGATCCACCCTTTGTCTGGCCCTGATCTGACGAAGCGGTCTGGTACGACCCGAATCCTACCATTGATGGAGCTTGAAGATCAAGGAAGATGAAGTACTATACTATGCATCTTTTAACAAAGTCAAAGGGTACAAGGGTAATTTTAGCCTTTTTAATGGATTTTTTGACGGAAAATTCCCAGAGGTGGCTAAATGTTAACGGAAGGGTAGATTTGGGTGGTTTAAAACAAATTTTTATATAACGGGTGGTTAAGTGTAAATTCGCCTATTTAACGGGTGGTTTTGTGCAAATTTCTCTAAACTTAAATAACATTTGTCATTTGAATTGTATATATTCTTTCTTTCTAAACAAATTCTCAATAATGTTACGGTTAAATACTTAAATTACAATGTCTTAAGAAGTTAAGATGCTATTGAAGATAGATTTGTCAACTGGGTTATAGATATGTCGGGTTCGAGCCAATCTAATTCGGGTTGGCAATGAGTTACTCAATGACGTGGGTTCGGTTCCGAAAACGCCGGTTCTGGTTCCAAGTTTTGTGGAACCGGAACCAGAACCGATCCATGGCCGGTTTTCCGGTTCCGGTGCCAGGCGGTTCCGATACCGGTTCCACCCAGTTTTGGAACCGGTTAAAAATTAAGAATTTGAGAAATTATTTTTATTTTTTATTTTAAAAAGTAAATGTTATCAAATTTGGGTATATTTAACTTCTTTTGACTTCTAAATTTGGTTTTGTTTATTACATATAAACATTTAATGCTTGATTTGTATATTTTTTCAAAATACGTTTGGTATAATTTATGTATATTTTATTGTTGAAAAGAGAAAAAACCGGCGGTTTGGAACGTTTTGAAACCGGCGGTTCCGAACCGACGGTTTGAACCGATGGAACCGCCGGTTGTCCGGTTCCGGGGGAAGGGGAACCGGAACCGTAACCGCCCTCGGAACCGTCGGTCCGGTTCCGGTTCCGTCCGGTTCTGGTTTCGGCCGGTTTTTACCCGGTTCCCCGATTCCAAGGGAACTGGACCCAGGTCTCATTTCAGGTCGAGCGGGGTGTGATGTTTCGGGTTTGCTACGAGTTCAAATGGGTTGACCCACAAGTCAAGAAGATCAAGTTTTTAACCATTTTTATAACGGAAATTTTACGTGGTAACCCTATGGTTAAGGCAATTTCACCTGGTACCCACTCATTTACACTATTTCACGTGGTAACCCTGTAGTTTTGACAAAATTTGCCAAATAGCCCTACCATTATTTTATGGTTGAAGCTTTAATTTTTATTAAAAATTAGCAATTTTAAATTCTTGTTTATTATTACAATTGGTGGATTTGGTTTAATTAATTATTGTACTTGTTTTAAATATAGAAATTTCTTACGTAGGATCATTTGTTGTCAATGTTTGAAAAACCTAGTTTAGGCCAAGATAAAAATAAACATTTAGAATATATTAAAATAAATTTTGAATCAAGCTAATGAATAATTTTTATAAGTGAATCCATGAAATTTGAGGTTGGAATAATATTAATCAAGTTGAACAAGTTTAAGTTAAAAGAAGCTCTATTTCACATATAATGAAAGTAAATATACATTTCTAAATTTGAAGAATTCTTATTTCATCACTCATTAGCTTGTTATTAGCCTTTTAAATTTATAGAATTAAGACAATATAGAAAATGATATTATACTTGTAATAAGGTAGTTATAGTATAACTATGGCAATTGAATATAAAATAGAAAAAATCATAATATACATATATGGATAATATAATTGTCATATATTCTAGTAATAATAACACAACCTATCTACTAATTCTTGCAAATATGAAGTTTTTAAAAGAATATTATTAAAAAACAATTTTTTCTCAAAAAAGAAAAAGGAAAAAAAGAACCAATTTAACATTTTAGACTATAAAGTAATTGCGCGGTTATTTGACAAAATTTGTCAAAACTACAGGGTTGCCACGTGAAATAGCGTAAATGAGTGGGTACCACGTGAAATTGCCTTAAACACAGGGTTATCAGGTGAAATTTCCGTTTTTATAATTATTACTCTATCCGTTTCATTAAGTTTGTTCACCTTTTCATTTCGAATGCCAAAAAAAGTTTGTCTACTTTTCAAATCTTTCCATTTTTATCTATATACTTTTACACTTTTAAATTTATTCAATTTCATATCTATCTATTACTATATACTAAAGCGGAAGCAAATTCTGCCACCATATTGCGCCACATCACCCCCTTTTTAAAAAAATCTATCTTATTCAATCTTGATTTTATCATAATCTCATAGATACTTAATTAAAATATTAGCTCTATATTAGAATTTGTGTTGTTTAATTAATAATTTTATCCAGATATATAAATCTCTATCTTATCATTATATTACATTTAATTAGTACATAGATGTATCATAAACCTTTTATTTAAAAATTATTTTTTCGTGACAATCTAAAAATCATAATCATAGTCATAATATTTTACCCATTTAATTAAATACCATATTAAGTTTAAATTATTTTTCGTAATTTTATTATGTATTTTTTAAAATCATCAATGGTAGCAAATTCTACCACTATATTTATGACAAATATTCATTCTATTAAAATAATATATTAAATATCATATCATATAAAAATATTAATAAAAAATATACGTTATATTTAACATATATATATCACTAATATTTCATATTGATTACACTTTAGAAAAAAAAGAGAGAGATTTCTTAATAAGGATAATAATTCGTTCACATTTTTCATTACATTTTTATATATTTATTATCTGATAAATTTTTTAGAAAACAATAACATATATACGAGATAATTTTATTTTATATTTAAATTATTAACTAATCTCTATATATTTAATGTTATAATATATTAATCTGAATTTTATTTAAACTTATTGATTTTATTACGTAATTTAATTTAAGTGCCAAAAGATTTCTATCAACTGTTACGAAAATGTGATAATGCATCTTATCTTATTTCATTCTTCCTCAATTATTTAAATATATGTTTATATATGTATAAAAAGTAAATACATAAATAAAATGTATATACATATATGATGATATACAAGAATTATGTCATTTTATAATCCAAAAAATAAGCGTCGTTTTAAATAAATAAATAACACCCCCGTACAGGGTACGGGTCATCTGCTAGTATTACCAGTATATTATAAAAGTTACTTTAATCCAATCGTATATATCACCCTTCAATAGATATAATCTTAGTTCGATATTTTACATATCTTTTATTTTACATATCTTTTATTATAATAGAGGTAGGCTCAAGAGAAACGGATGTGATAGAGGAACGTAAGTACTAGTAGACGTTGGATTAATTGAATTTCAATGGCTAAGATTAAGTGCCTATAATAAAAGAGAAAGAGTAGAAAAATGCTGATTTTATATGGTAGTTACGTATATGTAAAGCCCATAATTATAGGGATTTTGTGTACAGAATCCAATCTCATTATCAAACCAAATTCCGGATGCAGATATTGAAAATTCTACGCCAAAATCTCAAAATCCTCCATTGATGTCATTCCATAACTTCTTCTCTGTTGTTGCAATTTCACATCGCCGTTCTTCTTCGCATTTAGAGTTAATTTCAGCCATTGAAAAGTTCGATTTAGGCCGAATATTACCATAACTCTGCTCGAACTAAAGAATCCTCCTTCGTAATGGAAAATGGTAAGTGTTGGACCGTGGATAAATGGGCCAAGTTAGAAGCGGCCCAAAAAGGAACCAGCAAGGAGAAGCCCAATTAATGAAGGTATTCCCAGCGGTTGGAAGGCTCAGCCTGGAAGCGAGGGAAAACGTGGTATATGGCTAGGCATTGTGGTAGACTGATAGGGACGGTTAGAAGAGAGAGAAGTGGCCTAAAATCAAGGAAGCCAAGATATAACATTACGATTCTATTTTCTAAACGGTTATGCTCTCTGAGCTATCATCGATCATAAGAAAAACGCTCTGTAATTGTAATCTGGTTCTTGAATCAAAGCCCGATCAAGACTAAATTTGAACAATTCTAGTGTGCGGATTTTCGCTCCAACAATTTGGCGCCCACAGTGGGGCGAATTTGATCAAGAGCCTTGCTTGTCGATTTCAGAGCTCCCTTCTATCCAACATTATCTTCACTTGTTAATCGCCTTGATCCTGTTCTTAGAAAAACAGCAAATCTGGGAAGGTTGGATTTATACATATTATTATTCTATCTAGAGAAAGCATATAATTATTCTAGTCTTTTTTTGACAAATCCCATTTAATAAGCTCTCTATCATATAGTTGTACTAGTTTTGCACATCAAACTATATATGTTAGGAGTTGTGTGATCAGCTGAATGCTTAGCCTACTGATGCTCAACCTTGGTTGACCTGAACAACTGGCGCCCTGCTGAGGGCATGGGACATGTTGTGGTGGATGAGTTGCCCTTTCTTTGTACAAAAGAAGTCTTATGATCAACCGTACCTACCATTGTGGTGGCAAAACAAGTCTTATGTACAAAACAGGTCTGCTTTGCTACATGTTTTGACAGCCAAATCTTTCAAGATCTTCAATCAGCTCAAGGGAAGTTTCTCGAGCTCGCAATTGGAATAGTTCGCGGTATCCCTGAAACCAACATCTGCTAACATATATAGTTTACAGGTAATTAATATGATTGTTCACAAACAATCTTTGCCTTGTACTAAAACTGGTACCATTAAACAAACTGCATGGTTCAATAATTGATCTAGTAGACATGGGGGTTTTGGGTACCAGATGGATTGGCATTTATGTATGATCCCTGAACTGTGTATATATAGATAGGTTGTAAAAGCACTTGGAGAAACCCTTGTTGGAGCTTATATATTGCCAAGAAAAATGTCCTTTACTCACCAAACCTAACTTACCTTAAGCTTATCCTTCTTTCTCAATTCTCATAATTGATTGAAATTTTGAAGTTTGTTTGACTGGTTTGTGTCAACGGCTCTGATTAATTGTCAGGTTCTACTAGTCTATCCAAGCGCACGTACCCATAATCAATTATCTTCCGGTCTGATTCCAATTCCAATGGTGAACATCTTCAAGGTTATGCAGCAGGTGCAGGACTCTCTCTATATATATGACAGCTAAAAACTAACCTCTATATTAGGTGCAACCACACAATACTTGCTTCACAACATCATAAAATTAATCTTTAGCTGTCTTTCTAGGACTCTTGATGTTGAAAGGGTACTTAACTGATAACCCTGCAGGCTAGCATTGCACGTGCTGGCCACGTGATACAAGAGTTGTATGGGTCAGCCCAACATATCCAACAAACTCTACGTACCTAGCTTGTCCAAACAAGGCCGAAAATCCGGCCCTTGTGCAATATTATATAGCTTCTCATCATGCAGACAAAAGTGTACTCAAATGTCTCTAAGCAAGCATTTATATGCACAGCTTGTAACCTACACAAAATTCAACCAAAGTGTCAACAACAACAAAAAGATGGAGCAAGAAGAAGAAGACGGGAAGATGATGAAAAGACTGAAAATGATACCAAATATATGTCAGGTTAAGTTCATAGTCGTAGGTATACTAGCTAATTAAATTGCTTATAATAAGCCTTTCAGGTCGATCGGCTGTTGTCCACAAACAAGAGGTGTGAGAGAAAAGATATATGTATATATGAACTCCCAATTTGATTCAAGAGGTGGTTTGTTTCATCTGTTTCTTATATACATATATGCTGTAATCAATATATATACGCACATGTACGTAGTCCATGTTTTCTTCGTGTATATATGTCAGGTTAAGTTCATAGTCGTAGGTATACTAGCTAATTAAATTGCTTATACTAAGCCTTTCAGGTCGATCGGCTGTTGTCCACGAAACAAGAGGTGTGAGAGAAAAGATATATGTATATATGAACTCCCAATTTGATTCAAGAGGTGGTTTGTTTCATCTGTTTCTTATATACATATATGCTGTAATCAATATATATACGCACATGTACGTAGTCCATGTTTTCTTCGTGTATATAAAGCCTGTAGCTGTTAAATAAAATCTTGTGTGTGTATATTCTACTAGCTTGTTTAATACTAGTATGCACGAAAGAAGAATTATTAGCGGAACATTATATTAGCCCAGCACGGCTATATGCCTATATATAGCCCATAAGTACGCAATGGCTATGCATGTGCATGTGAATCTAATTGCCCGTGATGGTACGGTGTGTTTGGAGCCATGGCAGTATGTTGAACGTAGTATGATGGTTCACATATGCATGGCCAGCATTATGATGGCATGGGTACCCCGCCCATCATCAACATATATGTCATGAGCAGCCATGGAATAATAATGGGTTCGGAAGCGTGAACATAACTCAAGAATAAGTAGCTAGCTAGACAACACACCTCTTTTTTTTTGGTTGAAAGCTAGACAACACACCTCTGAAGAAACGAATTTGTCTCCTTGCTAGTTTAAAGAGTGTTGGTGTGGGTAGGTGTAATTTTTGTGTACTAATGATTAATCATGAATATGGTCTGTTTAAACATGGGATGTTTAAGCTTATCAAGTCTTATTTATGGCTTTTAATGCGAATCTATTTGGAAGTGGTTCAAAATCATCATTTGTCACAGAAATAGAGGAGACCAGCAATATATATAATGAATTAAGAAGCTAGCTTTATGAGCGATCCATTCTTAGTTATATGAATCTTAATTGAAAACACGAGAATTAGATAATAGGATGTGTGAAGTGCCTTCAATTCAAAAGTTGTGTTGCCGAGAAAGCTGAACTGGTGGCTACACACATGACAATATGACATGATACTAGTATAAGCGAAACGCAATAATTAGCATTCCCTTTAATAAAGGGGATAGTTCCTCAATGTTTTTGGTACTCCCTCCGTTTCACAATAAGTGTCGTTTTAGCACTTAAAATTTGTTTCATAATATGTGTCGTTTTAGGTTTTCAAAGTGATTTATTAAGGGTAATAATGATAATTTTTATTGGAATGTGTATTTGTTGACTAAAGTTGTTCATTCATTGGCCAAAAAAATGTAATGAGTGGTGAGATTAAGAAAAAGTTGTAAGTTTTAAAGTGAATGATTGCTTTTCTTAAAAACTGTGCTGAGAGCTAAAACGACACTTATTGTGACACGGAGGGAGTAGTATATTCATAAGTAACAAAAAGTGTAATTATGGCAGCTCTTTCGTATTTCATACCGGAAAAGACCTAATGATACCTAGCTCCTTGTGGAGTACTACGGAGTAATATTTTTTCAAATATACGCAATTTGAGGGAGTAGCCGATCGAGTTCATGATGGGAGTTTGGAGCCTTTTTGAGTTTACTGAAATCAGGGCAATCAACCATTCAACCTAGCTAGGAGCAAACATTCTTCACCATCACTTAACTGTGTTTACCCGAAAATTTTGGCTACTTACTTATAGGTATCATATATATGATCTTCATATAAGGACATGCCATTTCATCGAATATGAATCGATCAATCTTAATTGGACTATATATGATGAAGAGGTCTTCAAAAAAGAAAGCAGTCTCCACTCAAAACTTAACAGTACATCTATATGTTGCCATTGCTTCCCATGATTCTATTCCCTCCTCCATCTCTTCTTTTCATGCTAGCTACTCTCTAACGTACAATATACTTATATAACCTTTATATAAAGTGCAATTTCAGCTCCACTATGCCATATACTACTACATCATGATAAGTTTTTGAGCCTCTTCATACACATGGCATATGTATATTATCAATAACTTGATTTATCTTTTTGCATAGCTAATTTCATGATCTATACGTACTGCTCTTATAAAAATGTATATGCGGCGTATATAACAGGCGAGAGGCTTTCCTGCGATAAGAACCTAGCTACATGCATGTGTATATACTATATATGTGTGACATTACCGATACATGAACATTAGTATATTAATTTGAGCATAATAGTATGAAATTGAATTATGTGTAGCATATCAATTATTGGGTGTTTCCTAGATGGTTTAGATATGGGCCGGGGTGGGTACTGTATCATGAAGCAAATAGTGGAGACCATGCATGCTTTAATTTTGACTTAGAGCAAATTCTTCTTTGATCGAGAACCATTTCGCACGCCACATCATGCAATATTGTGCAAGACGTCATCATGCAGATTCATTAATTAAATTGTTATTAATTTTAAATTATAAGATGAAAAAATTTAAGAAGTGGATGAGCAATACTACAATAGACAGTATATATAGTATGGTAAGCCTGGATGCAATGTTGTGGGTGGACCCAATCTTCGTGGGTGGACCCAATTTTCACTCCATTCTTATGTTGGTATGGCTCCATATAAGTCCAAGCAAACCACTTTCTACATAATACTAGTATAAGAATATGTATGCTGCAAAAATAAATTGACCAAAAGGGGAGAGGAAATTTTAGAAAAGTAGGAAATTGAATTAGATCGATAAGAAGGTTTATTAGTTTTCTTTTTCTTTTTCTTTTTCTACGTATTCGCGTATTTGATTGTCTATGTTTCTGACCTCTTAATATACTACTCCCTCCGTTTCAATAAACATGTCTTTTTAGCTCTAAAAGTTTGTTTCAAAATACATTTCTTTTTACATTTTTGGGCATTTACTTTACAGATTTACCCTTATAATCATTAGCAGTTTATTAGTAGTGGTTTTCAATAAAGTAAAAAAGTGAGGTAATAATTAGGGGTATAATAGTACATTTAATAACTTCCTTAATATATGTGCAAATGACTAAAAGGACATGTTTATTGAAACGGAGGGAGTATGCTACAACAACAATTCTATGATCCACACTTGATCATATGTAGACAAATTTCTTCCTTTGAAATGCAAGTAAGGAGAGAGATGTAATGTTGTCCCTATTTTCAAATCTTTTGCTTATAAAGATGCAGATGTGTTTTTTTTCCTATTAGAATTAACTTGTACAGTATTATATAATATATGTACACGCCAAGAAAATACACAATAAATTTAAACTCATGATAAAAAGTACTCCCTCCGTTTCATAATAAGTGTCGTTTTAGCACTTAAAATTTGTTTCATAATATGTGTCGTTTTAGGTTGTCAAAGTGATTTAATAGGGGTGAATGATGATAATTTTTATTGGAATGTGTATTTGTTGACTAAAGTTGTTCATGCATTGGCCAAAAAAATGTAATGAGTGGTAAGATTAAGAAAAAGTTGTAAGTTTTAAAGTGAATGATTGCTTTTCTTAAAAACTGTGTTGAGAGCTAAAACGACACTTATTGTGAAACGGAGGGAGTATAGATTAGCCTGCTAGAAAAGTCAAATCTATCAGTTGAAGCTTACTCCCTCCGTCCCCGAAAACTTGTCCGTAAAGTAGATTTGCACGCGGATTAATGAAAGTGGTAAAGTTTGATAGGTGATGTGAAAAAAGTGGTAAAGTTTGATAGGTGATGTGAAAAAAGGGATAAAGTTGATGAATAGAATAATAAAGTTGATAGGTGATGTAAAAAGAGTGGGGATAGTTTTGTAATTTTATTGAAAAAAGTGATAAAGTTGAGGAGAAAGTTGGGTAATGAGTGTAAAAAAAAAATGATATAAATGGAAAGAAATGGAGGTGGACAAAGTTTTGGGGACAACCGAAAAGGAAAGACGGACAAGTTTTCGGGGACGAAGGGAGTAATACGGAAGAGAAAAAGACTCATAATGATAGTATATGAACAAAATAATGATATGTTTCAAAGGTGAGCACAAACAAATTTGGAGTCCACAAAAGAAACCTAAATTGTTTCATTGTTTGTCGTCGGAACTCCAAACTGCTGTCTTGAGAAAACATAAGGATATAAACCAAAATCATACAGTAAGGTGTAGCCCCTTTTACCCCTACACAAATCATAAGAGTACATGATAAGAGTACACAAAAAGCTAAACCCCTTCAGTCTTGTTTTTGTATTTTTCTTGGAATCAACTCTTTTTTGTATCGGATATTGGAAACATTACCTTCCCACGCCATTCTCTCCTACATAACCAAACTTTAAAATAGTTGCCCGTATTTTTTCCTTTACAAATTAAATGCTACTCCCTCCGTTTCACAATAAGTGTCGTTTTAGCACTTAAAATTTGTTTCATAATATGTGTCGTTTTAGGTTTTCAAAGTGATTTATTAAGGGTAATAATACTCCCTCCGTTTCATAATAAGTGTCGTTTTAGCACTTAAAATTTGTTTCATAATATGTGTCGTTTTAGGTTTTCAAAGTGATTTAATAGGGGTGAATGATGATAATTTTTATTGGAATGTGTATTTGTTGACTAAAGTTGTTCATGCATTGGCCAAAAAAATGTAATGAGTGGTAAGATTAAGAAAAAGTTGTAAGTTTTAAAGTGAATGATTGCTTTTCTTAAAAACTGTGTTGAGAGCTAAAACGACACTTATTGTGAAACGGAGGGAGTAATAATTTTTATTGGAATGTGTATTTGTTGACTAAAGTTGTTCATTCATTGGCCAAAAAAATGTAATGAGTGGTGAGATTAAGAAAAAGTTGTAAGTTTTAAAGTAAATGATTGTTTTTCTTAAAAACTATGCTGAGAGCTAAAACGACACTTATTGTGAAACGGAGGGAGTACAGTACAACAAACAAACCCCACTGGTATTATTATCCCATCCCACGCCACACCCGAGCAATAATTTCATTTTTTACTCAAAAGGATTGGATTTTGTGCTCAAATACTTGTTGGATTGGTGGGTTTGTCTTGGAGTTGAGAAGGGTTTGTCAGGAATATAGTACAGTATATAAACAAGCCGAGGGTACATTGGAAGCTCTACAGATCGAGGAATAGAATCTAATAGAAACCCACGTACCTATATATATAAAATTCCTTGTCCATCCATTTTCACAATTTTCTCTGCCTGGAATTGGTCTTCACCAAGCCCAAAATCCCCTAGAAAGCTGTGTTAATCTCTGTGTTTATGCTCTTGGGTGACAAAGAGATTAATAGAATCATCCTGTCTAGCTAGCTAGCTTGTTAACTCCCATGGAGTGAAGAGCTACAAAAGCCCACATTTTGTGTATCAAGCAACACCGGCCAGGAAATGATCAGAACAAGCATTATAGCATAGAAGTACAACCAGAAGCTGAAGAAAGGAAGAAGGAATCTTTATTGCTTGTTGCCTCAGAAAACAGACAAATTATAGCTAGGCAAGAGCTAGAAGAAATTAGATGATGGCAAATTGTTCAACTACGGCCATGCCAATTCTTCTCTTGGCATTGATTGTACTCTTCTTCTTTGCTTCCTCCTCCACCATTGTTTGCAATGCTCTCTCGCCCAACTCCGACGCCAGCCCACCGGGGAATCAGACTGAATTAATAATGCCGGCAGAGGATCTTCAGAGGCTTAGGAGGATAAGAGAACATCTCAAGAAGATCAACAAGTCTCCTCTCAACACAATTCAAGTAAGCCTATATATATACTTACATGTTTCAATTTCAGTTACATTATTATTTCCCTTGGTTTTCTGTTTGTAGAAAAATTCAATCTTTATGACATTTGGATTTTCCTCTTTTGGCAGAGTTTAGATGGTGATCTCATAGACTGTGTATTAGCTCATCAGCAACCGGCTTTTGATCACCCTCAATTAAGAGGACAAAATCCATTGGTAAAATAAATACTATTTCAAGGATTTTTTTTTTGGTATTATGTTTCATGAAAAAATGTTTAATAACTGAAGAAATTGCAAATTTGTAGGAGCCACCAGAGAGACCAAAAGGAGTTAATCCAAGAGGAATGCAAGAGAGTTTTCAGCTATGGCAATTAAATGGAGAAAGATGCCCTCAAGGAACAATCCCAATTAGAAGAACAAAGGAGGAAGATATGTTGAGGACTAGCTCTGTCAAAAGGTTTGGAAGAAAGCCAAGGAAAATTGTTAGAAGGGATTCAGATGGAAATGATCATGAGGTAATAATCAGTTTTAGTTGAATTTTCATTTAGTTTGTTGTATTAGTGCTGGAAATTTTACTATTTTTAGCCTTGGAAAGCAAGGATAGTTGTGAAAAACACCAAGTAAGAAATCTCAAGGGAATTGAAATAGGCTAGGGTCAAAAGGCAAAACTGATGAAAAGAAACACATGCACTTAAAGTTTGCTGGCTGTCTGTTTTTGTCCCCTTTTCTCTCATATGCTACAGTATTGTTTTTCTTTTTCAAAAGAGGAGAAGTGACAATATTTAATTGCCCTAAGTTAACATTCTCAAGAGATTATACTACTTGAAAGGATGTGCATGCCTTTTTTTTCAAACAAAAAAAACAAATGCTTAAAGCGTAGGGTGGAGATGGGAATTCAATTTGGAAAAGCAAAGTAGGATACCGGAATGTCTAAGATATACTCGTATTGAATTGGCAGAGTTTTATTGTTACCTATAAGGCTAGCTATAACCATGAATGTGAAAGTTGAAGGCTTTATAAAAAGTAGAGGGGGAAATGATAAGAAGAGAATGAAGCTTTTGCCTTTAACATGGAGTAGAAGTTTTCTTATTGATTTGGCGAACATATCCTGGTTGGATTCATCATTCCATGAATTCATTTATTGGGGAAATTTAGCTTCTTTTCTTTTCTAGTTGCAATTACTGATTCCCATGATCATGATGGTTTCTCTCATTCCTTTTATGTCAGAGAGTGACAATGATACTCTTGCTTTAATCCAATCAAAAGTTAAGTGACTGTTTTTTTTAATGTAGAGTACGTATAGAAATTAGAAAAGCAAAGTTTCAACCTTAAATGAAATTTCATTACAGTATAATATAACTAATCCTAAATTCTACGTTTTTTTGACGAAAAGAAATAAATTATGGTGTGATTTTTGTAACACATACATGTTATATAAAGTTGTAACACTAGATGTGTGTGATTAATTGGGATTATATGATGAATGCAGCATGCGGTGGGATATGTAAGTGGAGACGAGTACTACGGAGCAAAAGCAAGCATAAACGTATGGGAGCCCAAGATTGAAACCCCCTACGAATTCAGCCTCTCCCAGATTTGGGTCATTTCTGGCTCCTTCGGTGACGATCTCAACACCATTGAAGCCGGTTGGCAGGTACGTACGAGCTGAGTGCATGCGTACATTTTCTACCTGCCTACTTTTGTACGTAGAGCTCATTAAATTGGTCTAATTAGTTGGCTTGTGCATATAATCAAACAGGTAAGCCCCGAGCTTTACGGGGATAACCACCCTCGGTTCTTCACATACTGGACGGTACGTAATTAATTAATACTAGGATATTCACAACTCACACTGTATTAATAAGTAATTGTATAATAGTGGTACGTATAAAGTTGCGTTCGTTTAGATAAGCAATTTGCTGATGCTGATATAATGTAAATGCAGACGGATGCATACCAAACAACAGGGTGTTACAACCTGCTGTGCTCGGGATTCGTACAAACAAACAGCCAAATCGCAATCGGGGCGGCCATTTCGCCCACCTCGTCGTACCGCGGGGGCCAGTTCGACATCAGCCTGCTGATCTGGAAGGACCCGAAGCACGGGAACTGGTGGCTGGAGCTGGGCAGCGGGGTGCTGGTGGGCTACTGGCCGGCCTTCCTCTTCTCGCACCTGCGGGAGAAGGGGGCGAGCATGGTCCAGTTCGGGGGGGAGGTGGTCAACGCGCGCTCCACGGGGGGCCTCCACACGGCCACCCAGATGGGGAGCGGCCACTTCGCCCGCGAGGGCTTCGGCAGGGCCTCCTACTTCCGCAACCTGCAGGTGGTCGACTGGGACAACAACCTGCTCCCGCTCTCCGGCCTCCAGGTCCTGGCCGACCACCCCGACTGCTACGACATCCAAGGCGGGGTTAACTCCGTTTGGGGTAATTACTTTTATTACGGAGGCCCTGGCCGCAGCGTCAAGTGTCCCTAGCTAGCTACGTACGTACCTCATTATTTGATTTCGTAAGTTGAAAGTTTCGGGTGTGTAGCTCCTACGTAATTGGCATGCATGCTGCGTGCAATCAATTCATTGCACCGGCACTATTATGTTGTATGTAAATTTTGAAACAAAAGAGCTACTAGCATATAATATATATAATATAGTCAATTATTATATATATATATATGAGAACCTACGGGTTTGTTTGGATTGCTACACCTTCTTCTTCAAATGTGTACAAGTTGAATCGAGTCGAAGCTCTTATTACGCTCCAGTTTAATTAGTTGACAATTTTGGGACTGGGCCATCTAGTTTGGACCACGAGCTGATTGGGCTTGGCTTGTTGTTCATGGACACTTTTCTTCTCACAGATTATAACTAATCAACTACAGTAATTTGCTAATTAAAGACGTGACGCTTGCTCCATTTTCAGTTTCTCTGACATTATGTTTAGGTATTTGTTACACCTGGAGGGTGATGTTCTCCTAATCACCTCTTATATCAACCAATTTGTTGTTTTTCTTGGAAGAATATATGTATGCCAACCAATTTGTTGATATATGGACAGCTAAAATGAACTCAAACATGGGGCATACTAGCTGGTTTGGCCTAAACCTAACTGGGACTCTCACGTTGATAAGGGGGATTGTATTTTGTAGTATTAGATTCTGAATAATTTTTCATTTCGATAAATTTTTATTGAAGAAAAAACATACAAGTTTGCATTGTTTTGTTTGATACACATTATAATCTGTCGTAGGTAGAACATATATTTCAAAATTTCCTTCCATCGTTGAAAATATAATTTACATACTACTTTGCATATTAAAAATGTTGCCCATAATATAGTTAGGCTAGAAAATTGCCAGCAAGATAGGGAGTTAACAGATGGCAATAAACTCCGTTAGAGGGAAGCGGCAAAAATGAAGTCGTGACATAGACGTACTCCAGAATCTTTCTAGTTTCATCATTCAAAATTCGATTGGATGACCTCGTCCTCATTGATTGTTGACCGACATCCAATTCTGTAGTTTGTCTGTAGCCCTGTCCCTCTCTGTCAAATAAGTGCATTAGGCGGACGTAATTAGGCACTTGTCATTTTAATCTTGTTTATTCAAAGCGCTAGATTCGCTAATACTCATTTCAGAGTTTATTAATCAAACGATTAACACGTTTGAGGGTCCCAGAGTGCGGAGGGGTCCATTCAGAACAAAGTAGAATCTTCTCATTATCATAATCCAAGTGCTAAGAACATGTGGCCACCGAAGTACCGAACATTAACATTAACATGAATTGTACGTGCTTATGTAGCTATATACTTTCTTAATGCAATTTCTTACTTTTGTGACCGGAACAAATTACGAGTAGATTATGAATTTATGAGTATAAAACCCTTTTGTTTTTTTTGTTGATGGGGGAGTGGAGATAAGCATTGGGGTTGGGAAAGTGGCAATTGGGACACGTGGCAATGACGGAGAGGTTGTTGTACATGGCCCCACTAGACACCAGCTGGAGACCCTTGATTGGTTAATCTTGTATAAACCGTGAGAGGTCGAGAATGAGGAAATCGTGGAGCCCTTTCTTTCAACAATATTTTACTTTTCCTTTCTGCTACCCCTATTTCCATTCCAGCTCAACGTTTGATTATCATCATCACCAACTTCTAGATGCCTCGACTATCAACCCTTGTTCTTCATCTCCTCTCCTCTTCTCCTTCTTGATTGGACTGGTCTTTTCCTCTCGAAACTTCTTCCGACTCCAATTTTGAAATCAACTTTGCGTCACTCTTACTCAGCGAGAGAGGACAAGTATTCAAGCTGCTAATACTTTTCTCTTGATGATTCCGAGAAAGTGAAAAGGGGAAAATCAAAGGAACAAGGGCCTGATTTATCACAGCTCAAGAAAAGACTAAATCTTTGAGTTGGGTTCCTGATAAATTGCTTCTTGTGTGGGTGTTTTAGAATGATTCGAATGTACATAGCATTGCTGCAACTATGGGAGCTTATTGTGAGCTCTTGGGTTCATTTGCTGTATGGATTTTACATCTTCAGCACAGCGGTTGCGGGTGATTTATCCCAGGCTTTGTACGGATTCTTTAGAAACCCTAATTTGAATTTGGAGGTCAAACAGATTGTTGACTCCCAAACCACTTCCCCAATTGCCGATTTGCCTCCCATTGTTCTTGTTCACGGAATCTTTGGCTTCGGCCAAGGGGTAAATAATCGCTTCTTCTTTTCTCTACTTTTTTCAATTCTGCTTTGTCCAGTTCACTGAGTCTTCAATTGAATCCTTGAACTTGTTCTATTTCTGCAGAGATTAGGGGGTTTGTCTTATTTTGGGGGAGCAGAGAAGAAGGATGAGAGAGTTCTGGTACCAGATTTGGGTTCTCTAACCAGCGTGTATGACAGGTGTTTGCTCTTGACAATTCATACTTCTTTGCCTGCAAATTTGCTTCTTTCCTGCTGCTGATTTATCAAGGTTGAACTTGACAGGGCTCGTGAATTATTCTATTATTTGAAAGGAGGTCAAGTTGATTATGGTCAAGAACACAGCAAAGCATGTGGCCATTCTCAATTTGGAAAAGTTTTTGAGAAAGGTCTGTGCTTTCTTATAGCATTTCAGAAAATCAAGACTCAAATCTTCAGTTTTGAGTATGCTGGGCTTGCTCAGCGATAATTTCTTGAATTTAATGTGCAGGCCACTATCCAGAATGGGATGAAGACCATCCGCTCCATTTTGTTGGGCATTCGGCTGGAGCACAAGTTGTTCGAGTAATGCAGCAAATGCTTGCTGATAAGGTCTTTTCTCTATTATAATTTGCATCCTCTCTTGAGCTAAATTGGATGCTTTGCAAATGCATCTATGGAAAGTTACCTGAATTTAAACTGTATGATTGTTTAGGCGTTCAAAGGACATGAAAATACATCTCCTGACTGGGTTTTGAGCCTAACATCATTGTCTGGAGCATTCAATGGGACTACAAGGACCTATTTTGATGGTATAAGGTAATTGCTTTTTCCTCTAGTTTCTTATTTTTCCCTCTAATAACACTAAAGGTCTTTTGGTTCATTGCACGAAAATGAACTTTGACACGTTTCCTTTCTGTTTCCACTTTCATTGTTTGCAACCAAACAGACACTAGGATTTTAGCATTCTGGCTGGCATATAACATGAATTTGCATGTATGTTTGCAGGCCAGAGGACGGGCAGACGCTGAAGCCTATATGTTTGCTACAGATATGCAGAGTGGGAGTAATTATATACGATTGGTTTGACATTCCATGGCTAAAATCATACTACAACTTTGGGTTTGATCACTTCGACATTTCATGGAGGAAAATCGGTGTGTGGGGTTTGGTTGATTGTCTTTTGGGTAACTCAGGTCCGTTTGCGTCAGGAGACTGGATCCTTCCAGATTTGAGCCTTCAGGGTTCCATTAGACTCAACTATCATCTCCAGACATTTCCGAATACGTACTACTTCAGTTATGCCACAAAGCGTACGATGAAGGTCTTCGGCTTTACTGTCCCTTCTAGCATTCTTGGCATCCACCCTCTGCTTTTCATTAGAGTATTGCAAATGAGCCAGTGGCGTCATCCTTCAGATGTGTCTCTTCCATATAAAGGATACAGGTTTGTTAAGGATTCAGATTTTTAAACATTGCTTAACCATTGAAGCTATAGCTAAGATCAAAATTTTGGGTTTAGGGTGTTGATGTGATTTCTTTTTATAGTTCATGAAAAACATATATATTTTGCTCAAGTTCTAATGATGAAGAGGTGTGAGAATTGATTTGAGTATTGTGCAAATGCATTTGCAGAGACGAGGACTGGTGGGACAATGATGGAGCTCTAAACACAGTATCTATGATGTATCCTCGTTTCCCAATTGAGCATCCACATTGCCATGTTGTGAATGATTCAGATTGTCATCCGTTGCAACCTGGTATCTGGTACGTTACGAATGTACATGTATTTTGCTCTCGTCTTATCTATTTTGTACTCACAAAGTAAATGGCAGCTGACACATGGGTGTTGGTGCAGGTATTACAAGATTATAGAGGGGGATCACATTATGTTTATTATCAACCGGGAGAGGGCAGGAGTTGAGTTTGACTTGATATATGATAGCATTTTTGAACGTTGCAGGAAACATGTATTCAGGACTCCTCAGTTGCTTCCAAATGAAGCTCACTAGCTAGCCACGGTTTTTACCACTTCTTTGGTTTTCAAAATTTATTGTTGCCAAAATTGGAGGCATTGTTGCTCTCATCATGTAAATGTAAAATTTGTTAAGGAAGACGTTAACTTTCAAGAATGAATCACTAGTACAACTTGTACTGTAGTTGCGTTATAAGACAATTCGGGGAGAACAAGATAAAAAAACTTACTGTAATTGCATGTCGTGCATCTATGGCATGTTTCTTAGCCAACCATGACAAGTCTCAATTGCAACAAAAAGCAAGTACAAACATTGAACTCTTCAAATCTTCAATCATTCACAGAATTGATTGGGATAAAAAAAATGACCGGGAAAAAGAATCAGAGGAGCAAGCAACATTATGCTTCCTTAATATTCAACAGTTGCTATAACAACAAAGCCTATGCAGTAAAAAAAGGTCTGGCAAGTTACATATTGTGGGAGAATGAAATATGAAGTTGGCTGAGGAAATCTGCACTTTAAAACAGAAGAAACCATAGAGCTACGCCTCTATCAGAAGAAACCTGTCTTGTAGATGGTTGTCTTTATATGAGCCTCAGTTCATATTCACCCGCCATTGTTATGTATCTGACCCACGGCAGAGCTTGGTACCCGCTTTTCTCAATGACCTTCAAATAGCGAACCTGCAACTCAGACATTTGAATCAGTATTTTACGAAGCTTAGAAACATGTTATTCCAAGAGCGACAAGAAAGCAGCAGCCAGCAATCAATATAACATAATCAGAACCTGATTTGAAGAAAATATCTATTGAAGCAGCTAGACAGGAAGAACATCACAATAAATCTATACTATAACTATAAGACAGAGAATACCCATAGTAAAACATTAAATATCATAACAGGATACATTCATCCTTTTGGAACATATCGTCAAACAAGGAAAAAGTCTTAAACTATCTCTTTTATCACGTGTGTAGTGTAAGTAATGGACCAAGATCATAGAAATAAAGCTGCCACATCGAATTTATATGTAATTTTTTTTTGTAATGGCTTAAAGGTTAAAACATTATTGATAATGACTTGTCATTATAAATAGTACTGCCTAACACAAACATAAAACGAGCATATACAGTTTTCCAATTGTACAGCAATATGACTTTGCTCATATTTCCAAAATTAGGACAACTTAATGATTTTGCGCTGCTGATTTATAGACTATGCAACAATTGAGGCCTCAACCTCTATGATCCCCAAAGCAAACACAAAAGCAAGAGGAGAAAAACGACTATTCAGAGCATGATATACTCGGTTCATTCAATCTCTTGCTTTCAGCTCTCATTCTGCAATTTAGTCTTGCATAGATGGCTTTAATAAATCAGAAAACTAAGGTATATGTAGACAGCAAAATACCTGGATTCCTGAAACAGTAAAATAAGGTATTTCGAACTTGACTCGTATTGGAGCTTTTCGTTCAGGCAATGCTTCTTCAGAAGTGATGCTAGGAAGTTTGAATTCTGCTCTCATCATGTATTCCTACGCATATTAATATTCAAAAAGGTGAGGGAAATAAAATAGTTTGGAAATAACAGGATAACATTTACTAACTGCAAGCCAGTTTTCATGAAATTTGGAACTCTATAAAGCACAAATTTTTTTTGGTACACTATAAAGCAAAGAAATTATTAAAGGTAATATCAACCTTGCCACCAGGAAATGATTTTATCTTCCATACTAGTGCATCCTTTTCAGGCGCATATGAAGCAGATCCCATGGATGTCCGAATATTAGGGTTGGTAGCATCTGAAGGTACAGGAAGTTCAATCTCAACATTTGCAGCGGTGCTGTAAAGGATACACAAGCTAATTACTAAAAAGTTTTATAGTAGACCTTCGGGGGTTATTATTCAAGAATGTAAGAACACAACTTATTCAACAGAACAGCAAATGAAAACCCAAACAAATATTACCTTCGCTCCTTAAACTGGCTTCGAGCTTTTACTGTCATCTCAATTCTACTCCTTGAGTGTATTTCAACCTGAGCTTCCACCCAGATTAAAGGCTTCACCTAAATCAAACATCATAAACAACGATGCTTATCAGATACAGTATAAGCCCATAATTTTGAAAAACGGGATTATAAAGGCTTGATAAAGAAGATTCAGCAAAAATGTCAACCTGCGTACTCAGTCTATAGGTCATGAGATCAAAAGCACCATCAGGAGGAATGAAAGATATAGTTCTATCATTCTCAAAACGCGCTAAACGTACACACCTAAGCATAAGAAGAAAGAGAACTTGGCTAATCAAACAAGGACAAAAGTAGATAGCATAATTCCCGTATTTTAGTGGTCAGTCTGAATAAAAAACTGCCATAGATACGTACTGATGAAACTTGATGTCATCTAGATCAATAGCCTTTCCTTTTGTAGTTCGCCCTTGAGCCTCCAGCAATACTCTATCATTCAGACCTAGCTTACACTCGGGCATACCACTGAAGTAATAGAAATACACTTCTTAGTTACCATAGGATAAAAGAGAAGTGTATAATCATTAGTACAAGACCGAATTGGTGCACGTGCATGTATGCCATGCATTCAAGCAAGAATCACAAACAAGCAGAAAATTTAATACATTCAGCAGGCTAGTGCAGAATTTTTGTTTCAGTATATTGAACTTTTCATGTCCATATATTTTAATTCTTATTTAGGATTATTGAGTTATTGCCTTGATCAGACCTGCTTGCTTGTCTTTGTATAGCTATGTAAAGAAGGGTTGGAAGTTTGGGTTTTGGTTCACAAGCATTTATAAAAAAAAATGAACAAACACACTTGCTATTGTTCCTCAATAAATACATATCCCCTGACTCACTCAATCTTTCTATGCCCTTAACGTGTGCACAGGAAAATTTATGCCATGCACTTGTGCCTGGTATGCTTTTAGAAGCAGTTATGGGAGCAATCCTCATAAATTTTAAAAGCAAATCTCGTTTCAGCTTCTCTATGCTAAAAGGCAAAGTAGGTGAGCCCATTAATGAGCATATAAACAGCATACAATATCTAGTTCAAGTTGCAAGCTAAAACATAAGTTGCAGATAATGCAAACAAACTGAAAAGAAAAAATGAGAAAGAAAAAGATAAGAACATTGGATAGAATTAAAAAAAATTGCCAAATGACAAGGGATACCATATTTCAGCTAGCACCGAAAACATTCAACATACCTTAAGTATGTTCTCATCTTCAATGCACCAACAACATCAGAACGAACTATTTGTCCACTGCTGTTGACGAGCATATTAACACTTTCAACAACATCCAAAAATACCTGATTAAACAAAGAGAATAATTATGTAATGAACTAAGTCTGATACCCTCCTTAAACACTATAAATAATGCAAACTCACTTCATTTTTCTTGTAGGATATTCCTTCACTACGCCAAGATACAGCATTGGTCACAGCCATTGGAGGCCTCTGTGTAACCTCCATCCTGTAGGCATCAGTTTTGATGAACTCGCTAAGAATATTAGCTTCAGTATATTGGGGGTAACCGAAGTCCATTATTTCATCAAGCAATTCATACTGCAGAAATAAACATCAGCACATTAGGCTCAATCTTACATTCATACACTGGAGTCACCAGTCAAAGAAGAATCTTAGATTTGAATCATATACCACTACAACAAAATTATCCCGAAGTGATTCTTCCTCTAGGACTTCAAAGTAATGCTTAAAAACCTGCAGCAGCATTACAAATAAACCGTGAATTTCATCCAAAGTCAAAACAATCCAAGATTCTTAGGGAAAATAATCATGTCATCTTAAGCATTAAAAGTTAAAAGTGAAAAGAAATGGATCTTACATCAACTACACGATGTAGAAACGAAAGAAGGCTAGCAGCATTGCAGTTTTGCCTAGACGCCACCATCAAGTACACATTGTTGTGTTGTATAAACATGTACGTGACTCCATTATCATGAACAACAGGATCTTGAGACTGTGAATCACCAGCATGATGATTACTATAAGCATAGTATAAGAAAAGAATGCAAATTGAAGGATGCACTAAAGAACCTATAACGATCACACAAAACTGCCCCATCTCCAAAGTATAACTCAAGTGAAATAGGATATCTAGTAAGCATAATCTCACCTCATTTTTCCTAGATCTTAAGATTCAGATGAATGCTATACTTGAGCTTACAATTGGGCATAACTTCAGGTTACCTAGTGGAGCTAAAAAATCAAAGAAAATATTCATAGGATATCTAAATCCACTGAATCGTACCTGACATCACATTCTCTTTCTTATAAGAAAATATATTAACTCAAGAGTGCCTAATTCCTAAAGTAAAGGGGAATGTAAGAAATTGAAGAAGCTAGAACCCTAATCGTTGCAACAAGGAAGCACAGACGTGCAATTGTGCATTAGAAAAGAGGCAGCTCTAAATAGCAGCTATTGCTCGCAAGAATCAAAAGCAATTGACTTAAAACTCAAATTCCAAAGGTGAGAGGTGAATTATACCTCTTTGTCGATGAGCTTGGCGAAAAACCGCTCAGCCTGAACGGTGGACACATCGCCACGGTAATCCCGACAGATCAAAACACGACCTTTGATATCCAAAAGGAACAGCGCGGAGGCCGCTCCCGACATCGCCAAGTCCTTAACTTGCCGAGCAATCTACCAGAATGCGGAGATCTGATCGACCCTTCCGCCACAGCCGACTAATCCAGATCTGAAAATCGAAATGATGTATTATAGCATCAGAGTCAGTGGTTGAAGACGGTTGTCGCGAGGAGATCGATCGAGAGGGATCGGGTTTGACGACGCTCGGGTTTTGATCTGCTATTCCCACCGTCCCGGGCTCCTGGGCTTTTCTTCCAAGTGAATAAATCACTTGTTTTTTCAGATGATGAAATGGTTTAGCAACAAGATGTTGCGAATAATTAATTCATGTCACCCACGAATAAACTTTTCTTATCATTTTCAGCTTTACATCAACTTTATAATTATAATACTATTCGCATATATCAGGAATTTTCAAGGCAAAAAATTGTGATAAATTGTAAAATTGAAGACTGATTTTTGAGAATACTTGGATTACATATTTGACATTTCTGTTGATGCCAAATAAGCTCTATTCGTGTATGACAGATGTTGCCAATGGCATCCACATTACTCACAGCATACCGCATCTCTTTTACATAATTAACTAAGCAAAAGACAAACTTGGGTACATAACATTGCCAAAACACAGTCTAGAATTTACAATGGGAAATTTATTTCAACGTTCTCTATATGGGGGGCGGGATTGAGCTTATTTCCAACATGGTACACCATCTGAAGGCCAAATCTCCACAAAACTGAATTGTAGCCGAAAATAGAACACATATTGAGCAGTCTTATATCTGAAGAGCATCAGCAATACACCCAGCAAGACTGAGAACCTCGAAAGGAGCCTTGCCCTTCACTTCCTTCACAGTCAACGGACATGAGTCGGTTATCCAGAAATATGCCATAGCTTCCGCAGGATTACCTAGACAACATTGGAAAGTGTGCATGGAATAAGACCTAATAGGAAGTAATCGATCAATCAAGGCCAGCAGATATTGGCAACTAGTTCATATATTGATACAACTGTAATTCTAAGCCATGTCGTTACAACCATGTTCTTGAAGTGTAGGTTAATTGATACATGCATATACAGTTCACTTTATCACTTCTAGTTGATCACCATAAATGAATCACCAAAGAGAAAGAGATAATCATATCATGAGAAATAAATCAAATAAATTACCTCCAGTATCATGTTTAAAGCGCTCCCATGACCTATTTGGAAAGATCCCATGAGTTACATAAGCACTAATCTTTGTGGCTCCATGAGCAGCCAAGACTTTCTGTAAAGGCAGAAACACATATTTTGCACAGTTCAATTATCATGTAGCTACCAATTAACATCAATGTTTATCCTATAACTGGAGAGTGCAAGAATAAAATAAAACACAGAAAAAGATGTAACATAACAAAATTTCTATCATCTATTGCATATGATTTAGTCAAGTAAAAACATAGGTGTTTAAGGATAGTATACCTGACATTCTATCAGGGTGCCACCAGATTGGACAAGGTCATCAACAATCACAACATGACGTCCTGTTGGATTACCTTCTTTAATACGAACTATACGTTGGTCACCCTCTCGAACTTTTGCACAAACAACCTATGTAAAAAGGGGTTTGTGTATGTATCAAACACATGCTTAGTGTAACAAAGATATTGCCAAGCTTCAACGGATTTCTGAATTCAAAAATAAGAAAAGAGATGATAAAGTGAAAAACGTAGAAGTTACCGAAGGGAAATGCTGCAGCTGCTTGCGGAATCTTTTCCACGCTCCATCATCAGGAAAAGCAATAGTTATCTGAAATCAAGAACAGAAAGCACCAGTAACACAGCAGGTTTACCCGTTTTGAGAGACCATGGTTTTCAGCCCAATCAGTAACTTTATCCTCGCTTTGTCTCCATGAAATGAAAGATGAGGCATTTTTACCTCAAAAAGAAAACATGAGATTTGATTGCTAGGTATTCACATAGAGGATCCACATATGGCACAAGAATGTCTACTAAAATATGAATGTGGTCCACAAATTATTAGTCTTACATTATCAGAATCAGGGAGGTCTTGTAGCCTCTTCTTGAGCAACGGAATGCCACTCTCAAAACATGGCAATATGTTATCGCCAAAGTAGAACCTTTCCTGAGATACAATACATTGGATCAAAATACTCACTCATAAGCATGGAGCAGTTCATCATCTTTGTAAAGGGCAAAGGAAGCATGGGAAAGAAATGAAAGAATATTATCATAATCTCATCGAAACTGACATAGGATGGAAATGGAAAAGTGAGCTGGGAAGAAGTGTAGATTGGACAAACCTGTAAAGCGTGTATATCAAAAATGACTAAACTAGTAGGTCCACCCCTTGAGATAGGAATGTTAGAGAGAATCCTAGCGAGAGCAAAAGCAGTGGCGATATCACCCTCTTCCTCAATGCGCTCAGAAGTGCCGGTTGGGAAAAAGGGAAGGACGAGAGTGAAGGAGGCAACAAACAACTTGGGCAAGGCATAGATGACAGAGAGCTGTTCAAATATGACTCCTGGTGAGCTGAAGGAGGCGAGGAAAGCTACATGCTGCCCTCGGATTCCATGAGCATTGGTTATGAATAGGTTTGGGAATCCATCTTCAAATGTCCTAACCCAACAATTTAATTTTACAACAACTCTCATTATACAACAACAAGGTAGCTGAAGCAGCAGTTATAATAGAACCTTGAAATAATCTGCTGCTCACAAGATCAGCATGTCAATTCGATTTAGGGCCCGTTTGGTATCCAACGGCGGAAACGTAAACAGAATGGAATTCGATTAAGGCCCCGTTTGGTATCCAAGATTTTTGTTTCAATTAATGTATAGTGACACATAATTGGACTCGGGTTCGTTTCCATTCCGTTTACGTTTCCGTCTGTGGATACCAAACGGGCCCTAAAATGATCTCTAACAACATCAACTGGAAGTCAAGAGAGAGAGAGGGGTGGTGGTGGTGGTGGTACCTCCAACTAATGCTACGGAGCTCAATGCCGTCAGACTCGGCGGAGATTCTGCGAGCAAGGGCCTCGGTCTCGGGGCAGTAGAAGAGGCAGACTTTCTTGGAATGCTTGATGGAATTCCTCAATGCGGAGGCCGGAGTCGCCATGGGGATCACGGGAGCGCTAGGAAGGACGTGGATCGGGTCGATCCGGCAACTGTAGTCAACGCTTTTCCAGCGCTGTTGGTAGGGTTGGTTGCTTTCGCATTTGATTTGGGAGTTTTTAACCCTAATTGGATTCCAATTGAGCCATGGCTTCGAATGGGGCGAGCAGGATGGCGATATTCGGGCCGCCGGCATCCTCATTCAATTGGATTTTGTGGAGTTTTTGCAGTTGAAACCCCAACTCGGAGCTAACCCAAACGCTGCCGTTGCTTGCTTCCCTGTATTCTATGCGCAGACGTAGTAGTGCGAGAGCGATACTAGCGCAACGACGTCGTATTGGGTTGGATCATTATTATATACTGTATATTGTATCCTCTATTCATGCCTTGAACTGACTGGACAGAGGACCGAACATAGATCACATTCGAACATAGATCACATTTGAAGTAGTCTTTTATGTTGAACCGAACATAGATCTGAAAATTAGTCTACATTGCATAGCCTAATGCAATGGTTATAGGGGACTTGTGCAATTGAACACATTGATGTGCACGGTTCTCTCTCCATATTGACTATTGAGCATGTTTAAGATTAATTCGAAACTTCAAATAATGCAACAATGGTGAAACTTCAAATCGGTATCTTTCCAAGTTTTCAAGGCAGCAATGGTGATGAGATTTCACATTCTTCTCTGAAAATCGATAGGTCACAAGGGGATGGTCACCCCGAAGTTGAGAGTAATTTACATTCAATCCTCTGGCATTTGGCCATCAAAGCAAGGCATTAACTCAGCAGCAACAGCTCAATGATAACGATTCCCCCTAAAATAAATCACAACAAGGAATTCGCAGCAGGTAAGGGGAATAACAACGATGGGAAGGGCATCAAATATTGATAAATGTAAGACCCAATCCTCAATATCAGTATTCAAATGGCTCCAAACTGTCCACCACCGATAGCTAGAATCCCCTAGCGGATTAACACAAGTCTCAATCAAAACTGATAGATAGATTGCAAACTATAAAAATCAAAATGACAGACTCTTAAACTGATAGACTTCAAACAAAGAACAGATTGGAGATGGAACTAAAACGAAAAGGCAAGACGAAGCCAAAAAAGAAAGCTAAGCGGTGAGAAGAACGGCGCCACCGGCCTCCTTGATCTTCTTCTCGGCGGTTTTGGAGATGAGCTTGGCCTTGACAACAAAAGGCTGGTTGGGAGGCAAAACGCCCTTTCCCAAGACCTTAAAGTACCCGAATTGGGTGACATCGATCAAGGGAGCGTTGTCCTTGGAGGCCTTGTCCTTGGCCTCCTGGGGGAGCAGGGACCAGAGCTTCTCGACGTTGACCTTGGGGCAGAAGAACTTGTTACGGAGCTTGTGGAAGTACCTCATTCCGACCTTGCCGAAGTAGCCGGGATGGTACTTGTCGAACAGGATCCGGTGGTGGTGCATGCCTCCGGCGTTACCCCGGCCTCCGGGATGCTTTCGGTGCTTCCCGATACGCCCATGCCCGGCGCTCACGTGCCCTCTCTTCTTCCTGTTCTTCCTAAGCCCGGTTGTCATCTTCTTCCAGTTCCGATGCGAGGGAGGCCAAAGGAGCTAGGGTTTCCTACACCCATATATCAATGCGATTTGGGCTCACACGCTAGTACTAGGGTTTGTTCTTTCCTTTCCCATGAATCTCTCTTTGGAATTGGGCTTTGCCTGATATTGGGCCCAATAATACTTGCGTCGTCTTATCTAATTTTGTGCTTCCTTGCATTGAGCTGAACATGACATATTATAAATACGCTGAATTTGTGCCTAATTGTAATTTAGAACACTAAACTTTCAACTTTGTCAATTTAAGAACTAAACCTAACAATCGCGATCTATAGAATCCTCGATCGATGATTTTCACATGCATGTGTGGTTTCCTTGCTTACATGCAAGTAACGGACTCGATATTCAACCTTTTCTTTTTTTGCTTGTGTGGATGGAATTGCTTATGTGGAATAAACCTTTATAAAATAAAAATAAAAAATTGAGAGGAGCTCAAAGGGAAGCTAGAGGTAAGATTGTTGAAGAAAATATTCTATCTATCTCACATTATAGGTAGAATAACAAAATACCACTAATGTATAAGAGAGGAAGAAGTTTTACCAATTAGCTTAAGTTTTTGGGTTAGAATGTGGATTCCAACTTTATATACAAAGTGGTTATGAGAAACCCGACACGCTCCCGTTCTTTCGGCCCACCGAAATCTAACAAAGGTGGGTTTAGGAAGGCGGTAGCAGAGGGGCTAGTGGCATTGGGCTATGATGCCTCCCTTTGCATTTTCAAATGGGAGAAATCGCCCTCTTTTTCCGTTGATACAAAAATAACAATCTTGTGAGCCATCAAGAAGCCGTTTTTGAAGAAGGAAGTGGAGAAATCGAAGGACTGAGCTTTGGTTATAGAGATTTGTATGGTTTGGGATATTAGGCAGGAGGTTGAAGATGAGAGATACAAACTCTAGTTTTATTTTATTTTATTTACTTTATTTTGTATTATTGTGGCTGACGTGGAAGCAAAGTGTTGATGTGACTTATTTTACTAATGCACGAATCAATGTGTGCTATACACCATCAAGCGAATCATGTGAAAATCATCGACGCCCAAGGACACAATAGGTCGCGAATGTTGAGTTCGGATGTCAAATTGACTTATTTAAAATTTGCATTGAGGACCATGGAGCGTGATTACTCTCAACTTAACAATTTTCCTCTTCTCCTTCTTCTTGATCCATACACGCGCGCTTCGGGCAATGTTTTTAGTTATACAATGGTAGGTTTCTACCAAAAAGTTATACAATGGTAGGTTTCTACCAAAAAGTTATACAATGGTAGGTGGTTATGATTAACCGCGCAATGACTTACTTGTCATGTGCTCTTAAACGTTAATAAAAAGAGTGAAAATACGTACTCCGTAACGTAATACGGCCAAAATCAGAGAATATAGTAGCAATGCCCCACTCGTAGCCGTGGGAAGATGCTAAACTTTGGCTAGCCAGATTGAGCTACGTGGAGCTGTTGTGACTTCCCATCTGCCAAATTAATTAATGTGTGCAAATTAAGTATCTGCTTATCTTTCCTCAATTTCCGATTGGGCAGAAGCCCTCCTTATTCGAAAATATATATATTTTTTTAAAAAAATTATTTTAATAAAGATTAAATATATTGCTACCAAAAAAAAAAGCCCGAGGATAGCCAAAAGTGCATTAAAAAATAGAATGATTTTGGTATATGGCATTTTCCAAATGCCATATAGCATGAAAATACCACAATATGTCAAATTTGCACACATAGCATAGTCCCTCTCTCCACCAGTTGACCGACCGTTGACCGGTGTTGACCGACCGTTGACCAACGTTGACCAACCGTTGACCGGCGTTGACCGACCGTTGACCGGCGTTGACTATCATCAATTGTCACCTCAAAGTGACAATATTCACACCTAATTGTCACCACAAAGTGACAATATGTACACCTAATTGTCACCACAAAGTGACAATATTCACACCTAATTGTCACCACTAGTGACAATATTCATATTAATTGTCAACAAAAGTGACAATATTCACACATAATTGTCAACACAAGTGACAATATTCACACCTAATTGTCAACACAAGTGACAATATACACACCTAATTGTCAACACAAGTGACAATATTTACAGCTAATTGTCAACACAAGTGACAATATTTACACCTAATTGTCAACACAAGTGACAATATACACACCTAATTGTCAACACAAGTGACAATATTCACACCAGTGACAATATTCACACCTAATTGTCATCACCAGTGACAATATTCACACCTAATTGTCATCATAAATGACAAATTCACATCTAATTATCATCACAAGCGACAATATTCACCAAATAACTAGAACATTATACACCAAATAAGTTTAGCTAAAACAAGACTTATGCACACAACTCCAAATTATCATCACAAGTGACAATATATACTATCACCAATGTTATCACAAGATCTTCTTGATAACATCTAATTATCATCACAAGTGACAATATTCAGCAAATAACTAGAAGATTATAGTAATTATATCGAATAAGTATAGTTAAAACAAGACTTATGCACATAACACCAAATTATCATCACAAGTGACAATACATGTCATCTTAAGTGACAATATATGTCAAATGTATAAGACTTATGCACACAACTCCAAACTATCATCACAAGTGACAATATATATCATCACCAATATTATCAAAGGATCTTTTTTATAACAACTAATTGTCATCACAAGTGACAATATTCAACAAATAACTAGAAGATCATAGTAATTACACCTGATAAATATAGCTAAAACAAAGACTTATGCACAAGTGACAAAACGATTATCATCACAAGTGACAAAACAATCTTTAATAAAACTCATTGCCATCACCATATTATCAAAAAAAAAACTTAATCATCATCACAAGTGACAAAACAAATTGTCATCACATAATCAATCAAGTACCATCTTAAATAATCATCACAAGTGACAGATGGAAGTGTCATCACATAATCAATGAAGTACCATCTTAAATTATCATCACAAGTGACAGAACGAAGTGTCATCACATTACACTCTAACTAGCAAATAATCACAAGTGACAGAAAGCAAAGCTAAATAGAGAAAGCGACAAACCAACAACTGTCACTCGCAGTCAAAATCAGCAATGAGCACAGAAATTGCTCGAATAAAGTGAAATCCGAGCACTAATGAACAGATCCAACTAGAACTAAGCCGGAAACCGGAATATCAAAGCAGTAATCAAAGCCGACGGAGATTAAACGAGGAGAGAGAACTTACGATTTTGAGATTGATCCAAATCAAATGAAATCTTTGCTCCTACACAGCGTCACGAGGAGAGAACTTCTCCGATTCCTTCGCCGAGCCTCGATTCAAGCGATTAGGACAGCGTGGAGTCGGAGATGGCTGACTTTGCCAGATCTGAGCGATTCCTCCCTCAATCCCGCTCTACATCTCAATCGCACTCCTTCCGCCACTACTCCGCCGTCTTCTCGGCCAGATCTGGAATCAGAACTGGAATCGTAGTTCTTCGAGACGTGTTCGAACGGTGCTCGAAGGCCGGGAGAACGCCGTCACGCTCGCCGACGGGATCAAGGAGATGGACGAAGTGATGTTCGAAACCCTAGACCGACTGTTCGAGCGATTGGCGGTCTTGCCTTTCGAGATCGGCATCCTCGTCGTCAACGTCTTGCTCCTCGCCTCTGCCACGTCTCTGACACGGACGGATTGTGAACCGCTTCAGCCGGAGCGCCGCCGCGGGGGAGAACGCCATCGCTAGAGAGGGCGGGGCCGGCGGCGAGATCGATTGCTTCTCCGGTGGCATAGGTGAGGTCGATGGAGGAGCCACGGCCAAGTCGAATGTCGTCGGCCCTTCGCTCGTCGGAACTCAGAGAGACAAAAATCGCAAGCTGAGGGAGGGGATGAGAGGAGAGAGGTGTGATCGGGAAAAGGAGGGGGAGGTGAGAGAAAATTATGGATTTTATATAAAAATTTTATGCCATAAACCTAAAAAACGTAGGTACGGTACATCCGTATAAATCCATACATAATCTATGACCTTTTATCTAAATCTTTCTAAAAATTATCTATTTCTTCACAGGGAAGGGAAGGGGAGGGAAGGCATGCATGTCGACCATTCTGCCTTTTCTAAGCGCCCGACATACTACATATAATAATCGATTTCAATATCTTTGTTACACCAGTCTACATATATGTATGTAAATGTGTAATGTACTGTCAGTGGGATGAAGTGAAGTTCAACTTTTTGGCATTTTTCTGAAATGTAGCAAATATTGTTACTTGATGATTTATTTAAGGGCGCATCGTGATCAAATAGTAAGGTATGATACATAGTTCGGGATTAGTACAAGCCTTAACTAATTAGCTGGTGCCGACGTTTGTAACCGAAAAAAAGAGAAGTCAGGGAAGGCCAGGTAATCTGCCGACGTGAAACACTTTGACCCACATGATTGATTTACTAGATAGCAAGTGCCGACGTTTTTGAGATTTCAATTTCAGGTAATTAATTATATGGGTAGAGTGAGGTATTGCAGCTTGATATGGAGTTAATAATTTGGATTCATTCACCTCTCGATTGAAAGAGCCGGCCGGGCTAACTGTGGGAGATTGATACCAGTACGTATAATTGTAGATATTAGTATTTGAGAAGATTTTCAAATGCTTTTAATTTATAAGAGGAAGGTCACTGCTGACATATTCGATTTTCATTTTTTTTTTTATCTTTCACCTCGTTCGATTAACCGGAGCTAATCTGGACCGGGTACTACCAGGGGTTAAGAAAGACCCCGAAATTCGATCTCTTCAAGTCTCGAACTCATGACCTCTGCGTGACCCAGCCCCATTTTTAACCACTGGGCCAAGACAATTTAGGTAACATATTCGATTTTCTTACATACCCTAACATATATACCATGCAGAACAATATCTCATCTGCAGTGTACTATAGTCAAACCATAACGAATATTATCATGATTACTGTATTATTTATATTTATTGATATACTGTATGTACTTGCAAAAATTCCAAGAATATCCGATTCTGGGCTTGAAAGTGGTATAAATAAGCGAGGAAGGAAAGCAGGAATTGGGTTGAAGAAGTGAGCAGCACTTAAGAATTAAGAAAACCAAATCAATACTAGTTAATTTGTATCCATCCTCCTGGATCTTGGAATTAAGTAAGGGAACTACTAGCAGTACAATTGCTAGTGGTATTTTTTTTTTTTTTTTTTTTTTTTTTTTTGAACAGGTAAGAATTAGGAGGTCCCTTCAGGGGGGCGTCCTAGAGCGTCCGATTGGACGAGAACTTTAAGTTCTGGGTGATTCGTAATAACATTAGTAGGGAGGCTATGGCCCATTTTAGCGATTTTGTTGGCCACAGCGTTACACGATCTACTTATATGGGTAATTCGGACAGTCTCGAACCATCTTAACGAGACTAGGATGTCAGCAATTACTATTTCAATGTCCCATGGGCTTTGTCCTTTTTTGTTAACTGCATTAATTACTACAAGATTGTCGCCTTCTACCCCTAGTTTTCTTATTCCTGATTCCTTTGCCATCCTAATTCCATCTCTTAAAGCCAAAGTTTCAATTTTTGGTACTGATATATTTCCGTACTGGTTCGACCCTATTTTGATCACTTCTGCATCAGGGTTGCGGATTACCACACCAGAAGCTGTAGATCCGTTATTTAACTTTGATCCATCGAAGTTTAGTTTGACGAAGCCTGGGCTCGGTTTTTTCCAAGTGGTTGCTTTTCTTTGTTGACATTGTCTCCTTGGTCGTGTCTGTAGTTGGTCGTTTTCTTTCTCCGTCCAGTTTTTAGTCTGGGCCCAGCTATGAATTTGGGATTTTATGAATTGGCCTAGGTCAGTTATAAATTCATTATCTGTTTGTTGAAATGCAAGCCTATTTCTCTGGTACCATATTCCCCACCATGCAAAAGCCAATTCTGCGAAGTCTTTGGTTCCAATTTTTTGTCCAATTTCAGTAATGATCTGTCTTGGTGATTTACTTGAGGAGTTATAACTTTGTAGAACACGCGCAGTCTTTGGGTTGGTCTTCTTAACTATGTCACGGGTGTGGTCACAGTTGACAAGAAGGTGCTCAGTATCCTCATGCTGACAGTTACACATAAGGCATCCTCCTGGGACAACTACGTTTTTCCTTCGTAATCTGGCCTTTGTTGGGAGACCGTCATTGTCTATTTTCCATAGAAAGTTTTTAACTTTTGGAGAAACATCTAGTCTCCATATCCAAGAGTTTGTTGCACGATTATGGTTTGTGATTTTAGTGATGTGATCGACTGCTGACGAGGTTGTGAACCAGCCATGCTTACTAGGGGCCCAATATAACCGATCAGCGATTTTATTTTCAGATATGGGAACATTTTGTATTTGTTCAGTTTTTTTAATTGGTAGATGGCGTCTTAATTCCTCAATTTTCCATTTTCCTTCCCCAGAGATAAAGTGGTGAACTATACAACTCGTGTCAATTTCCTGGGGCCTAAGTGCATATTTTTGTAGTGGTTCATTGCCCACCCAATGATCTGTCCAAAAATTAACCGTCTTGCCATCGCCAATTTGCCAAATAAGCCCTTGTTCAAATTCGGTTCTTAATTTCATTAGATTTTTCCATTGCCATGATGTGTTGGATTTTATCTTGTATGAGAACAGACTGTCTTGTTTAAGGTATTTTTCTCTTACAACTTCTACCCAAATATTGCAAGGTTCTGCAATTATTTTCCATAGCAACTTCAGTTGGAGTGCTTTGTTCATGTGTTCCGTCTTTCTTATACCTAATCCTCCATAGGTTTTTGGTTTACATATTCTATCCCACCCTATGAGGGGTTTATGGTTTTCGCCTTTGTTCCAGAAAAAATTCCTATTTAGTTTGTCTAGCTCATCATGGATGTTAGCGGGTAGCATAAAGCTTTGCATCACATAATTTGGTTTGGAGGTTAGGTTGGATCTAATTAGGACTGTTCGGCCTTCTTGTGATAATGCATTTGCTTTCCATTTTGACAGTTGGGCCTTTGATTTTCCAATCGTATCGTTAAAATTGCTAGTGGTATATGTATATGGAGGGGAGACGTGGCAGAGAGGTGCAGAGCACAAGTAGTAGCATAACACAGGAATTCGCAACTATGAAATCAGAAGTGATAACTTGAGCTAATGTTCCGAGAAACAACAACTCATTCAAAATTACCTATTGATCGATAGAAAAGAAACACGATCAACAAAGCAATTCAATGGAAGCCATGGAAACCATGGAAGCCAGATATTATTGAGGAAGAGGGAAAACGAGAGTTTTACAACTGAATGAATACCAAATACAGAGAACTCAGTGTTTTTAAAGCGTCTAACAAACTCAACAGAATTACATTTGATCAATGCTACAGATTAAGACACGTGTCTTTCTCTCCACCATTGGATTACTTTGACCAAAGCTTGACCAATTCTGTTATAACGCTTTCACTGTAACACAGCTCCCCTCCTTTGAAAACCTTGCCCACAAGGTTGTTAAGCATCAAAATTTGGAAATTTCTTGACCAAATCAAAGTAGAATTCCCAAGTAGCTTCTTCGGGAGGTTGATTGGTCCACTTAACAAGCACCTGAGTAGCAGCTTTTCCCTGTCTATTCACCATTCGTCTCTCCAAAATAGCTTCAGGTTCATGCACCAAAGCATCTCCCAACATATGAGGCAAATCAGTAGAAGTGACAACATCACCAACATGCAACTTCAACTGAGAACATGGAAAACTGGATGGATTTTAGAGGACTCAGGCAATTGCAACTTGTAAGCAACCTTACCAATTCTATCCAGTACCTTGTAAGGGCCAAAATATTTTGGTGCAAGCTTTTGTGAATTCCTAACAACCACAGAGTGCTGCCTATAGGGCTGAAGCTTGACATACACAAGATCTCCTATTTCAAAGCTCCTATCTTGTCGATGTAAATTGGCAGATTGCTCCATCCTGTGCTGAGCTCTGAGCAAATGAAACTTAAGGATTTTTATCATATTCTCCCTCTCTTGCAAACATTTGGCCACCACAGCAACCTTTGATTCACCCGGTAAGTATGGCAAATGCACAGGAGGAGATTGACCATAAACAACCTCATATGGAGTAATATTAGTGGCTGAATGGTATGAAGTGTTATACCAAAATTCAGCTAAGGGCAACCATTTACTCCACAGCTGAGGACGATCACTTGTCATGCACCTCAAATAGGTTTCAATGCATCTGTTCACCACTTCCGTTTGGCCATCAGTTTGAGGGTGATAGGCACTGGAGAATTTCAGAGACACCCCTTGTAGAAGAAAGAGTTCCTGCCAAAATTCACTCAAAAAAACTGAATCTCTATCACTCACAATTGACTGTGGAAAACCGTGCAGCTTAAAGACATTATCCAGATAGGACTGAGCAACTGTTGCAGCTGAATAAGGGTGAGCTAAAGCCATAAAGTGAGCAGACTTGCTGAGCCGATCCACCACCACAAAGATCACAGATTTACCAAAGGAAAGAGGTAGACCACTAATAAAGTCCATTGAAACATCAACCCACACAGCTTCAGGTATTGGCAAAGGCTGCAAAAGGCCAGGATAAGCAGAATTGTCATACTTGCATTGCTGACATACTTGACAACTTCTAATGAAATGCTGGATATCCTTGGCCATGCCTTTCCAATAGAACAGGCTCTTTACTCTCTGGTTAGTAACATCTCTGCCTGAATGACCTCCAACTCCAGAAGAATGTAGCCACTCTAAAATTGTCTTTCTCAAAGAAACATCACAGGAAACCACCAATTTCCCTTTCCTTCTCAATATTTCCCCGGTCCAAGAATAATGTTTCTTGGCCTTAGGATCCACTTTTAAATCTGCAATTATATTCTTCAAAGTGGAATCTGTTTCATAGCCTGCTTGAATCTGTTGCATAATATCACAATCCAAAACAGATAAAGCCATATGCAATACCTCAGCTCCATCCATCCTAGATAAAGCATCTGCTGCCAAATTTTCTTTTCCCTCTCTATACTGGATTTCATAGTCAAATTCAAGCAGTTTAGGCAACCATTGTTGCTGAATTGGCGTGTTCAATCTCTGTTCTAACAAGTACTTAAGACTTCTTTGATCAGTCTTAATAGTAAAGTGGCCAGTAAGCAAATAGTGGCGCCACTTTTGAACAGCAAATACCACAGCAAGCAATTCCTTCTCATATATTGACAAGTGAAGCTGCTTACCTTTCAAATGGCGACTAATATAAGCCAGTGGATGCCCTTCCTGCATTAGAACTGCTCCAATTCCATGAGTAGAAGCATCAGTTTCTATCAAGAAAGGTTTATCAAATTGAGGTAAAGCTAAAACAGGTGCTTTACACAGAGCTTGCTTGAGAGAGACAAATGCCATTTCAGCTTCTTCATTCCAACAAAAGGCATCTTTTTTAGTGAGAGCAGTTAAAGGTCTTGCAATAATACCAAAATTTTTCACAAATCTCCTGTAATAACCTGCCAGACCAAGGAACCCACGCAGCTGTTTCAAATTTGTAGGTACCAACCAATTAGCCACTGCCTTGATTTTCCCTGGATCAGTAGAGACTCCTTCAGCTGAAATAAAGTGACCAAGATATTCCACTTTATCTGTAGCAAAAGTACACTTGCTCTGTTTAGCCAGCAACTGATTTTCCCTCATAGCTTCAAAAACACACTTCAAATGCTCAATATGATCTGTCATAGATGAGCTATAAACTAGTATATCATCAAAAAATATGAGAACAAATTTCCTCAGAAATTGTCTGAAAACAGAATTCATCAAGCCTTGAAACGTGGCAGGAGCATTAGTTAACCCAAAGGGCATAACTAAGTACTCATAGTGTCCACTGTGAGTTTTAAAAGCAGTCTTGTAAATATCAGATGGATGCATACGCACTTGATGATAACCAGATCTGAGATCAATTTTTGAATAAACTGAGGAACCTCCCAACTCATCCATCAAATCATCAATCAATGGTATAGGAAACCTATCCTTCACTGTCATACTATTCAGTTTCCTATAATCCACACAGAGTCTCCAAGTACCATCCTTCTTTTTCACCAACACCATAGGAGAAGCATAAGCACTAGAACTTGTTTGAATAGTGCCCTCCTTTAACATGTCTTGTACTATCTTGTCAATTTCATTTTTTTGATAAACTGCATACCTGTATGGTCTTTGATTAACAGGATTAGAGCCATCTACCAACGGAATTTGATGATCAAAACCTTTCCTGGAAGGAGGTAAAGCAACTGGCAGTTGAAATAAGTCATCAAATTGCTTCAATAATGCAGCTATACCAGGTTCTATCACTGTAATTTCCACTGACGAAGATGAACAAATTGGCTGGGCAAATGCAGAAATCACATCATCAATCTGAGACAAACAAACCATAGCTAACTGAACAGGCTGATTACTGAATTTAGCACACTTCTTAGCTTTAATTTCCCTGACAGAACCTTGCTTAATACCACTGAGCACCAACTTCCTACCACTTAACTTGAATTTCATTGTTAAGTTCTTAAAATCCCACTTAATAGATCCCAAATTCTGCAACCACTGAATGCCCAACACCATATCACAACAACCAAGTGGAATAACCATAAAATCAGCTTTGAAAACCACTTGCTGAAAAGTCCACTCAAAGCCTTCAACAAGACCAAGTACCTGTAATGAGCTACCATCGGCCACTGTAACTTTAGTAGAACCAGCATTTGTCACCTTACAACCCAATCTCTCAGCAATTCCTTTATCAATAAAGTTGTGTGTACTTCCTGAATCAATGAGAATGAATAAGGCCTGTTGCCCCTGCATACCTTTCACCCTCATGGTTATGAAATCAGAAACACCAGCTACTGCATTAACAGAAATTTGCACTTGTTCACTGTCCTCTTCTTCCTCAGAATCCAACTCAACAACCCTGTCTACACTTTCCTCCTCCAAATCTAGCATATAGAGCTGTGTCTTCTTATGCTTCATAGAATGTCCAGGAGTATATTTCTCATCACAGAAATAGCATAATCCCTTAGCTCTCCTTTCATTCATCTCTTCACTAGTCAAAAATTTCCTAGGAGCAGGAGATGAATCTTTAGGTTTGGCACCTAATAAACCTTCACCACTCAACTCAGAATCTTTTTTCTGGTTAAAGCTACCTTTACCACTACTGAAACCAGATCGAAAAGAACTGCTAGAATTCGCAAAATTCCTCCTAGAATGAGCTGATTCATATAATTTGCCAAGCATGAAACAATGTCTAATGGTTTTAGGCTGAAACATTCTCACGTGCATCTGAGTATCTAATCTCAATCCTGCTAGGTAAGCACTGACCAAATACTCTTCAGGCATATTGACTCTTGTCCTAATAACCTCAAACTGATTATGATACTCAACAATGCCTTCCTTTTCTTGCAAATTCTTTAACTCAGCTATAGGATCATCAAGAATTTCACCAAATCTCTCCAAAATCAAAGCCTTATACCTAATCCAATCCCAAGCCAAGGCTTTTCCAACATCAGTTTGCATTAAGGACTGATGCCACGTAGCAGCCCTATCATCAAAGTGAATGGATGCTAAACCAACTCTAAGCTCAATTGGAGTGCAATCAATCAGAAAAATTGCTCGATCTTGAAGAGCCAATCCTTGACTTTATCTCCATTAAACCTAGGGAAATCGATCTTTGAAGGTCGAGTCATACCTGAATATCCTTGTCGATCTCTAGTCAGATCTTGAAAATTCGGTGGAATTGCTTGATTAGCAGAAGAAGTCTCACCGCCGATTGCTGGCAATTGAACATTGCTCGCCGGAACTTGCTCCGATCGAATCACATTTCCAGGATTTGGTGAGATCAACTTCACTGCTTCAAACAAATTCGCCAAATTCTCTTTAAAATCTGCATCCATTTTCTGCATCCGAGCTTCCAGAACCTCAAACTTTGAAGAAACAGCTTCTTCAGCTTCCTTCACCAACGATTCTCGCAAATTTGCTTGAGCTCTGGTTTCCGCCATGGTCGCAGGTCAATGGCTCTGATACCTTTAACACAGGAATTCGCAACTATGAAATCAGAAGTGATAACTTGAGCTAATGTTCCGAGAAACAACAACTCATTCAAAATTACCTATTGATCGATAGAAAAGAAACACGATCAACAAAGCAATTCAATGGAAGCCATGGAAACCATGGAAGCCAGATATTATTGAGGAAGAGGGAAAACGAGAGTTTTACAACTGAATGAATACCGAATACAGAGAACTCAGTATTTTTAAAGCGTCTAACAAACTCAACAGAATTACATTTGATCAATGCTACAGATTAAGACACGTGTCTTTCTCTCCACCATTGGATTACTTTGACCAAAACTTGACCAATTCTGTTATAACGCTTTCACTGTAACATAGCATGATCAAGTTGATGTGCAGTTATGGCGGCAGAATCCTCCCCCGTTATCCCGACGGCAAGCTCCGCTACGTCGGCGGTCATACCAGAGTTGTCGCCGTCCACCCCTCCATTCCCTTTTCCGGTAAGTTCGTATGTAATTAACTCACGTACTAGTCCTCGATCGATGGAGATAGATTGGTAAGTTGTTAGATCGAGTTGATTTTTGAGTATGGATGGATGTGTTTAATTTGCAGAACTGCTGCCCAAGTTGGAAGTGTTGTGCGGTAGGAGGGTGAGCGTCAAGTGCCAGCTTCCGACGGAAGATCTGGATGCTCTCATCTCCGTCAAATCGGAGGAGGACCTCGCCCATCTCATCCAAGAGTACCACGCCCCTCCTCCTCTTACTCCCAATCCCCCCTCCTCCCTACACATTAACATACCCATCAAGATCAGAGCTTTCCTCTTCGATCCAATTTCTTGTCGCCAACAACAACAACAACAACAAAAGCAACAGCATCAACAACAACAACAGCAGCAGCAGAGGACATCGCCGCCATCCTCCTCCTCTTCTTCTTCGCCCAAATCGGTTTCGCCCACGTCCTCCAGATTCTCCATGCTGCCGGTGGCCACACATATGCATGCGTGCATCCACCATTCGCCTCGGAATGTGTCTCGGTACCATGCCAATTAAGGGCGCACAACATCATATATCCCTACCTAATTATAAGCTCTAAGCTATATATATGAGATCAATTCAATTCAAACATCACTGCCAACTATATATGTATGTAATCTAATAATGATAAGCTGCCTGTAGAGCAGTTCAGTTAATCCTATATATGTCCAAGTATATCTCATGAATCTTCACTCCAAGCCTCCCAGTTTTTGGATCATGCCATTTCTGATATGCCTTACACTTGACTTGCCCATTTATTATCTGGTCTCCGTTCCATCTAGTCATCATATCCGGATACCCTCAAACGCCTTCCTTCTCATGACTGCACAATCATCACATGAATGCACAGTCTATCTTTAATTTGTCTTCTCCTACTATCATGCTTACTTATCAGTTTTCATCATCAAGTCAACCTGGGGATTCTCCATTCCTCCTCCTACTTCATCGATCTTTAGGGTACTGGTTACGTGTACACACCTGCCTTTTTCCTTCCCTTTTCATGTAATCCTCTAATTCTTCTACTTATCTGCATCCTTGCCCCTCTCTTATACCTATCATGCATAATACTTGATGCTGTTCGATCTGTTACCATTTTGTTTTGCTTGAGATGGAGTTGGTGCTTATCTGCTGTGTATGTTGGTCATGTGTTGCAGAATTGACCAACTCGGCCGGGCAAACTAACAAGATTCAGAGGATTTTTATTGTTTGTAGTAAGCAGACTCATCAGCCTCCATCTGCAAACCACTTCTACTTGTTCTCCAGCCTGTAAGTTTTCTTCCCCATCTTCTATGAGCTGTGTACATCATGGGGCAATTTACTGTCCTTGTGAGGTTTACTATGTCTTTTTGAAGGTTGATTCCCATCCTAAATGATGCATGAGCACCTTCATTACCTGTTATGCTCCTTCCAACTGGATACACTTTTGAATTAATTGCAGTAATTAAGCCATATCATACGACTATAGGAGTGATGATCCACCACTAGTAAAGAATGTTTTCATGTAAATTTACTTGCACAGGTGATTCATGAAACTAAATTCATTACTCCTTATGAGCTGTGATTTGGTTTGTTCGTTCATTCCAGCTCCTTTATTTAGTGCCACCACCTTCTCTTGGGATATTTCCTATAGTCTTCGTCTTACGCATACATGTCTGCTGCTTTCAGTCCTATCATGATCATCAGACTTGAAGGAAATAGTTCGTATTGGTAAATGGAAATCTTATCCATTTGCACTGAGTTCAGTCCATTGCAATAGCAATAGAGACAAGCTGGGTTGGATTAAAATGTTGCCACTGGTATCTGAAAATCAGACCAGATACTCTGTAGTTACTATTTTTGGCTTCTCTTTGGTGTCTTAATTGGGTGTTCCCTAACCATTATAGATTGCTGCAGGTGTTTGTTACTTTTGATTAGTGTATTGAACTCTGTGAAAATCTTAGGACTTGACCAGTTTTCGAATAATTATCAAGATATTTTCCATAGAAACATTTGTGCACTCTAGCTAGCTCCAGGTTGTAAGTGGCCTTATTCACACCAGCAAGGCAGAAAAAATGGATTCCCTTTTTGTGTGGAGGGCTTTAACGTTATTGATGTGGAACGTTTATGGTTCAACCAAAGAACTAGTGGAGGATTGCAGGGAAAGCTGGCCCGGAAAGCGATCCACATAAGACTCACTTGCATAGATATGGTGGTGATAGTGACTGGTGAGACCCACTCAATTGTAGCCAAATAGAGAAGATGAGATATGCAAGTTGCAAGAGAAAGGGTTGATCAAGTGAAGCTAGGAACCATGAAAAGTGATGGATCAGAGGAGGTGGCTGAGAGATGTTTTTACTTGCTCTTTTTTCATGTCAAGATAAGTGAGTGCCTTGGAAGTGTCCATCTCTAATGTTATCCTCTCACACAAAAATGCAAATTCCATGGATCCCACACAAGGGAAATATGTTGTGATTTTAGTGCTATCACCTACCAGGGTAACAGTGCCATTTGGTGTGGTCAGGATTCATACAACACTATGAAGGACTCACTTAGCAATATCACGGGTCTGGGGGTGCGGAGTGCACACTTGTGTAAGCTTAGTTGAGATCTAGAAAGGGATATTAAGGAATTATGTTGTTACCTATAGGGTAACAGGATGTTACTATAGGGTAACAGTGAAACGATGTCTCTAAGACAAGAGTTAGACATGATGTTCAAGCTGATCGATAAGTGTTGTTACCTGGTATGGAACAACGACTTTGATGTCTAAGATGATTGACAAGTGTTGTTACCTGGGAGGTAACAATGACTTTATTGTCTTAGAAGGAACAAAGATGTGTCTGACAGATTGTTCTACTTGATGGAACAGTAATTGTTTCCATGTGAGTCAGATGGTGTAACCGTCATGCAACTGACGTGAAACCACTTTGTAACTTCTTTAATATGTTGTTAATTAATAGTGATGTGGATAATATTATGTCTTCCACGTGTGGCTGTTGGTAACCACCGATAACCACATCTAACTGCCAGTAACGGCTAGTAACTGTCATTAACCGTTCCCTGTAACTGCTCCCTTGCCTCTATATAAAGGCTGAAGGGACGATAGTGTTGGGGTTAGAACGTTTGGTTCTGGTTGGTTTTTTTGGTCATTGGGAGAACGATTTTCTCCATGATTGAACTTCAATGAAGAGTCTAAGTCCATTTTACATGAACTCTAAGGTTCGATCCATTACAAGAGCCTTGTATGGATTGGAGGGTTTGTCTTATCTCACTTCAAATTTCGTGGATTCCCTAAGGCTCGAAAGGGGCGAAATATTGATTTCGGAAAGTGACTACACGATTCAAACCTATATCGGTACAGGTACATATGATTGATCTACTGAAGAAAGTTCGTCTTCAACAACTTCCACGAAGAGGCGTTCTACAACAACAACAGGGCACTGTTCCCAAGTTCAACAGAGTTGCTGTTACAAGGGGAACAACGCCAGGCACCAGCAGATTGAAGATCTTCGGTGGGAACAACTGTTGTAGAGAGCCCAACACCTACAAGCGAAACCAACAATCCAACAAAATAATATGCATTTTTTGCTCTTACTGATCATTAATTAAGTTGGGTACCTTAAGGAGTGTGAAAGCAAGAATTGCTAATGTAATCAAGGGCATGAACTACGACACCCCCTTCTCCACGTTCTTGCTTGGACTTTTCAATGGCACTATATAATAGAAGAAATAAAAGACAGCATAGATGAACTCTCCATCGTGGATAGCAATAGGCAATATAGCATGCCTTTTGACTTATTCCTTGATCATGCAGAAAAAGTCAATCCCAGATTTAAAATTCTTGCCTAGTTTCTTCCTTCCACTCCCTCCACATTTGGTTTGGTCAAATGTTTGGTATGAAGATGGTGGCTTTTGGCTATTTGATGGTTTTGAACATTTAATGTTTTCTAGTGATCGAGGGGACTGATTCACCCTTCCCACTACCACATCTTAATTTTCAACACAAGTTGTGTTGACAATTTAGCATCCCCTATTTCTTCAAAAAGGATATCTCGATCTCATTCTGATTTTGTGTCAAAGGAGGATCATCAATCATCAATGGAACCACACCCAGCAAAATACCCACTACTCCATTTCGTTCTTTCAAACAAGGAATCAGAACCCGACCCGGATCTGCTCCTCCAGATGCCATACTTGACTCATCCAGAAGTGGTTCGATCCTTGACCGAATCAGTCTCAGACATAATCCAGACCCGGCAACTCATCAGCTCCCTCGGCAGCCGTCCGGGCTTTGACACCGTGGCCTCCTCCATGGCCAGGGTCTCGGAGATTGAAACCGAGCTAGAAAACCTGGTGGAAAAGGATGACAAGAGTAAGGAGGCAGAGTTAGTCAAGGATCTGCAGGTCTACAAGGCGGTTATAAGATTAGATGAGATGCATGAGGAGTATGATAAGAAGCTCCAATCTAGAGAAAAGAAGCTTTCTGAGATGTACTTGACGATGGCGGATGAGCTAGGTGCTGATCAGGCGGTTCATCAAGAGGTTGTTGAGATACTGCAGAAGATAGCCAGACAAGACAAGCTGGAGAGAATTGAGATCATAGGGAAGCAGTTGAAGACTCTTCCATGGGTCTTTGGCAGAGTTCATGGTCTTCTTGTTCTTGATCTCTCCAAAAACCAATTGCAGGTTGATATCCATATTTATTTATTTATGTTTACATTACATATATATGTGAACATGAGTTCTTCTTGTGTGCGTGAATTAATATCTATCTATATGTACTATAAATAATATGATCATCTTTCTGATGAGCAGGTGCTTCCTGATTCATTAGGCAGCCTGCAGAACCTCCAAGTGCTTAACGTCTCATCTAATCTCTTGGAATCATTGCCCGAATCAATTGGAATGCTGATCAATCTAAAACTCCTGGACGTCTCAGGGAACAAGCTCAAAACCCTCACCGAGAGCATTGCAGGTTGCAGCAATTTGGAGGAGGTTAATGCGAGCTACAACAACCTCTTCTCCTTGCCAATAAACATGGGCTACACACTAACACGTCTCCGGAAGCTCCAGCTCCAGGTAAACAAGATCAAATTCCTCCCGCCTTCGCTGTGCGAGATTGAATCACTCCAGCATTTGGACGCTCATTTCAACCGGCTACACGGCCTCCCAGAACAAATCGGGAGGCTAAGAAATCTGGAGTCCTTGAGCGCCAGCAACAACTTCAATGACTTCACGGGCGTCCCTGACTCGATATGCGAGCTCATCAAGCTCAAGCACCTCGATCTAAGCAACAACCAAATCCGCTGTCTTCCTGATCACTTCTTCAGGCTTGAAAGTTTGGAGAGGCTGAATGTGGATGAGAACCCGCTCGTGGTTCCTTCTGTGGAGGCAGCCAAGAACGGGGCGATTGCTGTGAGAGCGTATATGTCGAAGAGGTGGCAGGATATCTTAGTTGAGGATCAAAAGAGGAGAATGGTTGAGGCCAGCAAGAAGAAGCACAACAGCAAGTGGAATGCGTCTTGGTTGAGTAATGCAGTTTATGGGATGTCACAGAGTTTTTCGGCTTATTTTGGTGAAGAAAAGGTACACAACAACGGATCCTTTTTGGATCAGAAGCTGTAATGTAATCAATATTTGCCTTTGATCATGTGTGGCTTTGTGTTGGTGAACTTGAGCAATAACATTTGTTTCTGGACTGGGCTAGTCCATTTAAGAGCATTCGGAGCCCTGACTGAAAGCCCATCAAACGAACAGTAACAACAAAACTCTGCACAGGTCTCTAAAGATAATATGCTCTCATCAACACAAACAATATGCTAACTAATACTCCATTATTGATTATTCAATCTTCATAATCATTTGCTACTTGTTTGATATAACCGGGCATTTTCTTGACATACTTGATGGGCGAGAATTGCATGTTGTACTGAAATCAAGAAATAAAAGTGCGCCCCCACTTACTCTGTAGAATGTAGATTTATGCATTATGTGGACATTAGTGGAGGAAAAAGGTTTATGTTGATTGAGGTAACCTGGCACTATGTTTTTTGTCGCACGAGGATGTCTGCCATCCAAAGAAAGATGGCACTCTTTTTTGTCCCAAACAAAAACACAACCCACAATGTTTAAAATAAATATTCGTTCTTTTTATGATACTATGAAGGAAAGAGATTCCATTTCATGGCCCCCAAATCTCTCCCTTTATCCTTCTTCTCTAATGATTCATTCCATCCAAAAGCCAAGAACAAGAACCAAACATTTGTATAGGAGCCATGCAATTAAGTATTATCTTAATCTATATTATAAGATAACCATTAAGAAGATTTGATACCAGCTGATTATCCACTGATTTGAATGACACGAATTGATCACTTGGTCCCACAAGAAAAAACAGTATGCTATACTTAAACTTTACCAAACACTATCCTTTTTTCCAGTAATATATCCATGACACACTTTTAGCATCTGATCAAGCGATTTAACATCTTGCCCCTTATTGCAGGCTAACTTACATTGAAACAATTTCATAGATCTTTTTACCTTAAAATGTTACACAAGGGTTCTTTGCAGAAAGCAAAATGTTAAAAATTTGTGCATAATGAATGCCTTGAAGGTACATTGAAGAGAATAATAATCTTCTAAAGCACTATACTTCAATGCTTTTCAGCAGCACTTCGGCTCAAGGACATCAACTTACTGAACATCCTTTTAGGCCTAGTGGGAATTGAGCACATAGCCTTAAGTTTTGATGCCTTCGCTAATCCTTCTGAACCGTCCACTTCATCCTCAGCTAACCTTGTCTTCAAATTGGAAAGCCTTGACTTGGACGATGATCTAAGGCCTGAAACGCTCCATCGATCCTCAACTCCAACGCTTGCTGCTGCTGTTGTTGTTGTACTCAGAGACGCTGTTGGGTCATCTTTTGAAGCCAACAACGCTTTGATGTGGGGTGGAAGGTCTGCAACCTTATTGCTAGCCGTGGATGCTCGGGCGTGCTCGTGGAAGAGGACTTGAACTACTAATCTTAGAGGAAGATGCTCATTTTGAGCTGCGTGCATGCACGCTTCCATCGATAGCTTTTTGCAGTCTAGGGTTCTACATAACCGCTTCCTTTCGCTTTTGCCAAGGTTCGGATGTGCCTGCCATTATTCATCCATCAGCATACACAGCAACCAAACTCTAGTGTCAAATTTGCACAAAATGATCAAAGAGGGAGAGAATTGCAAAAGATATCACCTATTCCCCAACATAGTCCACTCTGACATGATTAGCGAATCATTTTCGAATTAAGTCAAAAGCAAAATTTACGTAAACATGTACCTTGAGGTAGTTGTCAATGGCTATATAAAGATAATCATGATTAACCCGAGCGAAACTTGGTATGGACTCTGCAATGGAGATGAACTTGGATAGGGGTAAGTTGGGATCATGAGAAATGTCTTGCAAGTAGCCATCAACGAGCTTTGCAACTTTGAGCTTGGAGCCATGAGAGGCAGAAGAAGATCTTCTGCTCTCTTCAAACCCCAAGTCAATGTTCTCAGCTGATCTGGACCTTCTCCTCCTTTCAAACCTCCCCTTGGTCCTTGGAGGGCTAGTTGGAGGAGTTTGACCTTGAGACAAGAACTGTTCCAAGATGCTCATAACCACATCCACGTCATAGTTCGTAGTGTCATGAGTTCTAGAAGCGGAAGGTATCAGAAGGTCCTTGACAGAGGCTTCTTCCAACTGAATCCCGGCTCGCCTTGTCAGCTCCATTTTGGAGGACGGAGAAGCTCCTAGCTTGTTTGCAGCTTTAAGCAGCTTGAGCAAGAAGCTACACGGAACGGAGCCCTTTTCAGATGGAAGCAAGCTCACAATTGACTCTAACAGCAGCTTATGATTAGAGTTCATCTGTAAAGCGGTTTCTGGGTTGACGTCACAGGGCGATTGCTTAGAAGGGAACCAACAGCAAGCATAAATCTGCAAGGCCTCTCCTATTAAGTTGGAGGGGACCTTTCCTCCTGATTTAATACCAATCATTGCTCTCCAGTAAAGGTCTATTTGTAACTCAGCCATGTCTTCACCCCACCAATTCTTGGCTCCCTTGGATAGGCTTGTCTTGGAAGGATGAGCTAGAACCTTTGAGGCTATGGCTTCAATGCACCTGCTGGTGATTCCAAGATCCTCACACCATGTGGAGAAGGCCTTTGTGGTCTGTAGGGTGACGATTGAGTCCTTCCATCCAAGGAGGATACAAGAGTTGAAGAAAGTTTCAATCTTGGAGATGAAGTTTCCCTTTTCAACATCCTCTGTCATTTGTAGATACTCGGCTGCACACCGAACGCCAACTACGTTGTAAGCGCTTAGTGTGATGGTGATTCCGTAGCAGAATTTTGCGCATAGCTCGAACGCTTCTGAGCCGCCTGGGAATTCTGTGAGCTGGACTGTTTGGTGGTGGGATTCGGCACAGAGCTTCTGGAGTCGCATGCATTTGGAGAGCAATGGGAACTGGGTTTTGTTCCATTTCAAATTGGAGTCAGCTTCAATGTAGGCTGTCAAATTTAGATAGAATCATAGAATTGACAAATGTGTGCTTAACTACCTTGTGCAGCAAATATGTGTTTCCTCTCACTTGGATTATGATATCACTGCAAACTTCGGAGGAGACTGACCTGCAAACAAAAACAAAATGACTATGTTTGTGTTGTGGAAGATTTGGATCCCAAAACAAGGGGGGATATGAAAAAAGATGAAATCTTTTCAACCAATATTACCTTACTGCTTCAACTGTGTAGAAAGTGTCTGGCTTAGAACCTAGCTTCATGAACTTCATGGCTAACCTTTCTCAGCCACTCCTGTCTGGCTTAGAAATTTTATCAAACACTAGATAGGAAGGCATGAGCAGCTAGAAGGTGGAGATTCATAGCATCTCCTTTTTTAAAGGTGCTCCACACAGGAAAGACAAGAAGAAGATGCCAGCTCCTCAAATGTACTTGTCTCCACACAGGACACTTATCAACAACATTAATTTTTTGATTCTTGCTTCCAATCTGAATTTAGACCAAGACAAGTAAACATGAATATGATTCCTATAATATATATACAAAAAGAAAGGGGGTCAAATTAACTTCAACCCCATATTCAATTCACACAAAGAGATTTGGGACAAACAAGAGCTAGGCTACTGCAATATATGTGGAATGGTGGATAGTTGAGGGGGAGAGAAAGAGATGGAAAGAAAGAATCCAAGTAAAAAAAAGAAGAAGCAGTTGCTTGAGACAGACAGGGGTGTTGGGTGTGGGCTTTTTGTAAGTTGATCACCACCTTCTGATGTTAAAATGCATGCAATATATCTAATGTGGAGTTGTACAATTTAAGGCATGCATTCAACTAATCAAGAAAGGGAAAATATTGATATCAATTGCATGCCCCATTATGATTTGGACATGGAGAATTGTGACTGTCAACAAGGAGGAAGAAAAAAAGGGAAACCACTACAATCCCATCACCCATCAGAAGAGGGAATTGGTGAAACAAATAAAAACCTAACCTTTCTCAACCACTCCTATCAATCAAAGACATTTATCACCAACCAAAACAGGGAACAAACTTCATAAATGGAAAAAAGATAAAAACTTCAGTGCTACGGAGTACTCCACAAACAATAAAGGACAAGAACCACGCCGTCCACACATACGTATTAATTAACATCTATTATACTCACATGCTAAAAAGGCTTGCTTAAAGGAAGAAGAAGCAGTCATTCTGGGAAGATGAGATGAGTCCCTTATAGAGGGCAATGACAAGGGTCATTCCCACGTGGTTCCCCCTCCTCTCCCATTTGATTTAATACACCAGCAGCTAATACACCTTTTTTCTGTGTTGAGGTGTAATTTCTTCTCTCAAATCAATGGTAACTGTGAGCCAATGCTAACGGAATGATCGGATGCCCTTCTCACCAAATTGGGCCATTGCTAGTGATGATATAGGGTAATTAATTAGTTGATTATGGTAGAAATTTGAGGGGTATAAAACGTCAAATTAATAAATATGGTGGGGGCCAACATTGTCGGGCAATGCACTATCAGAGAAGGCGACTACTCGTAGAATATGCAAGTGTTTGCCTCCCTTCTCTCCTGTGTTTTCCCTTTCACATCTATATCTATACCTGTATCTATATCTATACTATCTATATAATTTTGTGTACATGAGTGATATTTAATGCCCTCATGACACATTAATGAGTATAAAGAGTAACTATTTAAAAGAATAATCTATTATATTAAAAATATATAACAATTAGTATTTTATTTTCTATAAAAAACTAAAAAGTAAATACAAAAGGTGATCATTTGAAAATTATATATATATATTGAAAACTATATTTTTTGTCAAAAAGTGATCATTTGAAAGAATAAATTATTATATTAGCAATGTATAACACTTGGTATTTTGTTTCCCATATAAAACTAAAAGGTGAATACAAAAAGTGATCATTTGAAAATTATATTTATATTTAAAACTATAGTTTTTGTCAAAAAGTGATCATTTGAAGAATAAATTACAGTATTAGAATTGTATAACACTTAGTATTTTGTTTTCCATAGAAAACTAAAAAGTAAATACAAAAAATGATAATTTGAAAACTTTATTTATATTGAAAAATATATATTTTTTCTTATAAAAATATTGTATATTTGTATTAGAATTTAGAAAGTATAACAATTAGTGTTTTGTGTCCATATAGAATACAAATAATAATTTCATATTTTCAAAAAAAAATTATACTTTTGTTATATTAACCATATATATTGAATGCAAAATATGTATCAATAATTCTACTTTAATTAGAGATGTCTAAAATAAGTCAAATTTATACTCTACTAGCACTGGACGCCCGTCCGATGGACGGGCTTTAGCGTTGCTAAATTTGTTAGCTTAATATTCGAGTGTGAATTTCACCTATGTTGTGGATGAACAATATAGGGGAATTTGTTTGTAAGTTACATAATTTCCATCTTTTATATGAATTATGTTTTATTTAAATGCATAATAATATAGTAATAAAAATTAATTTGATTGTTTGTAGTATTTCTTTGCTACATTGAGTTTGAAATAAAAATACATTGATTGTTTATAGTAATAAATAACATTTAAGTTTTCATAAAAAAAAAAAAACAACATTATTTGGGTTAATTAACAACATTTAAGTTTTATGGATGTGTTGCATTTTTAAAGTTTGAGTTTGAAATAAAAATACATTGATTGTTTATAGTAATAAACAACATTTAAGTTTTCATAAAAAAAACAACATTATTTGGGGTTAATTAACAACATTTAAGTTTTATAGATGTGTTGCATTTTTAAAGTTGTAAAGAGAAATAAAAATACATTGATTGTTTATAGTAATAAACAACATTTAAGTTTTCATAAAAAAAAAAAACAACATTATTTGGGGTTAATTAACAACATTTAAGTTTTATGGATGTGTTGCATTTTTAAAGTTGTATAGATTACATAAAGCTAATTATATAACAATACATTTTATTAATAACAATACACTACCAATTTGCATAGTAATTTTTTGATAAAAAAAATTTGCATACTAATTTAGTACTATCAAATACCAACCTAAATACATATAATTAAACTCCATTAATCCAAATTCAAATGCTTAGAATCCAAGGCAATAGAAAACGGTTACAAATACACTCAATTAGTACTATTAAATACCAACCTAAATACATAGAGTTAAACTCCATTAATCCTAATTCAAATGCTTAGAATCCAATGCAAGGTAAGAATAGAAAACGGTTACAACTATTATTACTCAAATCCATCAAAGTACTACATAACTACTTTTCACTATTACAAAACTCTCCTCTCTCAAAAATCAAATATATAGTCTTGAACATGCATTTTCCTTTTAGAAGATCAACAGTGTAAGATTCAAGGTTTATTACTAAACATTTGAGTTTCTCCTATTTGTCGTGTGATGAATAGAAGATATTGAAGTTGTGAGAGTTCTTAGCGATTGACGTTTGCGCTTGACGATTGGTTACTTTAGAATTCATGTTACATTATATGGTAATTTAGCTCCTCCCCTTTTTAATCAAATGAATGGGTTGTTATTTTCGAGCTTTATTTAACTGGTTGCTATTTTCGATATTTGTTTGAAGACTTGGAGAGAGCTTCGCAAAGGTAATCAAAAGCTACCACCTCCCTCTCAAGTCTCAACAAAGGATACCTATATATCTTCTTTTTCATCTAAATTCACTTTTCTTATTTTCACTAATATTAGTTTAATTAATTTGCACATAAAAATGAATTGCTATCCTAAAATACATAGAAAATGAACAAATATAGGAATAAATATTTAATCTATACAAATGAGATCGAATAAAGATGATTTTTCCATTTCAAACAATCTCCTTTGCCTTTAGGTGCTTAGTTAGAGAGAAAATGTTGATGTTAGAAAACCATTTTTCATTTTACCTATAAAACTCAATGCATAAAACATATTGAGTGCACATGTAGTTAGTTTATAAAATAGCTGTCATAATAATTCAAATAAATATGCACATAAAAATCAAAATATATGAGCACATAACAAAACTACAAGTTTATTATGAAAATGTAAATTTAAAATCTAATTAAAGCTACTAAAATAAATATGCACATAAAAAACTACAAATTCAGCATTACATGTAAATAATTCAAGCCTAAAATCTATTATACAAATCTAATAAATTAAAAATGATTCAATCTATATAAACTTCAATTAATCTCATTGTAATATATTAAAAACTATTAATTGAGTATGTGCATTGCAAATTGTAAACACAATAAATAAATAAATAAATAAATATAATAAAACCTATACTTATGATTCTACTAGATAAATATTTAAACTAAAAATGCTCAAATCAAGTATGTAATACCTTATTTTTATAAGCATTTAATGGAGAGAAACGAATGTTGACTATCAATGTCCATATATACACATAATTTGAAATCGTAACCTAATTAATAAGGGCCGTTATATTTTTTCAAAAAATAATAATGGTGACCATTATTCAAAGACATTGAGTTTTAAGGCATTAAATATGCAAATACTATCAATTTGAAACCATAGCCTAATAATACAAAGTCTTTTGCCATTCCAATAATTAAATTGGAAATTCATTAAACCTATAAAATTAGTTGTTACCATTCTTAACAAATTTAAAAAATAAAAGTATCCCGTATGTACTATCATTTAATGCTCTATTTTAATTATTACAAATTAGTTAAAGGTATTCCTAAAATATGTAACACACCTATGAAATACTAAAACAACATACTATCTATATCTAGAAAGGAGACTACTTGCAATTTCGTGTTAGAAAATGAATAAAATATCATGCTGAAAAAAAAGTACCAACATTATAGCTATAAAATATCTAATAAAGAATACATAAGCTAAATAGCTTTAATAGTTGTTGAAAAATTAGAAAAAAAGAGTTGATGTGTGATATAAACCTACTAAAAAAATATCAGAGAGATTTTTTGGGAAGCAAAATTCAAAAAGTTTATACAGTATATGAAATAATTCAATATGCTTAAATTATGTTAATAATAAATAATTTAAAAATTCTATATATAAATTTTTTTATAATATGAACCCGTGCGTATGCACAGGCCTGATCACTAGTTAACCTACAAATTTTGGTACGTTCAATCAAGTGTGTGAATAAATGCTCTTTTTTCTTCAATTTGAGTAAATTACATTGATTTGACAAAACCAGCACATTATAGTATTGCTTAAGAAAAACACCCACTTAATTTGCAAGTATTTGACCAACCCTTTTTCTTAATATTAAAAAAACATAAATCAATGCCGAAACGTTTTTTATTTTTTTTTTGGTCGGAATCAATGCCGAAACATAGTTTTGCTAGCATATAAATTCACTGCGTCGATCACTTGTATCCAAGGACGTCTGTCTAACCCAGGAGGAGACAGATGTTGACTGTTGCTGATGGAGTTGGGCCTCCAACAATTAACATACTAGCTGTGGACTTTATATATGGGGTAATTAATGTGGGCTTTCTCTGGAACATAATAATTGAAGCTGGCTGGCTGGCTGCTAATTACTCTCTATTTTGGGCCTATATATATGCGGCCTGGGTGATCGAGGGTGGTCCATTAGCTGCTGAGGCCATACTCAAATCAAATGACGTTACGTTAGGTTGGATGTGCACGTGCTAGGGTGCCCAGCTGTCTTGATGTCACGTGACATCTTTTGTTGTTTTACTTTTTGTGTTACTTGACTTAATTACGTGGTTGAGTTGTGGTAGCAGACTAGCAGTAGCACGTCCACGTGGGGGTGGGGCTCTTGGGTTACCGACTTACCGTCGCCATACCAATACCAACGTGCTTCTTAAAATTAATTCTTAGAACTAATTCATTCATTCTATCGACCAACAAAACACACGTACACCTGGGGTTCGCTTAATTAGTTAATTTGTGGTTGGGTACACTATATGAGTGAAGATCTTCCACTACTCTCCCTACTCCGCTCCATGCTCCATTTTATTATTTATACCATAAATACATAATAAAAAACAACAACAACAACATATATCCAGGGAAATCCCGCACAAGCAGGATCTGGGGGGTTAGGGTGGGGGCATTCCAGACCTAGATAGAATGCGCCCAATACGACCCAGGAGACTCGGACCAGACCGTTCAACAACTTCACCGGAAAACCTAAAAACTAAAACCTATACACCCGACAGACAAACAAAAACTACCAGTAAGACTAAAAGAAAGAAGAAAAGAAGAAAGAAAATATAAAACTAAGCTAAAACAGAAACAAGTCCAAAACCCGAAAAAAAAACCACGGCCAACACAAGATTAAAAGGCTCCATTAGGCTCCACCAACAAAGTGCCTAACTGTCTGACACGCTGATCTTCTCCCTCCATCTCTCCCTACATTGAGCCAAATCCACGGAAATCCCTAACATGTCGATATCCTGCCTTATGTTGTCCATCCAGCGCTTCTTCGGGCGGCCTCTATCCCTCCGGTAAGCCTCTAGATCCAAACGCTCGCACCTTCTAACTGTCGCATCTGGGCTCCGCCTCTGGACATGGCCAAACCAACGCAGTCTCGCTTCCCGCAGCTTGTCTCCTATGCTAGCCACCCCAAGCTTGCCTCTGATTTCTTCATTCTTAATCCTGTCCATCCTCGTGTGACCACACATCCACCTCAGCATCCTCATCTCTGCGACTGCAAGTTTCTGCTCCTGAGCCTTAGTTGTTGGCCAACATTTCGCGCCATAGAGGATCGCTGGCCTTATAACAGATCTGTATAACTTTCCCTTGAACTTGAGAGGAACCTTCCTGTCACACAAAACCCCTGAAGCCGCCCTCCACTTCTGCCAACCTCTCTGAATACGAGACCTAACATCCTCATCGATACACCCATCACTTTGCAGAACTGATCCCAAATACTTAAAGCTTTCCTTCGACGTAATGGCCTCTCCTCCCAACTGAACCTCACTCCTAGGCTCACTTTCCCGGCCGAAAGGGAACTCCACATATTCTGTCTTACTTCTGCTCAACCTAAAACCCTTTGATTCCAGTCTTTCCCTCCACACTTCCAACTTGCTACTAACTCCAGCTCTCGAATCTTCCACCAGCACAATATCATCTGCGAATAACATACACCTCGGAACCTCTCCTTGAATATCTCTTGTCAGCACGTCTAACACTAGCGTGAATAAGAAAGGGCTCAGAGCTGATCCTTGGTGCAAACCCATCCTCACTTCGAAATACTCTGTATCTCCTCCTTGCGTACAAACACTCGTCATCGACCTCTCATACATGTCTCGAATGATGCTAATGAATGAGCCTGACACCTCTTTGGCTTCCAAACAATCCCAAATCAACTCTCTAGGTACTCTGTCATAGGCTTTTTCAAGATCAACAAACACCATATGCAGGTTTTTCTTCCTCTCTTTGTGAGCTTCTGTCAACCTCCTTAACAGATGAATAGCCTCTATGGATGATCTCCCTGGCATAAAACCAAATTGGTTCTCTGACACTTGAACTACTTGCCTCAGTCTCAACTCGATGACCAGTAAAATACATAATAAAAAAAGTTATAAAAATATTTTTGTGTTATAAATGATTATTGTTATATACCAGTAAAATTTTATGATATAAATTCTAGTCAATATTTTTTAAATGTTAAAAATATGATTTGTTCCATTATTTTAATGTAAAAAAATATTAATGATAATTTTCTATGATAAAAATCTGCATTTATATATGACTAAGCATTTTTAACATAAAAATATATTTTTATAATTTTGTTATTATTATTTTGTAACATAAATAAGAGAGTGAAGTGTAGAGGGGAGGACAGGGAGGAGTAGAAGATCCTTGCTGACATATTGGTTGTCCTGGTAACAAACAACATTACAACAACCCAATCTTATTTTAATTTAAGAGAACCATACATACAATAGCATTAGCATTGGAAGTGATAGCAGCAAACCATACAACCAAGGCCCACAACAAGCCCATCATAGTGTTTGATAGGCTGATAGCACACCATACGTACGTAGTAAGAGTTTGATCAAAAAAACGTACGTAGTAAGAGCATCTCCATCAGGATTGAGGAGCAGGTTTTAGTTAGTTGATTAAAGAGCCTATATATCTTATCGACTATCGACTATCGACTATCGAGGGGAGCTAATATAATTAATTTGGGGGAATGTGGGGCATGTGCTAAACATTGCTGGCAACTTAGTTAATTGGCATATCTATATCTGGAATCTGGGTAAGGTCAGGTGGGCAACTGGGCATTCATAATAAGGGAGGGTACCAGATTCTCTTACCATTTACGCAGCACATATTCAAAAAAGCCACCCCCACCACCCACCCACCCACCCAAACATATAGATCGATCGAGACAGTATAAATTAAACCCTTTGCATGCACATCCTCTAATTATATTAAGTTCGACCACATTCTCCATCAATTCCATCAATTAATTTCTTTGCATACATAGATGAAGAATTACTCATCAGGATCAGGTGTTGGAACCACGCAGACGACTCTTGACGAGTCAGAGATCTACTTCTCCACCTACATGTCGCCCCCACCCAGCCGCCGCCGCCACCACCACCACCATCACTCGAGCCCAAAGCATGTGAACTACACCATGATGGAACAGGATCCACCGACTCCAGTGGTGGCCAAGCCTTGGGATGTGGTTGAGGACATCGATGATGAAGCCTCCGACTTCATCCTGAAGAGGCACCGCAAGCTCGAGCTTGCCAAGCTCATGTCCATGGCGCCTTATAATTAGTCTTTTATATATATATATGTATGCCTTTTATCATATATTTTCTTGCTTTTTCGTAATTTTGAAGCATAAGTACGTACGTTACGTATGTGTTGGATAAGGCTACCTAGCAGCTCTAAGTAAGTGATCAGATTGGGCAGTAGCACGGAAATTAATTAAGCGCCAGACCAAGTTCAAGATTCAGCATCAGGAAGGAGAAATTTATGTCAATCAATAAGAACAATCAAAGACGGACAACTCGAAATCTACATGGGGGTATAGCAATATTAGAAAATGCTACCTTCTATATGTATATAATTATGTATTGTGTTTACGGCGATTGTGTATGTATACTGTACCAGAGCTATTGAAATAACAACTCCAACGGATTCAGATCTCCATACATATATGAACCTAGCTTACATGCAGCTCTGAATTAATTAAGCTACATATGGCTTCATACCCTTGTAGGAGTAGTATTCCTTCTCAGCTTGCTCCAGTCGGTTCTGAAACATCTTCCACTCACTTCTACACCTGTCTCTTACCTGCATCAAACCAATTAAGGTTTATGGATATTGGTATACTTAATTGCCTTTATTCGATCGATCATATATAAAAAGATCGACACAAACTTAATTACCCCTTTCCTTGTGGACTGTCCTTGTTTGTGCTCACCCTGGAGAAGAGAATTTGTATATTCAGAAATCAGAGAAAATGGTCATCATGCATTTATTTCAATTTGTTCTTGTATCTCATTTGAATTGGAAACTCTCTCAATTACCTGGCTTCCCAACGAAGGAATCCCTTGATGAACAATCCATTGCGCGTCAACAACACCTATTTTCTCATGTGCAGGCTGTTACACATTAATTTTGGTGCATCTAAGAACTTAATTACATTCATATATATGTACTGATCGAGAAAAAAAAAATTTACACTGGATCACACACCTCAACACACTTTCCCAGGGCAAAATCGAGACCCCATCCATGGACCAGGTCATTCTGCGCTCTCAATTGGCAGGTAGCTTTGTTTTAGATATATAATTACAAGTAAAGATCCAACGCGATCTAACGACTATTGTAGTACCTGAATCATATGCCACACACAACGCCAAGCATTTCGGGAAAATACCGGAGCCATGATCTCAACAAATCTGCATCCAAATTGTTTGGGCATCTATCTTTTACATCCCACTATAACAGGAGAGGAACGAAAATATATAGGAACCGGGAAAAATAATTGATGAGTAGGTATTATGGCAGTAGCTTGCACATTACCCCGCGCATGGTGGTTTATTTGGGTCTGAGCACCACCCACGTTTCTCCTCTCCTTGTCTGATTGATTGTTGGAAACAAATGAGAATGAAGTGAATAACTAGACGTGCTAATTAAGGATCAGATCGGATCGGAGGTTGGATCATAGTAGCTGGAGATATTTAGAAATTCTTACTTGTGAGCTTCTCGATCACCTCTTCTCTTTGTCATTTGCCATGTCAGTCCATGGTTAGGCTCCAATCCAGGCTGTGAAATCTCCAGACCATACTTTTTAACCAGCTTTAGGTATCTGGATTTAAAACCACAAAACTTAACTAAGTAGATCATAGAAACATGCATGCAAGGATATAGCTATAGCTAGTTTGCACAAATTAATTCAAAGGAACTTACTCTTCTGCATTAAAATGATCAACTCCCAAGTCCTCGTCCCAAATGAATATGTAGTCGTATGATGCCACAATGTCTGGATGCAAAAATCTTTTGGCATACCACCTTTAACCAATTAAACAAACATCAGGCTAGCTATTGAATGCATGGAAACGTCGACGTAAGCTATGAACAGAAATCAGAAGAGATTGGTCACCATTTTGTCTGCTTTTCAGCACTTATATGGACAGCTCTCTTTGACCACTCAAACTCATTCCACTCAGTTGTTTTTCCATCATAATGGAAGAGAACAATCGTGAAGTTGTCCGAGAACTATATAGCATGGAGAAAGCACATGGCTAGAGGTTACAACAAGTTTGAAGATTGAGCACATGGGTCAAAACAAATTTGAAAAAAAAAAGGCAAAGTGTGGAAAGAAAAACCTTTTTAACTGCAGCATCAATATTTTTCTTCTGAGCATAACCAACTGTAAAACAAACAAGGTACTTGGGCTTTGTTGGCAAATCCTGCAACGAGCAAGGTGCATAGATCGGTCATCCGTTAAAAGTTCAAAAGGGAATTAGGTTCAAAGGTTGGGATTATCAACATTATCTGAAAATGTGCAGGGTCTTAATTAATAAAGGTAGGTGAGTTATACCTCACTAGGGTTGCCCCATAGTCTGTGAAGATAGAGGTCTGATTCGGGTGCAACAATGCCTGGTGGTAGTGTTTCTGCACCTTTAGGATTCGAAGCAACCCAGATCTTGATCGCAATTAAGCATACAGAAGGTAAGATATATCAAGCACAGTAGCAAAAGCAGAGTTGAAATAAAAGCAAGAAAACATCATAAAATTAAAGGATATACGTACCTTGTGTGTGTTGTTTGGATTTTGATCCATTGATATGTGATCTGGAAAAACGTCTGCTAATAAACTTTGCTGCAATATTACAGGATGATCACAATCGATCAGTGTGCAGGCAAGGCAAGGAAAGAGAGAATTCCATATAATAAACAATAATAAAAACAGCATCACGATTAATATATGTACATATACCATGACTGATGATCTTGTTGGAAAAGTCACCCCAACGGAGAAAACAAAAACTATTCCAACAAATGTCAATGCTACAAGTTTCATAACACCGTGTTGCTTTTTGCCACTGCATAAAAATCATCATCAGAGGAAGTTTGTTTGTAAATTAAGATATGCTCTTCGATCAGCTAACACTCTGGATCAACTAAAATAAAATACTCTTGTGTAAGTTAAGAAGAGAACAGATAAATGACTTCAAACCTGTATCCATTGTTGTTTCCCATGTTAATTTCTAAGGTACAATATTATGATCCGATCGAGGAAGGGAATTTGGTAGTAGTACTAATAGGCATCACCTGGCAAAATTCAGCCAATACAAATTAGTAATTAATCAATACTACGTATATATAGCTTATACACGTACAAAAGCCAAAAGCCAAAAGGGGTTTAGATTATCTTATATAGGAAGGAAGCCCGCCACCGATCGAACTCAAGTTCATGTTTAATCAATTGGATAGACCAGGAATCATGTGGCAAAAATCATGGATTTTGACCAAAATTTAATCTTCCTTTTTTCGTGAGGGATTTAGCGTGCAAACCGGGAGCATATATAGAAAAAGAAGTTGATGTCAGTACCTCTTTAACTAACTGCTAATCATCATTAGAAATTTAAAAAAAATGGAGTAGAAAGAAAGCCTGCCCAGGGTCGCTTTGATCAGCAAGTCAGAAACCAATGAACCAGAACACGCCAATAATCCAAAGCTTTAATTTAATTTTGAATGAGGAGCAAAGCAAGAAGCACAAGTCTAAAGCGCAGCGTATTAATCAAACAAAGAAAAGTAGTACTCCTATAATTAGTATTGTTAATTAGCTAGAGTAGGGATGACCAAATCACCACGCAACTACTACATACTGTGATTAAGGGGAAAGAGATGGAGCACCTTAATTTGAATTGAAACATACGATCCAGAAGCAAAATTGGAATCGCAACGAGGAATTGGCGTCTAAAGCCGTGGACGTGACAGCAAGAGAAACACACCACAGGCACCGTTTTTATATTATGTGCACCCAGAATCAGATGGATGCAAGTTGTGAAATCAGAAATCATCGAAGCGATTAATTGGGTTGGATATTATTTATAGCCTATAATAAGGAGGAGATGAATAGATCGCGTGCTTGTGTGTGCGGGGGAGTTGCGATTTGCGAAGCACAAGGAAGGCGAGAAAGAAATGTGAAAGAGCCGACATATAATACACTACGCGATTGCCGGTAACCCACCTCACCAAAGTCTCTTCCCTGTTTTTAGTCTTTATACCATCGAGTAGTCATGGGTCCGGTTTGGTTCAAACCGCCAAACCGAACCGCCAAAAACCAGCAGTTCTGGTCCTCTCACGGTTCCGGTTTCGGTTTGAGGGTTTGAAGAACCTGGGGTTTGGAATGGTTCCAAACCACCGGTTCTAAATCGGAAAAACCGGCAGTTTACCTAATTCTTCGCTCAGGTATAAAAGGGTTATGTAGGTCCACTGTAGTGTTTACTAATACCGAAAATGACACTCTTGGATCCATTCAACTATCAAACCCAAACTAGTTAAGCAACCAATGCCAACTAAAAGAAGATAATTGGAACTAGTAGACGAAACCTTTTTGTGGACAATGTAAAAAGGGAAATCTTTTGTTAATGCTAGAATAGCAGCATGTTGCTGTATTTGTTGGTTTTGCTGCATTGAGCTTCCACTGCCCAGCAGCTGTTCTAAAAACAAGGTTGATAATGCGTTATTCTCTTGTACTTTCTTTATACATAATTTGGGACATTGAAAGGGTGGTTGTGATACAAGGAGCTAATACTGTCTACATTATCTGTAGTATGCTTTTTTTTTGTGTGTGTACTGAGCCATATACATCTCTTTGCATCAGACAACAAGCATCCGAGGAAGTAGATCAATAGGCACCTAAATACCATCTTTAGCTTGCCTCAACTTGGACGAGAATTTGTCCTGCACTTGTTCAGGTTGAGCTCCACTTCCATGGTGCAAGGTTTCCTTTAGACGGTCCCCAAAATCATCTTTTTCTTCACCTTGTCTGATGATCTGTTTAAAATACCAACAGAAAAAATCAAAGTCTAGAAACAAAAACAACATGCTGATTGTTGTAGATAGTAACAGGATGATTAACTTCATATGAAACTATGTGACATGGACCATATGGTTGATGGTTCTCTCCTTTCCTTCTTGTTTCAGCTTTTCAGTGAGTCCAAAATTATGATCAATACAATATGCTGAATTCCGTTGAAATATAGATGTATTAATTCCTTGGTCACTTTCTAATGCAGATGCGAATATCAAACGGATCTATGCTCCTATAGTCAGAATAACTGAACAAATGTATAAAGATAACAAAGATTTATGGCACAACAAGTAAATATGGAATTGGATGCTTGAGAGAGCAAAAGATTACCTGTACAGCAGTACATAGTGGCAAAGACATCTCCCTGAGGAAGTTGCGTCCTATCGTTTCCCAGTGAGCACATTCGTCCTGTTCATCTCGAGGAGCATTATGACCCAACCATATGTATAAAACATTTCCCGAAGATCTCTCCAAACACGAAGCAGGAGCGAACATCAAATAAACCGATTTGGCTTCAAGGTCAGCTTGGCTACTACCCTCCGAAATTTCCATACTAGGCCAAAGGTATACAACTGGTTTGTTTTGTTCAGCAACCCCGTGTTGGTGCTGTTGATCAGGACTAGGAATATTTAAATCCAACATGATCTCATCAGTATCTGAATCTCTCTCTATGATCGTGTCATCGGCCACATCAGGCAGCGAGAAGGAGCATGATCTCAGCAAGGTCTTTGGCAAACGAGGAGGTCCACTGACCGACGGTAGCATCACTGAAGGTGGATTACTGCCCCTACGTTCAGCAATGCAAGGGGAGGCTTTCGACAGCTTGAAATTGTCAAAGAAAAACATAGCAGCTTCTGAAGAATCCAACTCTGTTTTCCATCCAGGCAGGCAATCATTTCCCGCTAAAGACAGCCTCTTGGCATCAGAGAGGCCTGAAGGTGAAGGCTGCCGTGACTGGTTCGACGAGTCTGACCAGATTGAAGATGAGGGTGAAAAGGTAAACGAGCTCGAATAGTCTGAAGTTGAAGGGGATAGTGATGGGGATTTGGAGCTGAACTTTGGGCTGCTGTCTGGATAACAAGAAAACGAGTCAGGTGAACCATATGGAGTTGATGGCGAGGATGGGGAGTTGCCAAGCAGCTTACTTTGCTCAGCTTCTTTGTTGGGTTCCGAAAAGATGGTTGAGCTAGGACATGCATCGCCACGAGCAATCAACTTAGAAGAGGATAAGAGAAACTCTTTCATAATACCACTTGCAAACTTCCTTCTCAATCTGCCCCATCCATTTTCTCTGGCAGGCAGACAGGTTTCAGATTCAGCTCTGGATATGGGAAATGGAGGAACTACACCACCCATGATGGCCCTGTGAAAGATCTCAAAATCCTGATCATACTCGTCGACTTTCCCGTTGGGAATCAAACCCTCCTTAGTTTCCAGCAACAAAGGGTTATTTGCGGATGGTTCGCCACCGCAAAAAGCAGCCCAAAATCCAGCAGGCTCTTCACCCTCTCGTATAGTCGCCAAATGACCCTGTGCGCTTTCATATTTGACAACCTGATGGGCAGCTGCTCGCGCACTATCAGCCATAGCCGGGTTGCAAAGCTTCCCAATCCAGACATATATGGCCAAAGGAACATGAACTATGAAAGCCCCGCGTGAATCAAGGCACTTGACATGAGGATCAAGGATCATCTTGGGAACAAGGTGGAGGGAATCATAGGAGGAGTGCGGAGCCATCCGATACATCCTAAGAACCGAATTGGGACTGGTGGGCGGCACAGCATGGACTCTCTTCTGGCACTGGAGAAGCTGACAGGCAAAGCCCATGTTGGGGTTGGCCACACCTCTTGCCGCTTTCACATGCTGGAACGCATCGTCGAAGCTCTTGCCTTGTCTCCACATGAGGTAGGCAATGACCAGGGCGGTCGAGCGAGACACGCCCTGGCAGCAGTGAACGAGAACTCTCCCGCCTTGCACCCGAACCTCTTCGATGTAATCGAAGACGTCGTAGAGGATGCTGGTGATGTCCTCGGTCGGCCTGTCGTGCAGCCAGAGGGTCTTGTAAGCGAGGTCGCCTTTGAAGTACTCGGGACAGACGAACCCGACGCAGTTGAGCACGTGGGTGATGCCGTTGCTCTTCAAAACCTGCCGGTTCTTGGCCACCGCGTCACTTCCTAAGTAGACGTGATCAGTGATCCTGGAGCACTCCTTTTCGAAGAATGCGAGCTTGTCCTTTTCGAACTCAAACTCCATGGAGCCCGGGTGAGTTGTTGTGACAGGGCCAGATCTTCCGCCAGGAGTGCTCGGCGGTTGGGGCCATACACCCAGATCATCTGACCCTGCTTTGGGCCACTCCTCTACGTTTTTTCTGGTGACTGACAGGGGCTGAAGGGGGGGCAACAAGGATCTTGCTTTGTTGTTGAATTGGGGCCTCGTAGCTGTGGGATTAGGCTTTCTGGGTGACCCGTCGCTCCATGAGGCTGACCGGAAAAAGCTTTTCCGGGGCGGTGAATCGTTGTCCAACATCGTCGGAAAGAACTTAACTAGACCGATTGAACAAGCCCATCAGAGGATTGACCCAGGAAAGGGGATAGGGAGAGGAGGGGTTAATCTATGAACCCAACACCAGCTCCTCTCCAGCTCTGTTTTGCCTTGCTTTATGGGGAGGGCGGAAAATTCAAACTTGGAAACGACGACCCGGTAAAACCCAGATGCAGAAATCGTGGGGCATTCAACTGAAACAAAGAAGCAAGAAGAACAAGTATTAAATTGCCGGTGAATTTAAAAAAAGAAATTGGGGTTTGGTTTATTAGACCAGCACAGACGACATATTTGAACAAGACTGGCCATTTGAGGAGGAGAAGAATAGTCGCCGGCAACGGGTCGTTAAAGATCATTCATTACTAGCGCTGGTAGACTAGTACTAGTATCCGTAAACAACAACCTTAGAAAAGATGGGCTGAGATAAATATAGAAATACTATAAGAAAACAATTCAAAGTTGAGACAAGAGAGAAAGCGATGTTGCAGGGGGCAATGGCTGACTCAGTCTTCCTGATCAAACCAACGACTGTTGGGCTTGGTCAAGATGCCACGTTTTTTTATGGAATTGGATTGGATTTACTACAATTTTCTTTTCTGTATGAATATAATAGTGATAGATCATACTAATAATATTCATAAGTTTTGTGTTCTAGCTAGCTTGATGGAATATTCATAGTTTCAATGCCAACTTTACATATTAGCATGTTAAATAAAGATTAACTACTTTTGAATATTGCAATTAAGATCATCACCAAGAGCAATTCAAGAACAAATAACAAGCTAGATTGGTTATTTGTTGGTGAACTTATCTGTCAGCTATGGATAATATATATGCGCACAATCATTTCAAGAATAGTACCTAAAAGACAAATGAAGCATCACTTTCTTAGTTGGAAAATTACATGTCTTTGAAGTCAAGGAAAGTAGGCGTAGAGCTGGCTAGTGTGAAGAAGAAGCCAGTTATGATGTTAGTATAAGGTACTCCGTAGTAGTTGTTGCTTGACCCACGTGTACAAGTGAGTTTTTGTGTTTGATCGTATATATACACAACTATATATTACGAGTCACATCCAAGTTCCAAGAGGAAGGACACAACTATTGACCATAATCCACTTGCCATAATAGTATAATACCAAAACTTAATGAATTACGCTCTAGAGAGGCTTGCAATTGTGGTGCAACCTACTTCTCAATCATATCCGTTGGATTACAATTGATCTACGGTCTGTAATATATGAGAATAAGGTATACCGTTACACCACAACTGAGAGACACAGGATTATAACAAACAAATCTGCTTGAAAATATTTTTATCCTTTTTTGAAACAATCCCGAGATTCTCTCCTAATCAAATCATCGTCTTTTCTGCTTCCCTTTTTCATTCACAAGAAACGCCGATCTGGTAGCACAGGAGGAGAGAGCGTTTAACGGCAATGGCTACACCTCCGGAAGGAAGTTTCAGAAACCCTAACCGACGGTCTCTCGTGAGGAAGAACGCCCTTGTCACTGGTGGAACCCGATGAATTGGGTATTTCGATTTCTCTCTACTGTTTTTTCTCTTTTTTTCCAATTCTGTGACAAATTCGAGTTTCAATTTCGAGTTGAATTGCTTTGAGTAATTAACAGGCATGCCGTGGTGGAGGAGCTTGCTGATTTGGGGGCAAAGGTCCTTCTATCGCTCTCTTCATCTCTTTCCACCGCCAAGCCAAGCGACAGCCTCTCTTTCGATCTGCAAATCTTTTTCGCCATTACAGTTCTTCAAGCGTTTTTCGAAATCGGTATGAGTGTTCGGGCTAAGTAATGTCTGAGTAGTGTTTGTTTGTTGGACTAGCTCCATTGGAGATTGAAGCTTGTTGAACTGAGATTTCGATATCGTTTTTGTTTGATTAAGCATCTTTGAAGTTGGATTTTTGGATTTTCGTTTCTTGAATAGGTTTCACTAATATATTATGTATTTTTCATGGTGTACACAATTGTTTTTCAATGCTTTAGTTCAAAATACGTATCTAGCACTTTATTTGAGTCTTTTTCATCTAATTATAAGGACTTTTTCATTAATAGGATATACATGTGAATTGTTATGTAATTTTTTTTTTCATGTATCTATTCTGTATTGTTCATCATAATAGATTTTCTGAATTATTTAGTATTTCAACGTATTTCATACAATATTTGAATTGTTTTCACCAAACTATAAGGACTTATTCATTGATAAAGTTAACATTTAAATTTCTATATCTTGTGTTTATAGTATATTTATTGTGTGTTTTTCATCACATATTACGTTGTTTTTCAATTATTTATCGCTAAATATGTAATTGATCACCTATTTTTCAATTAAGTAGTATAAACGGATTCACGAGTAAGTACGAATCCTGTTTGGATTGTGTGAATCTTTTTCAACTATTTACACGAGCTTTTTCATGACGAGATGAAATGAGTGTTTTTCATTTATGTTTCATGTATGTCTATTGTGTTTTTCAACATATTGATAATAATTTTTCAAATAACAGATATAAACATTTTGTATTTTTCATGCTGTACAATATTATTTTTCAATAATTATAAGACAACTTTTTCACATATTAGTTTCAAATATATAATGGTTTCTCTCGTTGCATTTTTTTTCAAATATTTACACGAACTTATTCATTACAAGAAGAACAAAGTGCTTTTTCATTTCTACTTCATTTGTATCTACTATGTTTTTCTACATATTAATAATCATTTTGCAAATAACAGATATAAACATGAAAAATGCATTGTTGTGTTTTTAACATAGGTTTAACATGTGTTTAATTTGTTTTTGATTGTGCAGTTGGAACCAGCAAATGGGACGAATATGCTTTTGCGAGACCAAGTTTATTTCTTTCTTTTTCGTATTCATGTAATTTTTCAAAACGTTATATTGAGTTTTTCAACAAGACTAAGAATGAGGAACCATGACGAGTCGGACGATGATGTCGATCTTTTTGATCTTGGCCCTGAGCAGAGTGAAGATAATGATAGCTCAAGCTCAACTGAGGAAGGTGATGGGGAGTTGGAAAATACGCATGACAAATATGTAGCACTAGATGTACTTAAAAATTTTCTTTTAGTATATCAAGCTAATGAATAAGTATATACAAAGTTTTGAAAAATTCAAAGATTAAGCTTAGCGATGATGGAGAACGCTAAGTTGTTGTAAATGAATCGTGTTTTATATGTAGTGATGAAAAAGTCATTGTAGTGGACAAAAACTTAGCTTTTGTGTTCTATCATATCTAATGAAAATGTCAATACAACAATTTGAAAAATTCAAAATTTTCTGCAGATCATTACTTTTTGTCAAGCAACATATTAATTTTTTCAACATGATTGTTATTATTCAACATGATTGTTATTATTCAACTGTACAACATTACTTTTTCAACTATTAAATATTAATTTTCCTTGTCAAGCAATATATAACACTATTTTTTCAACTATGCAACATTACTTTTTCAATTCGTTTGTATTTTAGTACAATCAACTACTTTTTCAACTCTTCGAGATTACTTTTTCAACTCAAAAACTAGGGTTTAGTATAATGTTGCCTACGAGTAATTTCTGCAGAATATTTCTCTCGATTTTTTGATTTTTCAATATGGAAATTATGTGTTTTTCTTGATTTGTGTAACCGTTTTTGGGATAGGATCTTATGGATATATTGTGTATCTCACTCGAAAATTGCAGATTTTTCAATATGGAAATATTGTGTTTTCCTTGATTTGTGTAACCGATTTTTGGATAAGATCTCCCAATATTTTTTCGTAAATTATGCTGATAATTCCCTACATTTTAGGAGCTTTTTTTATTTATGGTAAGCGGAATATTGCAGATTTTTCATCCCATAGAATTACTAAAATCGGGCCTACTATGCACCATCATATCCTACCATTAATCCCATTTAATCCAATGGCTAAGAGGATGCCTAAGGAAGCACCATAATAGCTATCTCACTAGAGCGTTCCCCAAACTTAATTGGTGAAATCTGGACAGTCTACCTTCTAATCGCCCTTTATTGGTATTTGCTTACATAAAACATTGATTATAAAACAATCACATAAAACCACTCGTAAGAATAAATATTTACGAAAAACCACCCACATCTTCTATTGTTAATTAATTTAATTTGATTTAATGTAGTAAAAAACAAGTATGGACCAATTAGATCACTAATTTTTAAGTTAAATATACAACTAAAATAAACATATATTAATATGATTACATTTATATAAAATTATTCAATAATAAACAAATAAGCCTCTTAGAGTATCCATAACTTATAATAGCAAAATTTCTTATGTAAATTGTGTCAGGTTTTTGTATAGAAATTGGTAGAGAATATTTCTCCTGCAACACTAAATTCTGCAAAATAATAAATATTTCTCTGATTTGGCTCACACATCCTCTTTATTACTTAGTTTTCTTTAGTGGTTAAGAAATCTATCCCATATTCTCTATTGTGGATGCTCTTAATCAAAGAACTATAATGTCAATTGTATATTTTGAAAATAACGATATTCAGATTTGTGAATCAAACACTGAATTTAAATTACTCATATTATTACTTTTCGTTGGATACAAAATCAACCAACAAGATTAACCACAATCATCAAATAAATTTAGGGATTTTATAGATAATCCAGTGGCAGACTTAGGAATTTACTGAGCGGGGGGCTAAATATACAAAATATAAATTTTGTTTGAGCAAGGTCATGGGAGCAGTTAGGGTTGTTAATCGGGTGGGTCGGGATGGGTTTGGGTCCGATCATGTTGGAATTTAGACTAATCCGAATTTGATTCAAATTTGAATATTTTGACTATCGGGTTGGACAATTTTGTGTCGGGTTTTTATTTAATTGGGTAAATTCGGGGTTTTGAGTCAATTTTGATCGAGTTATTTAGATTTTGGGTTGACTCAGATTTTGATTCTGACCGTATTTTGAATGATGATTTTTGTCCTAATTTAATTACCTTTAACACTAAATTATAACAACATAGATTTCAAACACTTTTTTTTGGTAGAAAGATTTCAAACGGTTTGAAAAAGGGGTTCTTTTTACTATCATACTAGTATCTATTATTTTCGGCAAAATACATCTTTAGGTCCCTGAATTTGGATGATGATTTTTAGGTCCCTGACCGTATTTTGAATGATGATTTTTGTCCTAATTTAATTACCTTTAACACTAAATTATAACAACATAGATTTCAAACACTTTTTTTTGGTAGAAAGATTTCAAACAGTTTGAAAAAGGGGTTCTTTTTACTATCATACTAGTATCTATTATTTTCGGCAAAATACATCTTTAGGTCCTTGAATTTGGATGATGATTTTTAGGTCCCTGACCGTATTTTGAATGATGATTTTTGTCCTAATTTAATTACCTTTAACACTAAATTATAACAACATAGATTTCAAACACTTTTTTTTGGTAGAAAGATTTCAAACAGTTTGAAAAAGGGGTTCTTTTTACTATCATACTAGTATCTATTATTTTCGGCAAAATACATCTTTAGGTCCCTGAATTTGGACGTTTTTATCGGTCACCACCCTGTACTTTGGAATGTTCAAATAGACCTTTGAACTTAATCTTTTCGTGTCTTTTAAGCACTCACCTGAGTTGTAAATATAGCACGCGGTTTACGTGGATGACCTGTAAGCATCATACTATTTTTCTTTAAACATAAATTGTGATGTAAGACTATTATTTTGACAATTTAATAATAAAACATAATTGAAAAGTTAAGGTTATTACTTTGACAATTTAATAAAAAACACAATTAAAAAGTTAAGGTTCTTACTTTGACAATTTAAAAAAAACACAATTAAAAAGTTGTAGACTTGGGATCATCAACAATTGCGGGTGTTTAAACATTTGGTACTGTTATTGATGTGGATATGGTAGTCGTTGAAATTTGGATTTTACATTTGGAGATGGTATTCTATGTTCTCGTCTTAGATAAGCACACAAAAACGATATTTTTGTATAAAAACAACCTTTTCTTTCATTCAACAAATCTATCACAACTATTAATACTCATTTAACAATATTCATCCATACTTAATGAGTCCAAAACAAAAAGTATATCATTCGCACTCAAACAATCAACATTGAGTGTTTTATCAAAAAATAAAAAATAAAAAAAATCAACATTGAGTGTTTAAAAGAACAAAAGAATGTTAATTTCAAGGACTTATTTGAACATTTCAAAACACAGGGTGTTGGTTGACAAAAACGTACAAATTCAGGGGTTTTCGCCTATTATTTTCTCTTCGGACAACAGGAATTTCCAACCATAAAGTTTAGAAATCCTACGGGCCTTATTGATTGTCCAAGTACCAAAAGGATATTGGGCCTGGTATGATAAAGGCCAGCCATTTAGGATTTGGGAAGGCTGTCCACGAAAAAAAATGGTGATCCATCGACTGAATTGCAACCCGCCAAGACCAAAACCTTTTCTCTCTTTCTGGCTTATGCTTCTCCAGATCCTTGGTACTGATGTTTCTAAATAATCCGTGGCTTCTGAAATTTCTTTGATTTCCGCAGCATTTAATGTATTGGGTACAGAGCATGTGTTGGATGAGATCTCTCTATTCTGGGTCTATAACCGTCCGTCCGACGCTTCCATACGTTTCTGTTATTTATCTTTCCGTTCGGCTTGAATCGAACCAAATTAAGTTGCAGTCTCGGGAGTCGGGATTTGGGTTTGTCTTTTGTACAAGCTTCTTCTTATACTTGCTGCAAGGTGAGCTCATACGTACAAACACACATTAGCTAACAAATTGCCCATGTCATCTCTGTCACTTGCTACAATATTTGTTGGAATTCAAGTAGTTATCTGGGTATTGCAATCTCACAGAGCATGGTCTATGAAATTTTGGCCTATCACCTGGTCCAAGAAATTGGCGATGTCACTTGATAGATAAGGAGAGCATTGGATATGAGGAAAATATTTCAATTGGAAACCCAAACAAGATGAACAAGAACGTACTAACTCAAGCTAATTAAGGATAAATTAATGATCCAACTTCAGAATAGCACCAACCTCAAACTACGTACATCATCTGACCCTTGAATCAAACTAGCGGAATTTAGAGTTATCCTACACTAATCCGACCCCAACTTTACCCCCAAAAAAATCACCATCAAACCGCTCTACTTGCAGCAAATCTACCAAACACGTAACCTGAACAGGTATACTAAACAGAAATTCCATGCCATCACAACCAACAGACTGTTTCTTGAGCAGCCTTTTTTTTTTATTACCACTTACACGCAGAAGAGACGTATACCTCTGTGAGACTGTGACAGTGTAACCATGCTACCGTGCTGTTGCATTTATATCTCAAGCTCCAAAAAACGGCTATAACAAAATCCTCGAAGCAATATATTTTGAGACTTTGCCCCACCCAATTAAAACCCTATAAATATGGGGTGCGAAATCCTACATTTCAGTATCCAAACAACTCCATTTCCATTTCAGGACTGAATTCCTCCCCTTCCAAAAATAATTCTACAATGTCAAAATCCCTTCTGGTAGTGCTAGTGCTTTGCTTGGCCTTGTTCCTGGGGCTGTGCCAGAGCTTCGACATCCAAGATCAGGACTTGGCTTCTGAGGAGAGCATGTGGGACCTTTACGAGAGGTGGCAAAGCTACCACTCGGTGTCCCGAGAACACGCGGAGAAGCACAGGAGGTTTAGTTTATTTAAGGATAATGCGCGACATGTTCACGAGGTTAACAAGATGGGCAAGCCTTACAAGCTGAAGCTGAACCAGTACGGTGACATGAGCAACGCCGAGTTTAAGGAGCTGTATGGATCTAGGTACAAGGAGTTGAGGATGTCCAGACCACGCCCAACTACGGGCTTCATGCATAGGCAGGCGTCCAACTTGGCTCCTTCCATCGACTGGAGGACCCTTGGAGCTGTCACCTCCGTCAAAAATCAAGGAAGTTGTGGTACGTAATTAGTTAATATATTAATCTGTTTGTTCATCACGTACGTACGTACTGAATGTTATGCATGTATGTATAGCCGTATGCATTGGTATGATGTGAACGTGGAATTTGCAGGTAGCTGCTGGGCATTTGCAACTGTAGCGACAATCGAAGGAATCAACCAGATCAAAACGAAGCAGCTGGTATCGCTGTCAGAGCAGGAGCTTGTTGATTGTGATTCAGGCAATGAAGGGTGCAACGGAGGGTTGATTGAACACGCTTATGATTTCGTCAAGAAAAACGGTGGACTGGCCGCTGAGAATTTCTACCCTTACCTGGCCAAGAAGGACACATGTAACATAGCAAAGGTACGTACGTCCGTAGTACGTTTATACAAATGGATCGGAGATTTCAGATTCGATTCTATGTATATATGATCGACGTCGACCTTAAATGGTTTATTAATTTAATGATAAATTTATATGTGCGCTCGTAGGAGAAGACTCATTCGGTGATGATCGATGGGTATGAATCGGTTCCTGAAAACGACGAGGAAGCTTTGATGAAAGCGGTTGCAAACCAGCCAGTGGCGGTTGCAATTGATGCTTCAGGGTCTGACCTTCAGTTTTATTCCGAGGTACGTAAACGTAAATGCAGGATGATATATATTGGATGGATGAGTAGGTCGCCGCCCTTATGAATCAAACAGTAACTCGGTTGATGTATATGTATATACGCATGCAGGGAGTGTTCACAGGAGAGTGCGGCAAGGAGCTGAACCACGCGGTGACTGCTGTAGGGTACGGGGGAGGAGATAGCTCGGCCAAGTACTGGATCGTGAAGAACTCATGGGGCACTCGTTGGGGAGAAGGCGGTTATATTAAGATGGAGCGCGGCCTCACCACCGATACGGCTGGCAAGTGTGGGATAGCCATGGCTGCTTCTTACCCTGTCAAGAAGTCTGATGCCACCACCACCATCAAAAGGCTTCCAAGGCCCCTCCTAGATTGATTGATGGATTGATTCTGCCCACCATTATGTAGCTTCAATTCTGGCTTTATTTGCTTTTAATTACATCACTCTACCCGACCACATCGGTTTAATAAAACGACAACAAATATATATGTACTCGTAGTAACGGTTTCTAGCTCGTATTTGAATTCACATTTGTAGAATTGACCATACTGTATGTGAAATAATAATATACTATTGCTATTATTAGTCATCATCTCTTACATTATCAATGATTTGGTGATCATGAATTGATGAAATCTACAAATGTTGTATTCGGCTTGGTTTCGATTATCAAAAACTTATCCAGGCCCATTAACATTAGTCCAAATTGAAGAGTCCATGGATTTGACAGTCCATGACGACGACGTGTCCAAGATCTACTGTACAGTAGTTGGGTTTGGTTTTCATTTGCTTGTACCGTCGTCCTCCCCGACTTGTTTGGTTGCTAAGTAAAGAAAGGAATCGTGGGAGAAGTTCCTTTTTCCTTGTTACAAAAGTTTGATGGATTTGCTGTCGCCGCCACTCACCGTGTTCATATTCAAATTGACCGTCGCGGTTTATCAAGACTGTGAAATTGTTGATTAATTTGAGTGCGTTGAGCTGCCGTTTTCTCCCACTTGTTCAAGCTAAACTCGCTTTCGTTGTTGTTGTTGTTGTTGCTGCTGATTCTGGCCAATCGCCATTGTCGTCGTTTACCAGACGCAATTAATTTGCATCAGCGGGGTGTTTTTTTATCTAGGGTGCGATCGCTTGCCTGCACTCGTCCCTTAGATCTCGAATTCAGATCCAATTCCTGTATCGTCGTTGCTCCCATCTCTCTCTCCAATGGACCCCGTTTCATCTCGTCCTGCCGTTGTGATTGATAATGGCACCGGGTATTTTACTTATTCTCGTTTCTAGGGTTCTATTCGTTTCTATTAATGCGATTGCAATTCATTGATGCCCTGTCCACATGTTGCAGGAATTCCTTATGGGGGGAATTCCCACATTGGCATATTGGATTCCATTGTGTGGTATATAACGGGGAGTTTCCCACCCTTATTGGCTAGCTTTTAGGGGTTGGGTCTCCTACCGCTTATATACCCTGTAATACCACAATCATAACCTACCCTGATTTCAATTCTCATTTTCGGATTCTAATTTGCAGCTATACTAAAATGGGATTTGCTGGGAATGTGGAGCCCTGCTTCATAATTCCATCCGTGGTCGCTGTCAATGACTCGTTTCTAAATCAAAAGAGGAGTTCCAGTAAGAGTAATTGGTTAGCCCAGTATAATGCTGGTGTACTGGCTGATTTGGATTTTTCAATTGGGGACGAGGCTGTGGTGAGATCAAGGTCTAGTAACTCCTATAATTTACATCGCCCCATTAAGAATGGCCAGTTTGATGATTGGGATGCTATGGAGAGGTTCTGGCAACAGTCCATCTTTAATTACTTGAGGTGCGACCCCGAGGATCATTACTTTTTGCTGACCGAGAGCCCCCTTACCCCACCCGAGAGTCGCGAATATACTGGAGAAATCATGTTTGAGACTTTTAATGTTCCGGGCCTATATATTGCAGTGCAGCCTGTGCTTGCCCTAGCTGCTGGATACACAACATCTAAGGTCTGCTGCTCTTCATAATAGGATTTCATTGTTGTTGCTAGCATTTACCCTTGTGTCATGATGTCAGCTGAATATACGAGTTTAAGTTGTTCTACTTTTATGTCTTCAACTTGACTGTATTAGAGTCTATCCTGGTTCCGGCTTTATCACAAACCCACCGATATGAAAAGTGCTTGAAATATATCTACATTCCATGGTGTATGAACTTGTTTTGTTTTGTTTTTTTGCATACATTGACTTTGTTCTTTTTCTGAATGCTCTGCTTTATCCTTATCTGCCTTTGCTCACTGTTTCTGGAATGTGTGTTTTGTTAGTGTGAGATGACAGGTGTTGTAGTTGACATTGGAGATGGAGGAACTTTTGTTGTACCTGTCGCAGAGGGTTATGTCATTGGGAGCAGTATTAAGTCGATTCCCATTTCTGGGCAAGACATTACACTTTTTGTTCAGCAGCTGATGAAAGTATGGTGGTTTGCCTCTCTCATGTGTAATATATTTACAGGATTTTCCAAACATGATGTTCAACTGCACTTTTAATTGATATATACTGTATCTATGATGTTTTCATACTTCATACAGTTCAATAGTGCTGATTTAGTTTTTGGCTATCCAAGTCTTGTAGTTGTTGGTGTTTTTTACTTCCCTATGGCTTCCTTTGGCAGTGAAATGATGTAAAATAATTTTGCAGCAAAGGCGAATGATCTTTTATTCTTGAAGTTTTTCCCTGTGCATCTATGTAAAGGAGAAAGCTAAACTTTATGCTATAATAGTAATGATAGAAGGTGTAATGGCTTGTTCTTAACTCATGCAGGAAAGGGGAGAGAATGTGCCTCCTGATGACTCCTTTGATGTAGCAAGGAAAGTGAAGGAAATGTATTGCTACACCTGTTCTGATATTGTCAAGGTACAATATCCCAACTTTGAATCACTGAACAGTGAAGGCGCACTCTAACTTGTAGTATTGCATATGTTGGTTATTGAAAATGTCATTGCATGTATGTGATGACTTCCTGTGCGTGCAGGAGTTCAATAAGCACGACAAAGACCCAAAGAAGTACATCAAGCATTGGAAAGGAACAAAACCAAAGACTGGGGCACCGTACACTTGTGATATTGGTTATGAACGCTTTCTTGGACCAGAGGTTTGCTGTTGATATTATCTTCCAGACATATTCCTATTACTACTGCTAATTACCGTTTACATGCCAATTATGCAATGGAATTTCAGTTATGCTGCAATATATAATAAAATGCAGGTATTTTTTTGCTTGTTTTACTATCCATCATGAGTTTATATTCCATGCTAAAGGGTGTATATTACTAGTGTTTGTCTTCCCATGTTAAAGGCTAATTTTGCGCGATCATTGTGAATCATGACTCGATTGAAAGCCTTTGAAATTTATTTTCCATGCATTAACACCTCAAATAGCTTGTAAACTGTGATATACTTTCTGTTTGTCAAAATCATAGTCTTGTTTATGTTTTTCACAGGTCTTCTTCAATCCAGAGATCTACCGCACTGATATTACTACTTCTTTACCAGCTGTAATTGATGAATGTATTCAATCTGCACCAATAGACACAAGAAGAGCTTTATATAAGGTAAATTCTAGATATGCTTGAGAATGAGTTGCTATACAACATGCATGGACAATTTAAACTACAAGACCACAACTGTGAAGCATGTCCTAATGCAAGAAACTGTAAATACATAATGTATTCCAAATATATTTCTGTTAGTCTGCTAGTATTCTAATTCAACCTGATTCTAAATACGAGAGAGTTGCTGGAACCTTGCAGTTGAAACCATTGCTTCAGTGTAAAATATTTATTATACAAGACTTTCTGTTGTGTTTCTCACCCAACTCATATATCCCTGAATCGGTTCTGCCAAATAAATCAAGATACGGATTCCAATTCATATTGATTTATTGGATTACTGTGAGTGGAGATATCAGCCACATGTACCTCCTGACTTTCTGTGTTTGTTGTGAACTTGTGTAAACCACCAGCATGTCCTTTAGTTTTTAGGGTTGTGATTCTGTGTGGTAGAGTCCTCTAGTGTGAGTCCACGTTGTTCTTTACTCCCTATAGTGGGTTGATTTTTTTTTTATATTTTATGTATTTCAGAATATCGTATTGTCTGGTGGTTCAACGATGATCAAGGACTTCAGTAGAAGGTTACAACGGGATCTGAAGAAGATTGTGGATGCCCGGTTACTTGCATACGAAGCTCGTGTTGGTGGTGATGTGAAAGTGGGAATCTTAATTTTCAATCTCTACAGTCCACCTTGTTATCTTAGAGGTTAATAGTTAATTCTCCTTCTTTGGTGACAGACACAACCAGTGGAAGTGAATGTTGTCAGCCATCCTATTCAGAGTTATGCTGTATGGTTTGGGGGCTCTGTTCTTGCTTCAACTCCTGAATACTATGCAGTATGTCACTTTTCCTTGCACAAAATGCCAAAAAATTAATATTCTTTGATGTTGTTTTCCTTTATCATTTTAAACACATTTTTTTATTTTTCAAGTCCTTGCAATGCATGAAAAGTAATGATAAAGGAAAACAAGGCCTAACATGGCTGTGTGTACTTCTTTGATGTTGCAATGGTCAGTTTGGTACATGAAGCTACTACGTGTTAACTGCCCTTTCCCTTAAGGATATGTGCACTATAAAATATTTTCTTTGCAGGCTTGTCATACCAAGGAAGAGTATGAAGAACACGGAGCAAGCATATGCCGAACAAATCCTGTTTTCAAAGGGATGTTTTAATCCGGAGATTTTTTGAAGAAACGAACGGAGATTTTGGTCTTTGGTGGTGATTTTGGCGGCTATTTGATAAAATGCTATTTACATTTCTAAGGCGCAAATCATGACCGGTCTCCATGCCAAGTTCACTCGGTTCTGAATGTATTTGTAGGTTTTCATAGCCATAGGATGACATATTGATATTGGTGTACATCAAGAATTTGAAAATATGTAAAAAAAAAAAAAAAAGATCAGGTCCTTTTTGTCATCCTTCTTGTTAGGAATCAATAGAGGTGAAGTTGATTTTCTAGAGATAGTATAAAGCAGAATTTGGAAATTTTGCCCTTTACTGTTTAGCTTGTTTGAAGTTCTACAATAATCTATATTCTGCAGTTTGTTCTGTGTAAAAAGATTATGAAGTAATGACCTGTTATTCCTTTTCTTTTTGTATGAGTTCAAACAAGCTAAAATTTCTCCTGGCCAGCAATTTCTCTAAACATCCTCTGATCCTCCTCAAACATTTCAGAAACTAGCTAAAATTAGCCGACTTTGAAACATTGCAATAATTTCATTCTATTTATATAAAAACGAGTCCCAATTCCTTTGTAATCTCAGTGCAAACATCAATCCCTGATCGTTCACCACCGGTTTGCACTTGGTACGTACATACAGAAACATGGCAAGGAAGCTTGCATTGTTGGGTCTTGTGTTATTAATGGGGTTGTATGGCAGCATTGCTTTGGCGGAAGTGCCGGCTCTTGCGGAGGTGCCGCTAGATGATGGCGCAATTGGTAACGAAGGACCCACCACCGACATGGAGGCGGCCCCGGTAGGTGGGCCGGTCCCTGCCAGCACCTTCTCCAACGATGCCGGTGAGCCCATTGGCCCTGCAGCTCAACAGAGCGCTGCAGCCTCCTTTCAAAACTCTGCACTCCTTGGTGTTTTTGGTCTGGGAGCCATCTTTGTCTCCTTTTGAGTAGTTTTTTTGTTTTGTTAATTTCACTTTCTTTGGATGAATTATTGAGCCAATGGCAATGGAAGCATCTTCATTTATGGCAACTGCAATGGTTTGTTATGATCATGCACATTCATGCTTTAAATCCAAATTTGACTAACTTTTTTTCTATCCAAATCACTTTGCTTATTTTGTAAATATGATAAAATTGAATCGATCGTTTATAATTAAAGAAAAAACACAACTTCATTATGCAAATAATACTACCTGGTTTCTCAATTGAGAGCTAGTTTCATATACTTCTATCAACATGTCCGTAGAAGCGTATATATGTGTAAGTGTGACAAAGTCTTGAAAACATGCAAAATTGAACAAATGTCTTGAAAAATCTGGACTCCATGAAAGTGAAACTTGCATTAAATAAAATTAATTAAAGCGAAAGAACAACTTCTTATTGATTTTTCGTGTGTTGGAATTGGAATTAAAGCAAAAAACAAATTGAACATATATAATTCCTCCGAAGGGCTTAATTAAGCGCAGCATTTGATTTTTTTGGTGAGAGATGAGATGGATCATAATTGTTGGTAGAAGTGGGATTTGAAGGAGTCAACATGCTCCACTTGCAAGCAAATAATAACCAAAGCAGATCCGAGACCTTGCTTGCCGGGCAGGATGTTAGTGATCCCAGCGAAAGCGCTTGGGCCGGGGCTCATGTGAATGTAGTTGCCCCACCCGAAGTCGATGGACGCGAGGGGAAGCGTGAGCCAACTAATGACCCCAAGCTCCGGCATGGCGAAGGAGGAGTCCATGGGGTTGCGGATGCCCCGGAGCATCCCCATCCCGAGGTGGGGGAGCCTCTTGAGGTCGTCGATGTCCGACTGTATGTACTCGTCCGTCACCCTGCGTATGGTCTCCCTTATCCTCCCGCACACGTATCCCAGCGGCCCTGCTACCAGAGCTTCTGCCTCGCACCCGGCTGCCACCATCAGCACCGTGTTGCCAAAGTAGTTCATGGGGAGCGGCGGAGTCACGCGCGTCCGGGCGTCCAGGGTGATGGCTAGCGCTTTTGCCTCCTTGCCCTCACTGCCCTTGGTCTTGTTCAAGCACCTCCATATGTGGGCAGTCAAGACTTCGTAACGGCTGAACGGGCGGGAACTAGCAGCTTGGTCGTCATTAGCGGAGCTCCTAAGCTTGTCAATCTGAGCCTTGGACAAGGGCAGCACTGCCATACAAGTCTCCTGCATAGGGGGCATTCCCATGCTTGGCGGGGGGGCGTCGTCGACGTCGACATGGGCGGCTCCTCCTCTCGGGGGCTGCCCGGCTCTCAAGAGGGTGCGGTCATGGACGGGGGGAGTCTGCAGGGGCTCCCCGCGAGCGAGCCTAGCCCACTCGGAGATGAAGTGGTAGGAAGCCATGCCGTCAGCGAGGCCGTGGTTGGTGACCAGGCCCACGGAGAGGCCGCCGCAGCGGAAGCGCGTGAGCTGCACGCACACCAGGGGCAGCTCGTGGAGGGGCGTCCGCATGGCGTCCACCGCGGGGATGAGGCGCTGGAACTTGGGGAAGCAGGACAAGTCCCCGAGGTCGGCCAGCGCGGAGCAGGACTCCGCCTCTATGACCACCGCTCCCTGGTTCTCGCAGCGGAGCTCGGCCCGGCCGCCTGGGGCCCCGTGCAGCCGGCCCGCAAACGGGTAGAAGTGGAACAGCGCCTGCGCCAGCGAGTCCTTGAGGGTCTCGAGCGGCTTGGACCCGGCCCATTCGGCGCTGCTGGGGCCGTAGAAGTAGATGGTGGGCACGTAGACCGATGCAACCATCTGGTCCCACTCCCCCAGCTTCACCGTCCCCGTCCACGGCTCACCCGCCGCTTTGACTGTGTGCGTCCCTTTGATTGTCACCTCCGCCATCTGATCTCTCTCTCTCTCTCGTCCACGGCTCAACCGCCGCTGTTACTGTGTGCGTCCCTTTGATTAAGAGAGAAATTTAGTTTCAACCTTAATTGAGCTTCTTAATTGGAATACCCGAGCTTCATCCTAGGTTATATATACGATTATTGTAATTACGCGCGCGTATGATCCTTGCAAGTTGCGTGCAAGACCCTCAGGAATAAATGAATTGTATATTTCTTTTTGGTCAGAAAAATGATATGAATTGCTATTTTGTTGGTCAGAAAAATGAATTGTACTGTGTAAAATATATATATTTAGTTGAGAGTGAACCAGAGAAATTACATTACATTATGTTTGGTGAAAAATCCCATGCTATTGCTTAGCCTTGAATTTTTCACCAAACATAATATAATTTCTCTGTCTCATTCTCGCTTCCTTTTTTGTATTGTTTCGTAGAATTAGTCTTTTTCTTGATTTTCTAATAATCTTTCTCCTACTCCTGGTTTGTATTGGATCGGTATTGATTTCCAAGTATAGCGTCATTAATTGTTGGTTTGTGAATAACACTCCCCCAGGGATTGTAATTAGTATATCTATGAACTCATTTCACTCGATCGATATCAATATTAAATAACATATTAGCTGATTTCACTCGATTTTTTTTTTGTGGTAATACTAATATCACTCGATGTGTAACCTAGATGATTTAATTATAAACTTGACCGTCTAATATTTTTAATTTGTTAGTGTACATTGAATATGGCTATAATATGAGCCTCTAATTTAAAAAGGTTTTAAAGTTGGTAGGGCAGGTGAGGTACATAAACTAATATCAACAGATCAATCTAATTCATAAATTTTATCTTAATTCCGTTGACATAATCTCAATGATTTGGCCGGGGATTGCAAACTAATTTTAGGTTCCATGCATGATCTCCTGTAACTTAATTAGCTAGCTAAGGCTCATTAAGATATAGATCGAGCATCATATAGGGAAGCGAATGAATGATATATGTGGGTTGATTATTGTAGAGTAGTTGAATGGATGTAACTCTCTATGTTTGGTGTTGGGCATGTATTTTGTAATGCACTATTGCGTGTAGGTGGTATATACTCATGTGCCACACACAGGACACAAGAACCAACTGCGCCACCGAGCCCAAAATATGGCAGGCACGCTCTCCTCCTATCCATTATCGCAGTTGCGTTTGGTAGGCTCACTTAGCGTAACATAGTCGTTCTCACTTCTCTCTAGGGGTCGGAGGATCTCATTTAAATCGTTAATGAGTCTAGGACATAAGTCTATGAGGTTCCATAGACTTATGTACTTGCCCCATAGACTTATTTACTTATATGATAAATAATTTATGTTTCAATCCCCAATGTGGGATACATATGTTCACATTGGTGCTTGAATCTTTACATTTCAACTATAATTAAAACTCAGTACCTATCTTGAATCTTGATTAATAGAAATAGATAAATTGATATGTGGATTGAATAGACTTTGTGTATCTATAGATACATCCTCGGGACCTATTAATTCATCAAGTAATTGTAATGGGATTTCCTCCTAAAACTAGTTGGTAATAACCGAGAAAAAAAAAAACTTTTTATTACTCTCAACAATTTTTGATATGAATTACAGTAAGATTTATTTGAATTAATATGGAGAATGTTGAATTGAAAGACACATTACACATATGGGTTGTCCCATATTAGACAAAATAGCTATAAATTTTGGATTAAAAACTAGATTCCAACTTATGTACAATTAACGTACATGGACCAATGAATGAATAAGTTAGGACAATATGGAACTGTACAATTGTAACAGAGGATTTGGAGCGATACAAATTGGTTACATTTATTTGAGATGACACCCCCGTTTCTCTCACCCCTCATTGTCGCAGTAAACAAAAATCCTAAAGTCGTGATCGAAAAATGATGGGCGCCAAAGAATACCAGCCAAGACGTGGCCGCTGTTGGCTAGGTGGTGGGCACCGACTACTCTCCATATTCTAAGTTGTCTTAACGCAATAACACGGCATGCCCAATAAGTTAATAAGTAAATTAAAGGTTTAGATCGATCGACACTTGTTTTGTGAATTGTGGGCTTGTTGAGGGAATCCATTACTATAATTTATAATATCCACCCGATCTCTATATAATAATAGTAGTCTATGTCTTTGCTTCATCATTAACGTACTCCATTAGTTGTGGGTGTGCTAGCTTTCAATCTGAAGTACGCGTAAAAATCAAGAACATATTAACTGATCAGCTAGTTATATGGATTTATTAATTAGGAAAACAAAATATGAATCGTAATGTTTGATTGAATTTGATGGCCGGAGGGATGGTATGGGTATATGCTAGCTCCATCGAACGTAAAATCTTTAATTAAAAGATCGAGAAGACACACTCATTTGATTTCATGAGAGGCCAATTTAGTTAACTCGGTTCATGAGATTGAACGATTGATATATTATATATAATGCTACGTAATATTATAATGAAGTTAATTAAGCAACCAGCCGTAGTGCTAGGCGGGAATTAGTCAAATGAGACATTCAAATATTCTTTTTGGTTGCAATTGATACTATTATTTCTGAAATATGTGTAGATCGATCAAGTACATTATGTATAAAAAAAATATGACAATAATTGCATGTATACGCGAAAGGAACACATTAACAACTATGCGTACGCATTATCCGAAGACTATGATATGTGTGCTTATAATAAAAGCTTTGTTGGTAGGTAAAGTTTTTTTTTTAATTTTGTCTAATTGTATGTTTAGGGTTACCACCTTCTAAATCATCTAATTAACTCGTGCCCAATGATTCCATTTCTTGGTAGGTTTTCAGGTACTCCCGCGATCCACGATATATTTTTCAATTATTGTGCAAATAAATACGGTCATTGACTTCCAAATTCATCAGAGGTGGTAGGGTTTGTGTTTAGGTAAGGATGGTGACCTCAAAACGGTAGGTAGGTAAATACACGAACATATACGTGGCACGAGCATATATAACTGGCATGGGTATATATGTTAACTAGTTGAAGACCCGTACCATGTACGGGTAATGATCAGTTTTTTCGTTAATTTGTGTATATACTATAATCTATATTATATATTAATTTTTTATATATAAATACATTTAAATGGGAATTGAAAAGTTAAGTTAATTAAGATGTATCTTTTATAGAAAGAAATTTTTAAAGATAGATAATATTGTTTCAAAGATAGATATTAGATGAGTAAGAAAAAGGATAAAATTAAATATTAGATAATTAAAGAAATTTTAAAGATAAATAATATGCCTTTAAAGATAGATATTTGATGGGTAAGAAAAGAGATAAAGTTAAAATTAGATAATTAGGAAAAATAAAACATATAAAATTGTTAATAAAGTGGAGCCAGAATTAACGTGGAGGCTCGAAATTCTCCGACTTTAATATATAGTATAGATAATTTAGAGTCCTATTATGTTGAGAAAGTGGGTGTTCCACAGAGAAAGGGAACAAATTTTTTACTATTAGGTAAAATTTGTTGCCTATTAACTTAATTTTTTAGGTTATGTGATTCGTGCCATACCCATCACCTTACATTTTGGATTAAAAGACTACCCACTAGAAGATTAATGTACATTTTACTTTTAACAGTGTTGGACCAACAAGCTAGGTAACAATTGCAAGGTTAATCTTGTTTGAGTAACTTACAGCTTCCGAATCACATAAGTATAAAGTATGTTAGAGTATGCATTGTATTTTGGTGAGAAAGGAGGGCTAGAGGCAAGGCTGCTGCGGTTAAAGACGTACCTAATAATATAACGTGCCGTTGACATGTTGGCAAACACAAACATCGATCCAGCTGGTCGCTATAAACTCGATCGGTTAAAAAAAAAGCATGTTTATATATAGCCATTCCACTACACCTTCCAATCCATTCAAAACAGCGACTCGAACAAAGTTTAGCATTCAACTATCCGTCCGGTCCGAAATTGAACCAAGCAAAGACGCTAGCTAAGGTAATAACTACTTTCACTTGAAAATATTGTTGTATGATAAATAATATATATCTCACACTTGGATATATTTGAATTGTGTTGCAATTAAAGAATTCGGTTAAAGATCGATCGATATGGTGGAAGTAAAGATCAAGTGCGAGCACAGCGTAAAGCCGAGCGAGGAGACGTGGACAGGAACCCTGGCCTTGTCAGAGTGGGACCAGGCAGCGGGCGCCGCCTACGTGCCATACATCTACTTCTTCAAGCCGGGCCCGGGCACGGCCAAGGAGGAGATCGTCGGGGTGTTGCGGGAGTCGCTGAGCCGGTGCCTGGTCCACTTCTACCCGATGGCGGGCAGGATCCACCGGATGGCGGGCGGGCGCCTGGAGCTGAGGTGCAACGCGGAGGGGGCGGTGCTGGTTGAAGCCGAGGCGCATGGGGAGGTGGCGGAGATGGGGGACTTCCTGGACTCCACCAAGTTCAAGGACTTGATCTACTCGGTCGACTACTCGAAGCCGACGCACGAGCTGGCGCTGCTGTACGCGCAGGTCACGGTGTTCTCGTGCGGCGGGTTCAGCCTGGGCATCACCATGTCGCATGCCGTCACTGACGGTCTGGGCGGCCTTCACGTGACCTCCGAGTGGGCTAGGCTGACACGAGGCGAGGGGTTGGAGAGGACCCCGTACCTCACGCGCGAGGTGCTGAGAGCAGGCGAGCCACCGCGGGAACCGCCAGCAGCCCGTGCTAACAAGGAAGAGGAGGAGAAGGCTGCGCACTCGCACGTGCACGCGCACACGCACACGCCTCCTCCTCCGCCGCCAACGACCATGGTGAATCTTGTGCTGACCAAAAAGCAAGTTGAGAGCCTCAAGATGGCTGCGAATGCCGCCAGCGACGGTACTCACCGCCCTTATAGCCGTTATGAAGTCTTAACCACTCACATTTGGAGGTCAGCAATCAATTCTCTAGCTAGTACGGATTAATTAATTGATTAATATACGAGCTGAGCTAGCTAGCTAGCTAGTACGTGTATATCTATTTAAGTAGGAATCTGGAACTCCGTACGTCGGCCAAGGTGCTTAGCATCACAAGCATGCATACACTAATATATAATTGGCACGGCTTGTTTGTTTGTATAGATGTGCGTGCAAGGCAAGAGGGCATGATGGGGAGGAGCTGAATGCGCTAGGGTTCGGGATTGACTCGCGCATCCGCATCCAGCCGCCCCTGCCTCCCAACTTCTGGGGCAACGCCGTCCTGATGGTTGTGGCCAAGAGCAAGGGGGATGACCTTGTCTCCAAGCCCTTAGGCTACGGCTGTAGCAGGGTGCGTTCCACCATCAACAAGATCACCAACGACTACATCTGGTCCGACATCGAGAACTTGAAAAACCTCGACGACCTCTCTATTTGGAGGGGCCTACCTGACCCCGAAGCTGGGTCCTACATGTTCCCTAATGTGATGGTCATTAGTTGGCTCACCCTCCCCATCTATGGCATGGATTTCGGGTGGGGGAAGGAGGTCCACATGGGCCCTGCCACGCATACCCATGACGGCACTGCCATGATCTTGCCTGGCCGTGCTGAGCAAGGTTCCGTCGTGGTCGCCATCTGCTTGCAGGTTGCTCACGTTGAATCTTTCAAGCAACACTTCTATCAAGACATTGCTGTGGAGCATTGACACATGTATACTCCTCCCTATTTGATCTAATTAAAATGTATCAAAGAAGTTCAAGAGCAGTTGTTTAATTATCAATTTGATTCACACAAAGTGCGTTTGTAATACAATACATGATGTTTGTTTTGGGCAATCTCCACTATATGTTGTTTCATATGTTTTGACAAGTTTGATCTGCATTGCGTGTATAATAATGAGCTCGGGGAAGAGAACCATCAGCTTGTTCCAATGCAAGCTCGAGTGATCTATTTTCTCAACTGCATCTTGCAGTTTAAGATCCCAAGAACCGGCTTCTTCCTTCAACTGCTGTAGTTCATTCTCAACATTCCTTTTACTGGTCTCTGCAACAATCTTTTCTTCTTTAAGCGAAGTAACTGTGGTTTCCAATTGAGTTGTAGACTCTTCGAGCAATTTGAGTGAACTGGAACTCTCTGACAATCTGGTTCTCAGAACAGAGACTTGCCCTTTCAGGTTGGCTAGCTCTTCCTCAGCAGCTGCTATGCTTGATTCATAGTCATCCTTCTCCTTTCTAAGCATCGAAACAGTATTTTCTGCTTGATATAATGCAGATTCAAGTAAAGTTTTAGCAGACGTAGCCTCTGTAAGCATGCTAGCTTTCAAAAGCGATTCTTCAACAGCTTCACGTAGCTGATCTTCTACAGATGTTTTACCAACTTCTAAATTCCTCCTCTTCAACAAGTTGAGAAATATTATATTTTGCAACTGATAAAGCATCTTCAAGCGTATCGACAGATGAAGTTACATTTATTAACTCGCTAGCGGAGGTTTTAGCATCAATCTTCAGTGCTTCTAGTTCCTGCTCTACAACTTCCTTTTTAACTCGAAAATTGTTCTCTCCAAGCCATTTCATTGGACCTTAGAAGAATTTCTACCAAATGTAAAAACTAGGACTGCCTTTTATTACAAAAGGTTGTCATTTTTGAAATCGATGGATGGTTGACACTACTACCATCGACAGTCAAATGTAGAAAACTTGAAATCTCAGTAATCCTGAGCTAGTTACCATTTCTGCGTCGTGCTTATCAGCGGAATATGCATTGGAATGGTAAGTTTAGTTTAAGCATGCTGCCCGATGAGAGTGCGTAGGATCACAGTCTGCACATTAGTCTTGCGGAACAACACAACAGGGTTCCAAAGATGAAACCCAATGAAACAAGAGAAAAAGTGGGATTTAAATATTTTATTATTGGTATAACCAAGCTGCTACACCTTGGTAAGGTGCAGAATGTAGTCCAACTAAAAGAATTTGAGATCTCGATTCCATGTAACTCTAAAAGCCAATTGCAAAGAATCAAAAGAATCCCCTATCAACATATATATGGCAGTTCAACTGGTAAGTGGGTACTATTGCCTCTGTTCGAAATTATACAAACTGACGGTAATCAATCTTGCTGTTTTCCTTTCCCTATTTTCCCTAGATCCCAAGTATGCCTACAGAATGGTACCCAATAACCATATATGCAGTATGAGCCAATATGCAACCAGCCCAAGTCTTGCTCTTGGGCGACTCATTAGTACCCTACCGGCGGACACCCTGCCATTTATTTGACGCAAACTTGCTTTTAGCATCAGAAATACAAGGCCAACATAATAATAGTTTCTAGGCTGAATTATATCAATTCAGATTTCCTCAACGAAAGTTTTTTAAAGGTGGAAATTGTAAATGACAAGACAAACATACCAAATTCCATCTACTCGGTCTGCAACCATCTTTCCTTGCTTTGGGATGAGCCCGGATGCATTAAGGGACTTGAAGACATGACCTGCATGCCAAAAGCACAAAATATGAAAGCAAGAAGTTTGTGGCAATAGTCACTTCAGAATTGTTGAGTATTACAATGCCAACCTTTGTCCTCGTTGGTCATATCGTTAGTAATCAACCGCTCTGATGCAATGTCTAGAGCAATGTGATCATTACTTAATCCCTTCCTCATGGTTCTGACATGAGCAGCAGATGGAACAGGGGAAATTGACGGATTTGCAACATTTGCCTGCACAAATAGAAGACCAATGTGAAGCATGCTCATAGACACTACAAATAGGCAGGCAATAGTAGTGTCAGGGGTGCTGCTATTTCATGTAATTTTATAAGCATGTCATCATTCACTGCTAAATAAATTCAAGGGTGTAATTCTAAGGTGTGAAAATGTCAAAAGTGATATAAAAGCGAACAATCTACTTAAGCAGAATTCTATTCCGTAATAAAATAGAATAAACCTATAAGCCATAAGAATAGATATACATTGGTTAATCAAAATGTATAAGCATATGTATCTTAGCATAATTATTAAAAGCCACTAAAAGTGCATGACAAATTAAATTTTGCATGAAAGATAACTCTAGGTCCTAGTATACCAGCTAGAGGTAAAAAAACAATGCTCATCTTCTACGATAAGATAAAAGAATATACGATTACCACTTCCTCTATCTCTGATACCTCCGATGCAGGTGGTGGGGAAGATGCTTCAAAGATGCTCCTTTCTCGGATACTCTCAGATGGACCTGCGTTATCTTCAAGGGAATCCTCAAGTGCCTTCACCTTTGACAAAAGTTCGTCCACAGCCTCTTGGTTTGCAAGCAACTCAGTACTGAGTTCCTGTACTCTATTTTTCGAGTTGTCAGACTCCTTAATTAGCCCCAAAACCAGCTTTTCCAGTGTTTCCACAAGTTCACTTGTTGTAGGAAAATTAGAGTCCCCGGTGAAAGACCTGCCACCCAACTTTTGAATAACTCTCCCCACAGCTGCTACCAGATCATAAAATTCACTCTTAACTCTTTTCAATTCGTGCTCATCCTTACCATGTTTTTCACATAGTTTCTTCAGATACTCGATCTCAGTAAGTTGAGAATCTGCAGTAGACTGCAATTCTTCATTCTCGTGGGATAATACCTCATTTTGGTGCTGCAAATCAGCAAAGTTATCCATGATATAGTGTAGCTTCTTTATATAAGCAGAATCTTGTACCTCCAAACTGCCACCCTCTTTCTCAGTAATAATGATTTCACTCTTATTTGCCTTGTCCAAGATAGCTTTTACTTGAGATACCCAAAGGAGAGCAGCTGTAAGCTCTATAAATTTTCAAGATCATAACACAAAAAATCAGGTATGAAGCTAAACTAGAATGAACCCTAAGTTTATTTTAAGAGTTTGAGAAGGATGTACCTTGTTCTTTCATTAATAAAGTGTTTTGCAATGGTGAAATGTCTGCTTCTTTATTACCTAAGCTGATCTCAATAGTTCGAGACTCCTCCAACTTATGTGCTAGCTCATTATATGAGGCCTGCAACACCTTGAAGTCAACCTCTAGTATGGACATCTTACTTTGGCTTGATTTTAGTTCCATAATTGCCTGTTCTTCTGTCACTCTTCTTTCACCAAGCTCATCCTGCATTTCCTGAATTGCAGATGAAAATTCACTTTCTGATTTCTGAAATTGTAGTAATACATTATGCACTTCTCTAGTAGCAGATAGTATCCTTTCAGCAGCCATGGTATGCTTATTTTTCTCCACACCATGCAAAGTAGCTAAATACTGCTCGGGGGACGAATTGGATTCAAGTATATGTTTACCACAAGCAGCCTCCAATTCTTTTGTAGCATTGGCACAAGCTGATTCTAAAATTGCAACATCATTTTTCAAGGTGGCATTCTCATTCTCAAGTGCCAGTTTATCTGTTTCAAGACTGCAACTTTGTTGCTTTAAAGAATCTACCATATGTATCATGTGCATCATCTTGTTCATAGATCCACGTATCTCTTCCAAAATGGCAGAATAAAGTTCATCCTCAAGGTTGGAATACAGATGAAATTTCTGGACAAGATTTCCATGTCTGGCACGGTAGTATTCTACTATACTTTGAGCACATGAAGAAACATCAACAATCTCTGTTCTTTCCCCCTTGTCACTGTCATATTGAATACTAACAATGTCGTCCAGATCTCCTGATACGAACTTTGAAATGTAAGTAACTTCCTGAAACAGAACCAAGGGAAACCAAGCAAAATGTGTTGGAAGTTTGTAGGAAGCCACATTTTTGTATGCAGAATTGGCAGATTATAAAATATATAAGTTAAAACTAGTATGTACAACAATTTTAAATGCATATGTGGAGGCAAAAGAGGATAATGCTATAAACATAACAAGTTAAACATAAATAACATGAATACCTCTGTAATGGGCAGATTTTCCATATGATCTGTTGCAAATTGGTTCCTGATGTTTCTAAACATAGTGTCCATCTCACTTAGTGCCTCCAATCTTTTCCTATATAATTGTTCCAATAAAGAAAATGTGGGTTCTTCTGTGATAAGTGACTCAAGATCCTTCAGATGACCAAACAACTCTACAGACTGACTCTCTAAGTTGTCATGCATCCCAGACAACTCCTCCATGCACCTGTTTAAGTTAGCACTCAAAGTATAGATCTCATTTTTGGCAGCATTCTTTTCATTGGCGAGTACAGATAAATTACTCTCAGCCTGTTCTAATGCAAATTCAAGTGATTTTATCTTCGCAAGTGCATCTTGTAGTTTGTCATCCCATGAACCAGCTTCTTCCTTCAACTTATGCAACTCATTCACAGCATTAGTTTTACCGGTCTCTGCAGTGTTCTTCTCTTCTATAAGCATAGAAACAGTAGTTTCCAGCTGATTTGTAGTATCTTCAAGTGACTTGATTGACCTGGAACTCTCCGCCAAACTTGTTCTCAGATCAGAGACTTCCTCTTGCAAGTTGGCTAGCTTTGCCTCAGCAGCCACTCTGCATGATTCAGATTCTTCTTTTTTCTTTCTTAGCAAAGAGATAGTGGTTTCGGCTTGAGATAATGCAGATTCAAGTGAAGCTTTAGCAGCCAAAGCCTCTGTAAACTTCTCATTTTCAGCACTGTTCTTTTCTTTGGAAAGTACTAATAAATTACCATCAGCTTGTTCCAATTCAAGCTCGAGTGATTTTATTTTCTCAACTGCATCTTGCAGTTTAAGATCCCAAGAACCGGCTTCTTCCTTCAACTGCTGCAGTTCATTCTCAACATTCCTTTTACTGGTCTCTGCAGCAATCTTCTCTTCTTTAAGTGAAGTAACTGTGGTTTCCAATTGAGTTGTAGACTCTTCAAGCAATTTGAGTGAACTGGAACTTTCTGACAATCTGGTTCTCAGAACAGAGACTTCCCCTTTCAGGTTGGCTAGCTCTTCCTCAGCAGCTGCTATGCTTAATTCATAGTCATCCTTCTCCTTTCTAAGCATCGATACAGTATTTTCTGCTTGATATAATGCAGATTCAAGTAAAGTTTTAGCAGACGTAGCCTCTGTAAGCATGCTAGCTTTCAAAAGCGATTCTTCAACAGCTTCACGTAGCTGATCTTCTAAAGATGTTTTACCAGCTTCTAAATTCCTCTTCTCTTCAACAAGTTGAGAAATATTATTTTTTGCAACTGATAAAGCATCTTCAAGCGTATTGACAGATGAACTTACATTTACTAACTTGCTAGCGGAGGTTTTAGCATCAAGCTTCAGTGCTTCTAGTTCCTGCTCCACAACTTCCTTTTCAACTCGGAAATTGTTCAAGTATTCTCCAAGCCATTTCACCTTGTCAATGGGGTCCTCAAATTCAGAACCCAGTGGAACAACAATTCCATCAATGAAGTTCATTAGATTCCACAATAACTTCTTACTTTCCACCAGATCCTTCTCACTTTGAGCTGTTTGATCTCTCAAAGCTGCAAGATCCACCTCCAGATTTGGGATGCATCCCACCTCATCAGACAGACGAGCTATCTCATTTTTGCAGTGGTCAATTGTTGACTCTTGTTGCTGCAATTCAATCCTCAATTCTTCAATTTCAGCACTCTTTTCATCAATGAGTCGCTTCAGATTCTCTTTCTCTTGAACAAGTCCCTTCCCCTTCTTAACAGCCATTGATAACTTCTCTCTAATCAGAGACGATTTGTCCTCTGAACGGTCAAGATCCTTTCTCAAGTTGTCCCTTTCCTCTTTCAGCACAGCCACTTCCTCAGAAGCCTTTCTCAAGTCATTTAGTACCTTAATCAGCTCTAGTTTCTCATGCATTCCTTCCTCTAACAATTGTTCACAAAGCACTAGCCCCTGATTTCTAACATACAAGAGATCCTGCATGCATGCAAAAGTTTCCATACTAACCTGAGCAGATTCCACAGATAAATTGTTCCCTTCTTTCATTTTTACAATGCATTGTTCCACTGCTTGGGTCATATTTTCCTCATTGTCCATTTCTAATCCAGACACTTCGTGTAACATTCTTAAAACCTGATCCTTTTCGAATGAAGCCTGACACTCCTTTTCAAGAGCCTCGTCATATTTAAGAGCTACGCGATCCAGCTCCACTTTAAGACAATCTTTCTCAATGAGAGCTATTGAAAGTGAAGAAGATAACTCGCCAATCTCATCACGAGTATATTTCTTTATTCTACTAATTTCATCTTGCAAGGTATTTACTTCTGTTTTGGCTTGATGAAATGATTCCTTGATCCAACCTAACTGAGATTCTAGGCTAGAGAAAGGAATGCTTTCTGGAAGATAACCCGAAACAAGGGAATCAACCAAAGCATCAAATTTAAGAGAAACATCCTTCAAAGTGTTCCAGTCATCCATAAGCCATCTAATTCTATCAGAAATGTTCATTGACCTCAATTCTTCAGGTGCACCGCTCTCTAAGAAAGCTTCTTCAAGTTTTTCAAGAAGCGTGTCCTTTTCTGTGAGCATGTTCTGCAAAGAAGCAGTTGAAATCTGGCTCTTCACCAACTCCTCCTTAATTAACTCTGCAAAATCTAGGGCTGTTGACTTCTCTTGCATACATTTCTCAAGTGTAGTGGACTTATCTGCCAAAGTCTGCTTCAATGAGTCCCTCTGCTGAACCAGCGCCTTTCCCTTTGTGACTGCTAAGGATAGCTTCTCCTTGGTATTCAGATATCTATTCTTCTCCTGCTCGAGCTCTGCTCTTACTTTCTGTAGTTCTGCATTCACAGACTCTGCATCTATTTTGTGATTCTCCAGTTGCTCTGTCAGTCTACCATACTCATTCTCCAGATGGCTTAGTTTGTCAGCAAACTCCACTTCTTTCTTTTTCAAGTCAAGCAATTCATCACGTGAAGTCGCAAAAACCAGGGCGTAATCATTGTGCTCGGTAATATCAGGCCTAACCTCAACCAAACATGATCTGAGTTGATCAGTTTCATAAAGGAACCAGTTATAGTTCTCAAGCAGAGCAAACATAGCCTTCTCAACATGGGCAACCTTGCCAGTAAGAGAGTTGTCCATAGGTTGCTCAACATAAACAACAAGACCAAGAGAAGCCAACATTCGGTCTGCTGCATCGTTGACACATCGATCCTTCTGAAGATGGAACTCCATGGACATGTTATTAGCGGACCCCACATATAAATCAGCCACATCTCGTGAAATGGTGAGCTCTGCGACCTGCCTGTCAAGATCACCAATCTCTTGATTCTTCACAGACATATCATCCTGGAGCTGTCTAACCAATCCCTCATCTCGCTTCCGAGAATCCAAGACAGTCCCTATGAGCATTTGGCATTCGTGTATCATGTCATGCAGATGGGTTTGCCTCTGCCCAGTATCTCCCATTTCGGGCAGAGCACAGCGATCATCCAACCCATCCCCGAGCACCCCAATGGCATCATTCATCGAGCCTCTTATTAGATCTCGGAGATTGGCAATAGCCTTTGCAGCCATCTCAATCTCGTCCTACAATCAGCATCAAAGAATTACAAAGCCTCAGCAATAGACATCAAGACCAGGAGAGGAAAGTTAGTTTATTTAATAACTTGAAGGAAGGAAGGAAGAAGAAGGGATGTACTTTGCATTCCCTAGCAATGCTATCCTTCTCGTTGATGGTCTTCTCAAGAACGGCCCTTAGCCTCTCCATCTCATCCACCATGTAGTCATTTTGCATTCCAGTATCGAATCCACGGAACTGAATTTGCTGCTCATTGTCGGAGTTGTCCCGAGGCGTGGACGATTCCCTGCCGTCAGCGCCCCCCAAGTCCTCGGAGGCATCGAGGAACATATCCTCTCTCCCAGCGTCCTCCGACACCACCACCTCATCGGAGCTTCCTCCTCCAACACTATCCTTACTCACCATAACTCCGTCGTCACCATTGTCATCATTAGCACGGACGGAGCCCTGTTGATAAGCAAATTGAGTATGTCCCAAAACAACAGTTTATAGACAAGCAGATAAAAACAAAATCGGTATTACCTGATTAGTATGGGAAACAATAGAGGTGGAAGAATCAGAATCGTGGCTGCTGCTACTACTACTACAACTACTAGAACGAGCATCGTCTTGATCTCGATCGACAATGGCCGTAGAGCTCTCCGGAGAAGTCATGTCGAGATCGGACTAATGATTTTTCCAATCAAGATCCCGGGAAGAGAAGAAGTCAACTGCAATATAATCTACGCAGATCAAAATAAGAAATACCAGGAGAACAACAAAGCGGGCAAGAAAATTCATCAAATTAACCATAAATCACCAAAAACAATCAATCAGACTTTCTGAATCAGAAAATCAGCCGATAGAGCATTGTCAACCAAACAGCAAAGCACCAGAGCTGAAAGCGTAGCCCTAAACATCTGATTTACACGAAACGAAAGAGAAAAAGGCATACCTCAACGAGTATCCACGGTCGGCGAAAGGAAGGGAGTCAGGGAGATAGGACTCAGAGATCTGGTATATTCTTATTTCATTTAGAAATTATTATAGTTATTATATTGTCTCGGTCTCTTTATATATTTTCTCATATCCATGATTTCTTCTTATAAATGCATGTTATTATTTTACGGTATGGTGTCTCTAATCACTAGAGCCTTATTCTAATTTTTTGTTGTAAGTTCAATTAGGGCTCGTTTGGTGTTAATATCTAAGATATCATATAGATATGGGTATGGATATAGGTATGGGTATGAATATTAAATACTAATAGGGTTGTTTGGTATAAATTAGATATCACTGATATCTTATATTTATTGTTTGTTATCTTATAAATTGATATGAGATATTAATATTAAATTTTTATAAAATAATTTGGTTGTAAGTTATGAAAACTACTCTAGTATATAAATTGAGTATCAAAACAAACAAAAATACTAATTACAAATTGATTAATTTATTTTGAATGAACAAATCCCATAATTGAACTCTAATTTGTCCACTGAACCTCCCCTCAACTTGTTAATGGTGGATACAGCGAAGAAACCTCCAGCATAACTCAATTCCAGAATTTGAAAATCAAACTCCAAAATCTTATATTCAATTGTCAAATTTAAGCACAAAAATGGACAATGAAGTCAGATCTTAGCAAACTCCCTACAACACTAGCATTGAGCAATAGAAGCTACGGGGTGAAAATTTTCAGATCTGAAAAGTGTAGGTGAAGTCAACGAGGGAATACAATGGTCGACGGGGTCGTGCAGTGGTCGGCGGTTGTCAGAGAGGGCAATACGGTGGTCGACGAGGAGAGTGCGGTGGTCGGTGGTTGTCAGGGGGACCATAGGGTGGTCAGGGAGGGTAATACGGTGGTCGGGGAGGGCAACACGGTGGTCGATGGTGGTCAGGGAGGGCAACACGGTGGCCAGAGAGGGAAGTGCGGTGCGCGGAGGTGGTCAGCCAGGGAACACAATGGTCGACGGCGGTCATCCAAGGGTAGGATCGTAGGAAGAGGAGAGATATCACCTATGTACCCAAAATGTTGGTATATTAAATCTTTGAAGAATTGATAATATCAAAAGATATCACTTGATATTGATATACTAAAATTCCAAATAGTGGGTATGGATATCGGCCATATCGATACCCATACCTAATATCTAGATATAGATACCAAACGGACTAGTTTTGAGTATAAAAATAATTCATGTATTGAAAAAGAAAAACTATAATAAATATTTAGGTGTGATATTGGAAAAAATATCAAATAATGAAATATGAACTCGATCACGTGTGAAAAAATCGTGTTATATGAGAAGAGTTGTGGGCCGTTTGACTTACGGGATCAATGGTGGAGATTAAATCTCCTTTTCTTTTAAAATTTAGATACAAATGTTACACATTAGCAATTTTTTAATTTTATTAAACTTTATACCCTTGTCTTAACGTAGCAAAAAAAAAAAGCAAAAATCTAATTGCCTTCAACCTACGCTTGCAGATCTCGCGATTTCTCTTCGTTCACCTTCAACCTTGTACCCCTTCTTCCACCAGCGATTTCTCTGCGATCACAAACAAGCTACATCGGCGTTCCTAAGTACGATCCAGAGTCGTGTTTGACTTCTCCTTTACTAGTGTGGTCGTTGGTTGCTTAAAATGTCGCCCAGAACAACAAAAAAAAACCTTAAAAAGGTAGATCCCTCTACTGCTTGTTTGTGAAATTGCACCAGTGGAGTTTCTCGTTTAGTCCTACAATTGGATTATATGCCTTTTACAACAAAGACATAAACAAAAAAGTCATGATTGTTCGAAAATCACAAAAAGTGCATATTAAGATTAAAAAAATGCATTATTACGATGAAAAAGTGCAAGGTGAAATGAAGTGCATTAGAAAGAAATCAAGATTATTCGCAAAATACAAAAAATGCATTACTAAGCTGAAAAAGTGCATTAGTAAATCAAATAAGTGCACGGAGAAATGAAGTACATTAGTAAGAAGTCAGAATTGTTCTATATACAAAAAGTGCATTAGTAAATTAAAAAAGTGCATTACTAAGATGGAAAAGTGCAAGGAGAAAGAAAAAGCATTAGTAAGAAGTCATTTATTGTTTGAAAATACAAAAGTGCATCCATAAAGTCCAAAAGTGCATTTGTAACATTAAAAAATGCATATTTAGCAAGAAATCGTGCATCCATAGTATTGCATATGGAAACTGAGAAATTGTATCCATAACATCAAAAAGTGTATTCATAACATTAAAAGGTATAGTGGTAACATCAAATAGTGGAACTTTTAACAAAAAATTGTGCATCTATAATATTTCATCTAGAAACTAAAAAAGGGCAATCGTAACCTCACAAAGTGCATGCATAACATCAAAAAGAGCATCTTAGCAAGAAATCGTGCATCCTTAATTAGGAATTGTGCATCCAAAGCATTTCTTATAGAGGTAAAAAAGTGCATCCGTAATATCAAAAAGTGCAGTGGTAACATCAAATAGTGCATGTTTAACAAGAAATAATGTATCTATAGTATTTCATCTAGAAAATGAAAAAGTGCATACATAACATTAAAAGGTGTATTCCTTTAAAAAGTGCATGCTTAGCAAGAAGCCGTGCATCCTTAGTTAGGAATTGTGCATCCGAAGCATTTCATACAAAACTAAAAAAGTGCATCCATAACATCACAAAGTGCAGTGGTAACTTTAAAACGTGCATGTGGTAGCAAGATATTGTGCATCAACAGTATTTCATACAGACGTTGAAAAAGTGCAACTATAATATCCATAAGTGCAATGGTAATATTAAAAAGTACACCTTAAAAATAAATCGTGCACCCATAGTATTTAATCTAGAAAATGAAAAAGTGCAACCCTATCTCGGCGATAAAACCCTTGTTACGAAAACTTGCTTCATCATTAACATTCACCCGAAGGCCGAAGCCATACAATTCGTGCAATCTGACTCATTATTTCACCGTCAACATTCATGAAATCCATACAGTTCTATTCTATTTTGTCAATTCATCATTAATTTACTCAATTCACATAATTAGGTTTTGAGATCCGGGATGCTTTTCCAACTTCGAGCAAGTTGTATAGATTTAAGGTTGAAATAAGAGGATGTAAGGTCGAAGAGACAGATCGAGAGAGGTGAAGTCTGCAATTCTTAGCACGATCGTCCAAAGCCACTATGAGATTAAACGAAAAATAAAAAATAAATAAAAAATTACGATTTCTTGGGAACGCTTGGATCCGGTTCATCCAATGACCCAAATTTCACCTCATACAACACGGGACGACACTTATACACTTGATTCGAAGTCATGAAATATGTACTTGAGAGTACATGAATGATAATGGAAAAAATTTGAGAATAATATTTATAGGTCATTAATCTTATTATTCACAATTTATATTATTCTTTCTCAAAAATATACAATTTATAATATATTTAAAAAATATTTTAATATTGAGAAATATTCATACACAAGTAACATGAATTTTTCCCGGAAATGAGCATATTTTAACTTTTATTTATCAAATTAGGCATGGGGAAGTTTTATTTTTCACAATAGGCACTTTGGCATAGACACACTGCATGTCTCAACGTGTTTCGTTTGGGGGTAGGGACACTATTCCGGATACCGTCTTTCTTGTTTAATTTTATTTCTCGGTGTATTACATATACTAGCTTAACCCGTCGTACCATGTACGACTATGTCTTAAATATTAAAATTATTTTGAATACATTATATTATTGAATTTATACATATATAATTCTACTCACTAATAAAATACATCATAATAGTATGATTATATGTAATTCGAATTAACTTGTTTTTGTCATAGAAATTTTGATCGTTATATATTTTCTTATTTATAAACTTATCCTAATATTAACACTTGATCTGTATTATAAGCCAACCTAAATCATAAAATAGAATAAATATAATACCGATATCCTAGTAAATTATATTTTCTTATCAAATTTTACACAAATAAATATAATATTAATGTCCTAACAGATCATATTTTCTAAATATATAACTTTCCCATATAACCTAAAACCATATTTTTATAAATAAATATATAAAGTTATATATTTTATGTAGATAAATCCATTCATGTGCTAATATTTATAGTTTCTATAAGGGTAAATATAAATATTTTCTTAATTAGTATGATATTCATGAATTGTATATTTGTATAGATAGATATTATTTAATCTAAAATAAATATAGATATTAATTTGATAGATTCTTTTTTGGGTAAATCTAAATATTTTATTAATGAGTACGATATTGATAGATTTTATAGATAGATATTATTTGAATAGTTTAAATATATGATATGATTTTGATAGATCATGGATATAGATACTATTTTGATATATAATAATATATGGTAATTAGATAAAGACAACATTTTAGGATAAATCTAGATTGTATAGATAGATATTATTTTGATATTTTATAAATTTAGGATAGTATTTTGATAGATTATTTGATATATTAATACTTAACTACTATTTTTTTATCAAATAAGTGGTGGAGCCAGAATTAACGTGGAGGCTCAAAATTCTCCGGCTTTAATAGGAAGTATAGATATGTCATCCGTATATAAGTTACACTTATATATAAAATATTTCAAAAAGTAAATGAATTAATAAAACGCTAACCGACCGAGAGAATGTCTTTGATCATATATAGAAGAACTCTCTTTGACCCGGAGAAAAATTTATAAATCTCCAGCTTTGTAAGCACTAGCGCGCCGTATCAGAGCTTCCCGCCAATTGCCGTCACACAGCCCCTCTCTCCCCCTCCGGCCTTCCCTCTCTCTAAACTCAACTCATAAGTGCTACTCGCAGCAATTCCGGGTGAAGAATACACTAGAAATATCCATGGAGGAGGATATCCAAGACGAATTCAAGAGAAGTGGCTTCGATATTGAAAACGAGTCAGAAGTTGTCAACAAATGTGAACCTTTATCTACCAATTGATGCTTTGCCTTTTCTCCAAATCTGCATTCATGCCAAATTTCAATTCGAAGTTGTATAACCTTTTTGTAGGTCTCACGTTTTGCATAAATTACAAGCTGTCTCCTTCAGATCTGGTGTCCAGTTGGGAAGTTTACTACCTCAACAAGTCAGTCTAGGTTTTCTTGCCAAATTTCAATTCGAAATGAAAACACGAGGATAGTATTACCTACGGCTTTGTATGTCTGTAATTTGCGGGCGGTTGAACCCAAAAAATGGACCGATAGGAAATCAAAGAAAATTGAATTCGGCAATTGCTTTTCAAACAATGGCCTTATACTGTCAACGAGGAATTTTTGGAATTGGGTGGTATAGTGGCTTGAGATATTCTTTATGCAAGTAAATAAAATGGATCAGACAAGTTGTTCTGTCATTTTCGTTGGGGCTGCCTGACATTGAAAGCTATTAAGCAGGCAACTGAATGGTTCGAATGTACAAGATGCTGAAATGGATGGGTTTCTGCTGCACCTACAAAATGAACAAAGGGATGCAGTTATCAAAGAAGAACCTTACTTACATGTATACTCCAGCCACGATGTTGACATGTGAGTACCACGTCTAGTCTGGCTCCATGAACCTGCTTGTTATATCGTGCTGTCATATATACCTCCTTTTCAATGCGGACTGTGTTAGGATTTTAAATGAAGAACAAGAAGACTCGAGAGAAGGAATACTGGACAGTCCAACATACCGGCCCTCCACTCTTGACCAAGATTCATATGCTTCAGGTCGACAAGCAAAAGGTAGTGTCCTATCATGTGGAAAACCGTCGGACCTTGTGACGCCATTCGAGCAGCGAACCAACAAATTTGTGGTTCAGTTTACAATCAACAATCAAGATAGTGCAAACTCAACGACAATGAACAACGTGAGTGATCAAAGTGAAGATGACATTATCAGGAAGGTCCAGCCGGTCAAAAAATGCTCTTTGGACATTCACGGATCTAATCCTAAACCTGGTTGCAAATTCATGTATGACAGAATTGAAGACAAGGTATTTGAGTTATTATTGTAATGATGATGGTTACAATATTAATACTGTAACTTTGAGGTTCTAACATAACTGTTTGATAACGTAGTTCAATTATCTTGAAACTCACATCAATAAACATGGGTCGGCATTCATTTCTTCCAGTCCTCATGAAAAGGCCGTGGACCCTACAGTTGCTTCTCAGGTGATACTGCTTACATAATTCTAAACACAATATTGAGCAAGAAATTTAGGATATATTATCCCCTGCCCAGGTCTTTTGTTTGCTTGCATATATTATTCATTTCCCCATCCATTATTTTCCTGATTTCGTTATTAGGAAGCATTTTTAAGTTTAATTATAATGATGAAATTAAATGTTTCAGAACTGCATATTTGCCATTGGCATGATATCTTGTGATGGAGAAGGTCGTCTAAATGAGAAGTCTGTCTTATTACAAAGCAGGTTTGACACTTTCTTCTCCTTTTATCAGTGATCCAAATTTCACCTAAATACTGTATAAACTATCCAAGTTCCTACATCTTTTTTTTGATTGTAAAGAGACAAAGACTAAAACTCAAAATGTTAAACTTTCCTACTAAAACAGCCTAAAGTGCTATATTGTTAAGCAGTATCACAGTATCTATTCTGACTTATATTTCTGAAGTGAATAGATTTTGATTTGTTCTACCCGCTTGTAGTTGTTGGCTAAAGGGGTTTTAATTCTGTGACCAGTGCTGAGCATTCGGGAGGATAACATGTTCGTCTTGACTTGGAAAAATCGAGCCACTATTCTGTTTTTCCTGGACAGGTAATAGAGGGGTAGCATTATCAATGCGTTTCATAGACTTATTAATACATAACACTTTGAAGATGATACGGCCGTTATGCAGGTGGTCGGAATTGTAGGAAACAACCCCAGTGGACATTGTTTATGCTTCTGAAGTTGTAGAATGTATTCCTTTCTCAAACAGTGTTGTTGAGGAAACACATCCTGCAAAGAAGATAGCTCTTCCTGAAAATTTTGTTTGAAAGGGAGAACCAAGTGTGACATCTGAAGTATCATTGGTGAGGACGCTTCATTTATTGATCGAGTCTCTTCTGCATCTTGCTAAGCACGTGAAGTTATCAATATATGAAATTCACAAAAGTACTTGGACTACACCATAATGGTCCCATAGAACTTATAAGCATTTAAATGCTTCACACATTTACTTGGACTACAGAATAACTGAGGTCCAATAACATTTAGCATTTAAATGCAGGAGTTGGATATTCTGATTATTGTAAAGAGTTTTTATGCTTTTTATGATTAGCAGGGTTCATGTCTGAAGCATGCTATTAGCGCATAGAATTGATCATGCATAAATGTTTCTATATTACCAACGCTCATGCTTGAGAATAATCCCCATCTAGCTGAATTTTGTTAGTCAAGGTTATTTTTTCTAAGCTAAACTTTTTAATCTACAAATTATAGCTTCAGGTCCGTTCACTACAACAGACAATTTGTTTTTTGAGCCACTAACAGAATTGCTTGCTTATGCAACGAGAAAGCAACCGCAGTTGGTTATACTGGTAAAGAACATTTTTCCTCATTCCATTTGCTTTATTGTTTTGCATTTTGAAGTATGACTGACAAGCTTGCAATATTATTTGGCAATTCAGTTGGGGCCTTTTGTTGATTCAGAACATCCAAAGATTAAGAAAGGAACTTTGGAGCGAACCTTTGATGATATGTTTGAACATGAAGTTATTAGGAGGGTAAAATTTTGATCATTTCCATTATCATTACTATTACCATCAAAGTTTATGCTACCCAGAATTTTGACTTCTGCAGCTGCAAGACCATGTAGAATACATGGGTTCTGAAACTCGTGTACTTCTAGTGCCATCTGTACGAGATGCTAACCATGATTTGTGTTTCCTCAGGTAATTTTGTTCTCAACTTTATAATTTAAGCAGATAATGGAATAGCGAATTAAAAAAATTAACATCAACAATACCTGTGCTTACCAATCTGTAGGCTCCTTTTGATACAATCCCTTCTAAGCTTAGAGATCAGGTAAGTGTTCACCTGTTAAAATTATATTCACCCAAATTTTAATTGACTTGTAATTAAGTTTTCACTATCCATTTGCAGATAACCAACATGTCAAATCCAGGAATTTTCGATTCCAATAAGGTACTAATTGAAAATTTTCATTATGCTTTTTCTATATCAAATGTATGTTGATGTGAAGTATTATTTCAGTAATGCAGAAATGTTGTAACAGCCTATAAGTTATTCCCTAGAAAAATAAAATAAAGAGATACAAATTCTATTTTGATGCATTCGTGCATCATCGTAGTGTACCCTCGGCCTTTCTGATGTATTAACCTAAATGGTTATCTATTTGGATGACTTTCATATTTAATGATAAATCACGTCAATCTTTATGCAATTATTTTCTACATCCTTGTTTGATGCAATCAAATTTTGCCAATTGCTCCAAGAGATGGTTGAGTGTAACTGACAGGACAAATATCCTATAATATACAATAAAAGTTGTTTATAGGCTCTTAAGCAAAACACAAAAAAGAGTTGTCTTAGGCTGTATTCACATTTTTCCTTTGCAGGTAAAGGTCGGTTGCTACACTGTTGACATTCTCAAACAACTTAGTGGAGAAGAGATCTCAAGGCTTCCAAAAGATGGATCATCTGGGGACCGTTTAAGTAGACTGACAACCCATCTCCTCAATCAGCACAGGTAGGATATGCAATGGTGATTCTTACTTTTTGGAAGGATTATATGATAAAATGAACATTGAGAAAATACTGAGTTATGTTTGTTGTATTTCTTTGTTGAAAGCAGCTTCTACCCATTATATCCACCCGCAAAGGGTGTTCCATTGGACTTTTCGATTGCACTAGAAGCACTAGATATCCCTGTGGTTCCACAAATTCTGATACTACCATCAGACTTGGCTCCTTTCATAAAGGTAGTACGTGAGCTTCACTCTTAAATCATAGTATTTGCTCTGAATGTATTTTGAAACGGCCCCATTAGCTTGAGTCGTGGGATGCAACCTCAACTAATTTGTGTGCTTTAGTTGGTTTGGGCTTGCACTGAGCTTTAATTGCAAGGTTCTGAAAACTCAAGGGAAGCCATGACTTGGTTTTATTTCATAGAACCTAGTGTTGATTTAGTTTCTGATTGTGAAATCAATTGACCTTTTCTTATTTTTTCTTTCCTTTTTAACGCTGGTGAGCAGATTGTATCAGTTAAAGAAAAAAATCATGAAGAAGCACAAAATAGCTGCATATGTGTGAACCCGGGGAGGCTTGCTAAGGGCATAGGAGGAGGTACCTTTGTGGAGCTTCATTACCGTGAGAACTGTGAAGATTCACAAGCATCTATTATCCGAGTATAAGAGGTTCTATTAGATTTGCAATGGTTGGACTCTAGTCATTACATTTTGCTGAAGAGCATTTAGCGTGGAAACCCTTTCTAAATTATTATGGCCAATGTGGTCATATATATGCACGGCTCGAGTGAGTGTATTTCCATTTGCAGTGTTTCTTCCGTACCTGTATTATTGAAATGCTTTTACCACATTTCTAGAGTAACAGGCTGTCAAAACCAGGAAAAGAAAAACACTTTGAAGTGCAGTTCCTTGTTATTACTCCATCATATGTCAAATGAGGAATTAAGGTTAGTAATGTGCATTCTTAACAATTATAACGGTGATGTACATAAAACATTTTGATTAGAATCCCGGGGCTAGGGTACTAGCCCGTTTTAACTGGATGCTTCTTGTCACCAATCCAAACAACACAAAGGGCATGACACGAAGCAAGCAACTAACAAACCAAACCCAAGGTACAAGGCTTAGCAGAATTTGAAACATACAGCTTTGCAAGCTCCGTTGGCACAGAAAATCCAACAATAACACCCAGTGAATTGATTTGAAAGATCCTCAACGATCCCATGCCATGCTAGACATCAATGTGGGTGACTCTTATTTCTAGTTTGAGAGCCCTTTACTGGCAAAAGAAACGTGTGTAAAAGAGCTTAGATATCTGAAACTTTCGTATTCATATATAGAATGGCTAGTAAAAGTGAATGCATTATCTTGTTATAAATTGATCCAATATATCAACACAGTGGCCACAGAAATACATAAGACATCGGGCTTTTCAAGTAAAAGAAACCTGATAATCACTCATCAGGGAACATAAAGAGAACTCTGCCACAGCTTGAAAGGAGGAGCATTAGCCTCATGCACCACATATACATTCGCGCGTGTTATGCAGTGATCTGTATTTTCTTCTTGGAGTTATTCTTTGGACGGACCTTTGTCATTGCCTTTGCCAGGTACTACATACATCAGACACGTTAGTTGAGCTTAAGGATTTGGCAAACATAGAGGGTTTAAAACGCATATCTGAAAAGGCTAAAAACAGAAGATAGACATAGCATTACCTGACTGGACTCTGAAGGGGACTTAGCTGAAGTCCAATGCCTCTCCAGGTCATAATAAGCTCTGGCCTTCTCATCAAAAGCGTGAATCATAATGGAGCCTAGAGTCCATACAGGAAGACATGAAAGAAAGCGCAACAATAAGCTCAAACGCACGAAATAAAGTATCGGAAAGTCTGCAGTGCAATTTCAGTTTGATAAAAGAAATCATATGGAAATGCTGTTGGAGAAATAAAAAGCAACCAGAGTCGATGACGATCCACTTGCCCCCCTCTTGGCCTTCCACACTTGGCAACACCATTCGGTGTGCTCCTCTTTGCTTCTCCTTGGCCTATTATACAAGGCATTGGATTAACAACTAAACAACTCATGAGAATGAAAGGCCTTGGCAGCAAAAACCTGCCTCGTACAAAATGGCCTGGGCGATGTTCTTGACATGCCAGGTAGAGCGGCCGGTGGCCAAGACCATGTAATCGGTCCAGCTGCATACGTGGCCGACGGGGATAACCCTAACATCGTCGGCCTTCACCTTCTCGAGAACGGCCTCCACCTCCTCCAGCTTGAGGATCTCCGTCTTCCCATCGGTGCCTGGCGTCAGAGAGCAGAGGCGCCGGCTCCACTGATCGAGTAATCTTGCCGAGATCCACGAGACAGAATTTGGCGGTGGAGAGAGAAGGAGAGCTCGGTGTTTCAGGGCGGCCCACATTTTGTTTGGTGTCCAAGCCGTCGACGGCATGCCTCGTTCATCAACTCAACCCTATTGCCACTTTGGGCCTCGCGACTCCGCTTTTATGCTGGGCCGCTGCTGAGATCAAGGCCCATACCAGCTTACCGTATAAGAGCGGGAGCATAGGCGGTGCAATTGCTTTTTTCGGCGGGAATATTTAGGTCGTACTCTTTCTTTCGATCATTCTATCCCGTTACTCTTTCTTGCAATTGCTTAGATGGATTCCGATTCCGACTCCGATTCCGATGGCTCTCACATATCCGCAACCCCGCCGTCCTCTCCCGCTCCAGTTCAGGTGTCGAAAGAACCTCCGCCGCTTGTGCCACTCCCCGCTTCCAAGTCAAAAGCCAGAGTTGCTCATCCTCACCGGAGCCCTAGAACACCTCCTCCCCCAGATCCTATAAAGTTGAAGACCGAGGAGCAACTTGATCCATCTACCGAGGCTGCCCTTTCCTCCTCTTTTTCTCTCCCAATTCGTCGCCACACCCCAGTCGAGCCCGGATCCGCTGGAACTCTAGCAGCTGGTTCTCGATCTTTCTCAAAATCGAGGTCGTTCTCGAAGATCGCCAAGCGAGGTAACCTCGATATCGACTCCGCTGCCGGTGGCGCGTCGAGTGAGCACGAATTGTCTTCCTTGAAATTGAACCCTAACGTTACAGGACTAAATTCGGAGAGGCGTGTTAGGAAACCCTCCAATTTGATAGGGACTGCAGGTAGTAGTCTTTTCTCGCCCCCTGTTAAGCGTTCTAAATCTGGTTCGGAGGGCAACTTTGTGAAGCTCAACATCAACGGGCGTGGTGGTCGTTGGTCCAAGAACAAGGGGCAAAAAAGAAGCTATTGCGCCTCCAAGAGTAAATGGAGACGCCTAAAAAGGTCAAAGCCCGTAGGTGACGGTGGTGCCTGCGACGAGCATGTGCTCGCCAGCACTGGATTGCAGGACATGAGGGAGGGTAAAGTGTCCGAACGTAATGGCTTTATTGAAGAAGCTGTTGAACAAGTGAGGAACATGCCCTCTGATGATAATTTGCTCAAGCTGTTAAAGCTAACGCATGGGTATGATTCCTTTCGCCCAGGGCAGTTGGAAGCCATCAGGATGGTTCTTGCCTTAAAATCGACTATGTTGGTCTTGCCAACTGGTGCTGGCAAATCTCTGTGCTATCAGCTACCTGCGATCGTCCTCCCAGGGATCACGCTTGTGGTGAGCCCGCTTGTGGCTTTGATGATAGATCAGCTACAGCATCTACCACCTATGATCCCTGGTGCTGTTTTGTCTAGTATTCAGGTGGATGTTGAATCAGTCTTGTTGCTGCTTTGGTGTTATTTATCGGTTGTTTTTTGCTTTTGAGCCCTTTTATTTATGTTTTGGCTTTTCACACGCACTAGTCTTCAACTGAGGCTTCAGAGACGCTGGAATTGCTTCAGGAAGGAGCAATTAAGGTGCACTTCTTTTTGAGTTCCAAATTTCATTTATGGATTCATATAATATACTGATTTTGGTTAAATTATTATCATCGTAAAGCTATTTCCCATTTCTGAACTGAGCATAGCTTGAAGTTATTTTGTGCTTTAGGTGCTTTTTGTTTCTCCAGAGCGTTTTCTAAATGAAGAATTTATGTCTATCGTTTCATCTACCACTTCAGTATCACTGGTGGTGGTTGATGAAGCTCATTGTATCTCAGAGTGGTTAGTCAGTGTTCTTCTTATCAGATTTTTTATCAGTAAATACCTTGCTATTTCATAATGCACTTGAATTCAGGTCACATAATTTCCGGCCTTCTTACATGAGGCTGCGACAATCTGTTCTTAATAAACTCAATGTTGGGTGCATTCTTGCAATGACTGCAACTCCAACCACAAAGACCTTGCAAGTTATAATGTCTGCACTGGACATTCCCCTAAGCAATCTTATTAAGACTGCTCATGTAAGGACTAATCTGCAGCTCTCTGTGTCTCTAGGTGGGAATAAGTAAGTCTGTTTCTCTTAGGTCACCTTGTAAGTTGCTTCAGTAAGTGACTATAATCTTACTGCACATGTTTCAAACATGTCAGGATGAAAGAATTGATTCAGTTGGTCAAGTCATCTCCATTTTCTGAAGTTCAAAGCAGCATTATTTACTGCAAATTTCAGGTAAATGATTATTTATTCTGTATCTTAAACGTCAAGTTCTTTATTGACATCATGACTTTGATGCATTAGCTGCATCACTATCTCTTAGTTAAGCCAAGATATATTGACGTTTGACATCATGTATACTTTCCCTAACAGTAACTCTGATTTTGTAGCATGAAACAGATACAATAAGCAAATTCTTGTGTGATAACAATGTTTCTGCGAAGGTATGCTCTTGAATCTTTTCTTAAAAAACTATTGATAACTAAATTTCTATTGATTCTTTTTGTGAGCTAAACCACCATCACTCTCCATTTTTGTAGAGCTATCACAGTGGGATCCAGGCAAAGGAAAGAAGCCGCATACAGGCACTATTTTGTTCCAATAAGATCCGAGTGGTAATAACTTATGAATTCTGGTGATTTACATTGGAGTATCCTTGACATGAAAAACAAGAACTGTTTTGTTAGAATTCCATCTGATCCTACATGTTTTATATGCTCTTTTGTAAACTTTTTGATGCAAGGTTGTTGCAACAGTGGCATTCGGAATGGGGCTTGATAAGAGTGATGTTGGAGCTGTAAGTCAAACTCTAATTGATTGTATGCCACTTATCATCTTACTAAAAAAACCTAGAAGTTATTGCAATATTTTGGTTCCTGTTTTAACCAATTGATGTCACCACCACAACAACAATGATGTTTTAGGTTAGCTTCTATTACATTTCTTATCTCAGATCATGTGGATATGCGATGAAGCTATTCAATGGAAGTATGGAATGCTAATCATTTTGAGCATATGATTTGCTAATGGGCTTTCTCAGGTCATCCATTACAGCTTGCCAGGAAGTATAGAAGAGTACGTTCAGGTTGATATATAATTCCTTTGACAGCAGCTTCTTGTTGTTTGGTATTGTGATGTCAATCATATCTTTTCTAATTATTCCTTTATATTTCAGGAGATTGGGCGTGCTGGACGGGATGGGAGATTATCATATTGCCATCTCTTTTATGATGAAGTGACCTATTTTAAACTTCGTAGCTTTGCTTTCAGGTGCTTAATACTGATGCTGTTGATTTTTTCCCCTTGAATTAGAAGGGAAAACGTTTGAAATGAATTGCCTGAAGATATTTATTTTGACTTTCAGTGATGGGGTCGATGAATATGCAGTAAATAAGTTTCTTGCTCAAATTTTTAATGGCGGGACAGAAGCAAAAGGGAAGCTTCAGTCCTTGATCATTGAATCTACATCTCGCAAGTTTGATATCAAGGAAGAGGTGCTTTCCTAATTTTTTACTATTCATTTGTGGAATATGCTGTCATTTTATTGGCAGCAAAATATTCTTAGTAGTTTTTGGCATGGGATATGTACGTATTACTTCACCTGTAAGTTAAGGAAGTAAGAAACACCTTTGTTCATTTGCTTTTGCACTGGAGTCCCCTTTCTTCATATGAGTTTTAAGCACAGCGAGTATAGCTTCTGCATCAAAATATGCTTCAATCTTCTTTTTGTCTCTTTCCTTCTCAAGATTAGTGCAATCCATTTACATAAACTTGTGTAGTCTTATAGACGGAAAAATCTTACAACCACTTATATGTGAAATTATAATATGCTTTCAAGACAATTCCATCACTATAAGGTCAATAATCTCTGAAAATCTGGATTCTTGTCTTGATTTTGTCAATTCTGATATTATCAGGTTATGATGACAATATTGACTCAGCTAGAGTTGGGTGAAGTGCAGTATTTGTCTCTTCTGCCGCAGATGAATGTCACTTGCAGCTTAAATTTTCACAAGGTAGATACCGGGTAGAAGAATGCCTGCATAGGTCATTCTGCCACTATCCATCTTGGTTACTTATGTTATCATCTGATTAATTGTTCCACTTTAGCAAATGATTGGTATATATCATGCATTTTGTGCATCCCATTACCATTCATGTATCATATCTACGGCTGTTCATTTTGGACCTGTTCATCTTTAAATTAGGGTCTGGTCCTGGACCATGTATATAATGGTCCAAGACTTTAATTTTACAGTTTGGACCGTGGTCCATCACGGTCCGAATCTGGATATAGTTTTTACTAAAATAGCCCATTTAATGTTCTGGTTCGAATCTGGCACTCTTATATCAAATTTTGAAAAAGATTGAAAAATAAAGGGATTGTTATGGGCTGAAACCACAGACCGGATTGAAATAAGACCAGACTTTGTCCGTTAGCTCCGGTACATGGTACAGTCCTTCTCAAGCTTGCATTCCACAAGAGCAGACTGGACTATAGTTTTCCGGTCTGGACCATTTGGACACCCTCAATTATTTCTAGCAACACATATACTGGTCTGATAATTCATCTTTGCTAGGGCGAATTTCTTGAAGAAATATCATATTATGGTTGCTGCTATGTTGCAACTCCCGTTTCATTTTATATATTACTTCTCCTTTCACTCGATGTTTCAGACTCCTCCCTCAGAGCTAGCACGCAGGGAATTGCTCATTGCAACAGTTTTACAAAGGTTAGTTGGCGGCTTTCTTAGGAACCTATTTTGTGTTGGCTGCTGTGGAATCTAATCGTACCTTAAATATTTCAGATTTTCTTTTTTGGTAAATTTTGATCATGCTACTTTCAGATCTGAAACTAAACAAGGAACGTTTGTCTTTGACATTCCAACTGTTGCAAATACCTCTGGTCTCTCAGCAAGGGATGTACTGAATGAGTTATTGGACCTCAAGGTAGGGATTATTCTGGACCAATTTATTTCTTTTGTTTGATTTAATGGTCAGAAAATCCATATAAGCATTCATTAGGCAGTGTGGAAGCAAATGTGCAGTTAATTAGCATAAAAAACTAATGATATCCACTCTAGTTGAAGCTATCAGATTCTCAGATATGGGATCTACTTAACAAGCGCAACAGTAAAAAAAGTTGTATTTTTTTATTGAGCAGTTAAATGTTTTAAGGTATTTAAGTTGTTCTTTGTGCATTTTTCAGTTTGCAGGAGAGATAACATATGAGTTGAAAGACCCAGCACATTGTTACACTATTCTTAAAATTCCTTTGGATGTTTGCACCCTAGCTGCCCAAATCACAAAATGGTTATCTGAGGTTGAGAATTGCAAGGTAAAGATGTGATATATTATAAGTTCACAATTATTATTGTTGGACTTATACCAACGAAAAAGAAATGGAGGAGCCTAAGGAACGAGTTTAGGGATAATGACCTGCTAGAAAGTTCCTTATCATTTTTTATTATGTTTTTGATAAATGAAAATGCATATGCTTACCCTACTTGTGAACTATGAAGGCATGTTATATTTCCTTTTCCCCCCACTTCCCTAAAACAGGTTAAAAAGCTAGATGCTATGTCAGATACCGTCATCCATGCAGTGAAGAGGTGTGAAAAAACCGATGGCTGTGACAGCAAGCAGCATACAGCATGCTTGGAGAGGAAAATTTTGGATTACTTTAGCAATGAAAATGAATATAGAATTGACAATGAGATAAGTCAAAGCAGGTATGTGGATCCCTGTTTATGAATTTTGAGCAATAACAACTCCGAAGAGCCTTTTACTTTTAATTTTTTTTAATGTATCCATGTTAATAAGCAGGTTCCATAGTGCTCTTCACCAGAAGCATCAATGGAAAAAGAATAGTAAACGATAAGTCCACCTAATATAATCCCTTTTCCTTTATGCCATTTGTAAACCCCCAGCCATCTTGGTCCTAGATATCAATCAAAATAATTCCTCCATTTCATAGATTTGCCTTAGTATTATAATTTGACAGGAGTTTGTACGCACACTCTGTTTAATTATGTGTTCAGGCATTAAGTTGTCATGAAATGGTTTATGTGTGTCCAAACAACATCAATAGCACTTTACAAGTACATCTTAGTTTCAAATTTAGCTCTTAGCATATGATTGTAAGTAGAAATTTGAACTTAAATCTATTATGCAAATAGATGAAAAAGCAAGAGGCTAATATGTCGAGGTTGTTCTTTGAAAAATTGGTATTACCACTAAAGCTGCGGGACGACAGAGTAGGAAATACTTCATAGAAAATTGTCTTCAAGTTATGCAATTGATCATGATACTCTATCTAGATTTGATAATATTTCTCTCCTGCCGCTGATGTAAGTAGTTTTGTGTTCCTGCAGCCGTTTTTTGAGAGCAGACATAAAGGTAAAAGAAAGGAAATCTCATCTACTAGTGTCATTTCTACTGATTGTATTGAAGTAGTTCATGCCCTTAACATTCTGATATACACTCTGCTTTTCTTGGCAGGTCTTTCTGCAGAGTAACTCGCAGGCAAAATTTACCCCTCGTGCGGTTGCAAGAATAATGCATGGAATAGGTAGTCCAGCCTACCCTTCTTCAACATGGTCCAAAGCTCATTTCTGGTAAGTGCTAAACCGTTATAAAATTACCTTTGCTGCCTTTTGGCTTCATGGTTCAGTTTTCATATTGTTTCATTTCCTTCCTTAGTGATGTGCATGTATGTATCTAATTCGTGTAAAACGGGTTTCCTTCACTCAAAATTCAACGTGATTTGCACACAGGGGAAGGTATTCGCATATTGACTTCAAAGCAGTAATGGAAGCAGCAAAAGAAGAACTCGTGACTATTGTTGGACATCACTCAGCATAATTTCTTTCTCTACAAGATTCCAGCTTGAATTTGAATGGGGCCGAAGTTGAGCTGAATCATGCAGTCTATTTGTTTTTGGATGATTTTATTGATCAACTGAACGAGAGTGGGGAGGTGGTCATGACCGATGGCATTAGAGGACTTTTGGAGCATTTGGATCGTTGGTTACGTGCTAGGACGTTGGTGGAATACAGTACGGCGTCCACTTACTTGAATTGCTTAATTTTCACGCCCTTGTTCTTCCATCTTTGCCTCCGTTTGCTCATGAAATTCAGTCGTGCGGGTTCTTATTCAAATCCTATACGAGCTTACCGCTGGACATCCTCTGATTAGTGATTTGATAAAATTTCACGTATGAACACGGTGGTTATGTAATTCCATTTTGGCGGGAATTAATTCATTAAATTAAATCAACACGATTTAAATAGAACTTCTCCCTATTGTAGGCCTTTTGTGAACCAATTGTAACTTTATTTTCGTTAATGCTCCTCAAAACTGTTAAAAGGTATCTTTTTTTTGGTCGAGGAAAAGGTATCTTTGTGGGCGACAACTTGTGGTGAATAAATTAAATTGAATGTATGTTATCTCTCGTAGTTTTAGTTTGATGGCGGTGTTGTTGATTTGAGAGATTTACTGTGAAGAATTTTGGTGGTTTACTATAGTTTTGTGTTGAGTTGGTTGTTGGGGGTTAGGTATCCAAAGTTGGTTTTAGGTCGGTTTTGGGAGAAGGGATTATATTTTCTTAATATAGTCTACGTATGTTCCAAATAAGAAAAGGCGATTTTGTGAAAAGTGAATCTAGAAAATGAAAAGACCATACAATTCCCCGTTCTACCTTGAGAAAAAGAAACTAAAAATAGGATGGAAAAGGCGGGGAAAAGGATGAACTTGGCGATGCACAAGAAAACAGAGGTGAATCCAGGGGAGGAAGGAAGGAAAACCGACCTTAGAGGAGAGGCCAAATAATAATAATCAAAAAAAAAAGAGAGAGAGACAAGGAGAAGGCCTCTCTCTAATTGATATATGGCGTTTGAGGAATTTGGGCAGCTATCAAAACGGCGAAGAGCCGAAGATGCAGAAAAGCTTAAAAAGAGGGTTGTCATCATTGTAATAGTTTTCGTCCTAGTGTTCCTCAGCGTGGGAGGTGGAATTCTGGCCTACTTACATTACAAGAACCAGAATGAAAGCAATAATCGCCATCCAGGGTCTGGAAAGCCAAGGGGGTCCTCATCCGAACAGATGGTGAGGGAAATATGCGGGCCCACGGACTACAAGGTGAAATGCGAGGACACAATCGCCAAGGTGTCGAAATCAGGAAGCCTTGAGCCCACGGATATAGTGAGGGCAAGCATCTCGGCGGCCGCAAATGAGTTCGCCAGTGCTTCCAACCAGATGAACACATTCGCATTCGACACCCCGAGTGACAAGGTCGCGTATGATGATTGTAAGATGCTGTTCAAGGACGCCGTGGAAGAGTTGCAGGGCTCCTTGAGGACATCCGAGCAATACAACTCAGGACTGGTGGATGATTTGAGGACTTGGTTGAGCGCCGTGGTCTCCTACCAAGAGACCTGTGTTGATGGTTTCTCCGACGACTCGGTGATGAAGCCCAAGATGAAAGCCGAGCTCAATGCCTCGAAAGCCTACCTCAGCAACGCCCTTGCCATGGTCGCAAATATGCCGGCCTTGGTGCGCAAGCTGACGCCCCGTGATCAGAAGCCTGGTCGCCGCCTTCTTGAACAAGATGATTATCAGGACCACCGTGTCGGCATCCCTCATTGGGTCGCTCGCAGTCGCGTGGAAAGGGATTTGATACAAAAATCAACCGAGAAATTGGTCCCCAATGTTACCGTTGCCAAAGATGGAAGTGGCCATTTCACAACCATCAATCAAGCATTGGTAGCTCTGCCTAACGCACGCAAAGGGAGGTGCGCTACTAGCTAGCTATCCAGCCTTAATCATATATATACAATACTATAAAATATGATCGAGGTTGTATGTATAGTATGCATTAAGTTCAGCCTATATTCATGTTTCTAAATGATTCGTAGGTTCTACATTTACATCAAGGAAGGGATTTACAATGAGTATGTGATTGTGACCAAGATGATGACCAACATTACCATGTATGGTGACGGGTCACAAAAAACTGTCGTGACTGGGAACAAAAATTACATGGATAAGGTTCCTACATTTCAAACTGCAACCTTCGGTAATCAAATGAACTGTATCAGTTATATAAACTAGCTACTAGCCAGCTTATATATACATGTACGTAATGTACGTAAGTCATATCATATACAATATATAATGTGTGTGTGTACGTGCATTTATACATGGGTGTGCATGCAGCCACTATCGGGGAGGGATTCATCGCCATAGGCATGGGCTTCAAAAACACGGCCGGCCCGGACAAGCGTCAAGCGGTGGCATTGAGAGTCCAGGCTGATAAATCCATATTCCTAAATTGTCGAATAGAAGGCTATCAAGACCCACTCTATGCGCAAGCTCACAGGCAATTCTATAGGGCGTGTGTGGTCATTGGAACCGTTGACATCATCTTCGGGGACGCGGCCGCCATCTTCCAAGACTGCACGATCCAAGTCAGAAAGCCCATGGCAAACCAAGACAATACTATCACAGCACAAGCACGAACATGCAGGTTCGAAAACACTGGCTTCGTATTGCAGAGTTGTCGGGTTGTCCCCGACAAGGACTTTGAACCGGACCGACATAAGTTCAATACCTATTTGGGAAGGCCGTGGAAGGACTTCTCGCGCACCATTGTCATGGAATCTATCCTGGAAGATTTGATCCATCCGCAAGGGTGGCTCAAATGGGAAGATAAAACTGCTGGCCCCGATAGGCTCAAGACATTGTACTATGCCGAGTTTAGCAACCGAGGACCAGGGGCCGACCTCAAAAATAGAGTTCAATGGCCCGGTTACATCAAGTCCCTTACTAAGAAACAAGCTTTGGGTTTCACCGTCATTCCCTTCCTACAGGCTTCTTGGATTAAGAATGTGGGCGTTCCGGTTCAGTTAGGCCTTCATAATTAACGTACACTACCTGATTGATGATTATATATTAATGTACGTACGTTCGTAACTGTGCCAAGTGTTAAGCTATTACTAGTAAGAAGTCTCCACGTACACCTGCCCAACGTATACTTTGTAAGTCAAACCAAACGTTGTGTACTTGCAGAATTACACAATTCACATATACAGGCATGTAAGGGTAGTCGACCCGCAAAACTCATTTGGCTTCCCAACCCAACTGAGCAGACCAGTCCCCAAACCTTAAATTGTCGTCTCTTCGGATACACCCGTGCTTCAGGACAATCCAAATGCTCACATTTCAGCGCCAACCCAGCAAGCGCCACAGATGGAGTCAAATTTTCCAATGATCCCTGTGAATGTCCTACAAAGACAAAGAGAGAGCCCGATGTACCAAGACTGCCCGAGAAGTCCTGGCTGAGCAGGACACGTATTTCTTTCTCGTTTTCACATTATTGGCTATCCTGACCAGTGGTCGCGGGTTGCTGAGCCGCGTACTCCTAATCAAATCCGAGGTCTTTCTGTGCGCAATACTTGGCCGTGGCGCCACACTCTTTTGTTTATAGAAATATAGATGAACACGAGGTAATAAAAAGTGAATATATATCCATAGCATATTGAATTTCATGCTACTCGACGACATCAGAAAACACACACTCTATTTAAATATCCATCACCGTCATCACATGTCACAAGCTACTAACCTGAATCCATAACGACATCCATGTTACTATATATACGATATATAAACGGAATGACTGTTTCACTTCATCCTTTCTCCACCCACCCCTACAGTTAGATGAAGATGTCTAGCTACCAATATTCCCTATTGAGTCCCCATGAAGCTTCTACGGGAACGGATACATATTGTCATTATTCATGGCTAAAACATCAGCTTGGGAGGTGGATGCTGCTTTGTCTGTCAAGATCTCTAGCTCCACCTGCAACATTAATTGATTGTTTTTGTATATAGTTCATAACTTTTTCAGTTCCATGGAGGTATATATATATAAAAGATTTAGTCATTACGTACGTACCTTGGCTTCTTGAAATCTTTCAAGCATGCGATTGTATTGCTGGCGTGCTTCAGGACAGTCGACCATAGATAGAACCCTTGAGACAGCCTCATTAAGAGCTCCATCCACTTTTTGCTTCCGGAATGACTTGAGTATGTCTTCATCTTCTTCCTCTTCCTCCTCCTCGTCAATGGATCTGGCCTCCGGTTTATATGCACGAAGACCGGCCCCTTTTCTACGCCACCTCAGTACAACTTTGTCGTAAATGCCAACCGCCCAACAGATTACCTTGTATTTTTTCCTCACTTGATACCCTCTTATGTGCGCCTGTATTTTCACTACTTTTTGACGCAGTGCAAGAAAATCTTTGCGACCTTTCCAGCTTCTATAATTTTTCTGAATTGATAGAGCTGCTATATTATGATCATGCAAGTGTCGGAACACCAGCTTTGATGCTGCAGAAAGACCTTGAATCTCATCTGATGTGAACGCATACTCATCATCAATACCACTGCCAGAAGTTGCAGTTTCACACAGTTGCCTCTTCCTGAAAGAGTGGGCACGAAAAGCAGATTGTATTCGAGCAGCAGCTTGAGCTGCATTTCTCACAGCTGCCAAGGTCTGTTTCATGGATTTTTTATCCTCCTCGCTAGAAACAATCTCACTTGAAATATTACCCACGGTTGCCTCTGCTTCTACAACAGCGCAGCATTTTGAGAGATCCGTTTCTTCCAATGTAAGGGAAGACAGATGAGTAGTCAATGCCAGTTCTGACAGATACCCAGCGAGTCCCTTATGCCCACAGGCTGAAGCAATGGATGCTGGGGTCTTTCCCACAGGGTCTTGTTCAGTCGGATCAGTAACCGCTCCAGGTGATGCACCATAAGCTATAAGAGCAGCAACCATTTTTTCCCTGTACATATATCAACATAACTACAAAACATTTTCCACATACAACTTCTAATAAGATCGACAAATGCAAGTAAGAAAGAAATGACTTACCTTCCAAATCGTGCAGCCCAATGAAGCGCAGTCCAGCCATTGATATCGCGGAAATTCACTCCAACCCCATGAGCAAGTATCGGATTCAAGGCCCACTCATAACCCAATCCAGCAATGACATGAAGTATTCCTTGTTCTTTCTTGGACAAGGCACAGCCCTCGGTTCCTTCCAGAGATCGTGAAGAGAGCCATCGCTGCAACTCGTCCTTCAGAAGTTCCTGCAACACCTTGTCCATGATGCCGCATGAAGTCTCAGTGCCTGTTAGAATGGAATCCATGATGTGACCCCATGAATCAATCTCTAATAAGTCACTGCCAACTCTTTTCTGCATGGTTGAATCAGAAAGTAGCATTTGCCCTAATTTGACAACCAACAAGAGCTCCTCCAAACTTTTTCTATCTTCTTCTTGTGGATTGACGCAGCTACTGCATGCATTATGCTTATCAATGTATTCAAAGCTTCTTACTTCGCTGCATGCTTCCCGGTTCCCAGAACTAATGCAGAAAGTGACCTTTCCAGGATGGCTAGCTGGAGCTTGACAACAAAGAACACCATCCTGGATGATCTGTACAGGAACTTCAACATCACCAAACATACAAGTCAATGAAAGCACTGATGGATTGCAGAGGAAGGATCCAATAATGATGACCTGCAACAAAGACACTTGATTCCTTAATAATTGTATCAGTAGAAACCCAACTCATCCTCATTAAACCAAATATACGTTGATTAAACTCGAAATAAACCAAGACTGGGTATCTCCAGTTTCAAAGCAAGCGCCAAATGAAATTTGTCCATTGGTAAACTGGAATTGGGAGCTAGGGTCTGGAAATCCCCTTTCAGTACAAGGATTCCAAAGAGAATTTACAAGTTTTGACATGTTTGGGATGACTTCAGAACTTGTTTGACAGGGACAAGGTTCCATTGAATGGAGGTGCAAGTGGGTTTAACATGAAGAAAAGGGAGAGATGGGCACAGGGTGGTTATCGTAATGAACAGTAGCAATTTTGTGTCGTTTTGTGTACAATATCCGTTTATGGGCGGTTTTAGCGAATAAATGCACCAGTTTAAGTGTGGTTTTGTCTAATTTACCCTATCCATAATTTCAGATCACGTCAAACTGAAAAACATAGGCCAGTCATAATGGGGCCACTGGAAACTAATAGCAAGAATTTCTCAAGTGTGGGATCAGATTTCCTTTTGAATTACAAATATGGGACCTGAATCACAAATATATATATATATATGTATGTATGTATGTACGGAAACTTTATCATCCAGTTATAATAGGTCCACAAAGTTGAGCAACTCTATAAATTGTTTCCAATAGAAGCACAGAAGTGGGTGATGACCCTGTTGCTGCTATGTTATAACACTATCTCAGAGTCTGGAACTTACCTTTGTGACTTCATTGGCAAAACCCCACTCTGGTGATATTTCTGTAATCTTAAACTTCTGTTCTTGAGCTATAGTTAGGACAGATTTTGCTCCAAGTGGTATTTGAAATTGATCTGATTCACATAACATCGAGTAATAGCCTGGAGTTTTGGTGCCACTAGTAACTTGGAAAGAAGAACATGCTGGAATATTGAAACTTTGGACGTTTTCCTTCTCTTTGTCCACTCCATGTGAAGAGGACAATTGCTTTTCCTGTTGAGTACTCAAATGCTTATGTCATGGAGAAAGAGAAAAATTATTTCTAGTTTTCTAAATGATTAGATATGTGATACAATATGAAAACTATAACCAATATCATCTACATGGGATGAAAGGTAGAAAAATATACACCACAAGCTATTAATAAGAGCCTCAGATCCATGACACTTTCATCAAATAGCAACCTCCACACTCCACATATTTCTTTGGCTATTTCTCATAATAATAAAAAATCTTCAAAATTATCAGAGATCCCAATCAGGCAATTTAGTTCCAAACCCATAGGTTGAAAATGCAAAACAGAGGAGTCTCAATCATACATGAAAAGAAATTAAACCATTAGCTTTGGAGACTTACTCTATATGATGAATAGATGTCGTTGCTTTGAGGCAGGGTTAAAGATTGTCCGGTAGATAACTCAAACACATCATTCCATGACAAAGATTCTCTAGTTTGATCTTCACATGATCTCCCAAGTAGATTATGCTGATTTCCTGTATATCTCATGAAAGTTATAAGCTCTTAGGGAACACTCTGCAAAGACCAAAATTGACGAATAGGATATTGTACAATGCATGCACATAAACAAGGAGAAAAGGAATGAAGATTATACTGTATCTACAAAGAAGTATTTCGCCAGCAGATACAAGATAAAAATGCAAACCTTCTGAAAGATAGACTTGCACTACAGTCAGGAGGTATGATTAATTGATAATGCATGTCAATGAAATTGAAGTGCAGTTATATTCCAAAGGTATCAAAGAGACTGCAAGTCTGCAGCTTGATAAGAAACTACAACTGAAATAAGACACTACAGTGTCAAACAAATACTGAAACAATGCTCGTCCTCCCCTTCAATTGCAATATTTCAGAGATATTGTTGGCTCTTAAATAATGTAAGCCCAAACCTGGAACTTGATACTTAAGAAACCTTTCCAGTTCTCCTCAATACTGTTTTAGACCTTATCTAAGAAGCTTTCAGCGGTTGATTATAAGCAGGCAATTATGTTCATGATATTTGAGTGACAAGAAAACCAATTCCATGACAAAGAGCATAATTGGTTGAACCAGAAAACCTGAATACCATAAAAATGATATTGTTGCAAAGCGCAGTAGGCAGTACCTTGATCCCTCGTATCACAGCCAGCTAATGCACATCCATCTATATCCTGATTCTGGTTATCATCAGAAAAATATTCTTTGAACTTATCACCCAAACTGAGTTGCTCCTCAAGTCTCCGTAGGGCATGACTAACTTCAAATTGAGGAGATGTGCTAGCAGTTGGTGCCTTATTCATCCCTTGGCCCTGAACAAATACTTCTGAGCTGGCTTCTACAGTCCCAGAACTAGATAGGCTCTGGTATGATCCATGCATGTCACTCAAGGAAGCAGTGGCCTGAATTTCACTAGCAAAATTGTTGCAACTCTGATTACCAAATGGAAGACACTCTTTGAATCTATCATCATCCAAACTGAGTTGCTCTTCAAGCCTCCTTAGTGCTTGACCAACTTCAATCTCAGGCAATAGGATACCGTTTCCTCCCCTGTTCAGATTATTATTATTACTATTATCAATTATGTGGCTCTCAGCAACTATCCGTGAACAGACTTCTACAGACACAGGACTAGAAAGGCTTTGGTATGACGCATGTTGATCACTCAAGGAAGTAGTGCCTTGATTTTGGATGGCAAAATTGCTTAAGCTGTAAGAGCTTCCGGCTGAAAACTCTGAAATGGATGCCGAATTTGGCCTACCCTGCTAAATGGATGCAAAATAAACATTTTTATGCAGGAAAGTGAAAATCAAAAGATACCAGAACATACTAACAAGGTAATAACACTTTGTAGAGCTAGAATCCATGGGAACCAATAGGCCATCGATCTCAACAATAAGTAGTATTTGTATGTTGAAAAAGATCTAAAAATTAAAAAAAAGCAACCGAAGACATATGTATTCAACAACTCACCTCAGTTATATCTCTGTAGTGAACAAGAACAATATGTTCATATGCCCTAATAAAAAACCATAAGAAAGAAAATAAGCAAATGCAGCTGATTCACAGTATCCATGTCCGTTCAACAAATTACATAAGCAATGGTCATTTAGTATGATCTTACGGATCCAGCATCCAGTAACTTCTCCGCTGAAAGTTAGGGTTATCTTCCCCGTGAGCATAATAACAATTCAGAGCTTCAGCATTACCAACCTAAGCACAGAGGTGAAATGTGAGCACTTGAAAGCAAGATAATTAACTCAGAAAAGCATACAGAACAAACCTTAAGCCGCTCATGTGCTTCCCCAACATTTCTACCATCCCTCTTTTTGCGCCAATTATGACCATCCTTACGGAAAAACCGAAGAACCCTCCTGTTGAAAAGAAGCAAGGAACCACCTGCCAACAAAAGTATATGGTGAATGATAGTATAAGTCAAATTCAAACGCTAGTACGCTGAATAAGGGAAAGGGAAAAGATTACTAGTTGGCTTTTGAGGGGCCTTTTGGGTTATTTGGCCACCGTCGTGATTCTGTAAAATGAAAAGAACCTCGGCGGGCTTCAGCCAACGGCTCTGGGCTGCTTGAACCAATTGATTAACATCATAACCTAACAAAAATAGGTAGAGCAGCAAACGTTGGATAACCCGACAAAGATAGGACAACTAATCCGCAATTTCCAGTAAAAAAAAAGGGAGCTCTCCTACCAGAACTCATCGTTGCTAAAATTCAAGAGCAGGAGAAGAAGCCGTGTGTGGGTGTCATGCGGATCCGAAGACGGTTTGTGTCGGTGACCTCCGAATCAAAAGAGCGGAGCTTAAACGATCGACGACGACGACCCAAGCGGTGGACTTGCAGAAAGAAACCAAGGATTGTGGCAGGAAGGGAGGAAGCGTTGACTGCGAACTCACCGCGGATGACAGCGAAGTGGAAATTGGTTGGAAGGCGCTGCGCGCTTGGGATTAACCACGTTGGTTGTGTGTTTGTGTTTCTTTTTCTTTTCTTTTTTTTTTTCATGAAAAACGGGACTAGGTCTTCCTATAATTTTTTGATGAAAAACAAATGCATTACTCAAACTCCCAAATCGTTTTTTTTTATAAAGGAAAGAGATTAGGCTAGTTCTTAAACAACAGAAAGTATCCCATAACATCCATTAGGATGAGCTTCCTAAGGACCGGATCGAAACTGAGCGTGCTGGTCATCACATGACAAAATGTGGCAGCTATGTGGTCTGCAACCGAGTCTAAATCGCTTCGATGGTGGGGCTATAACTAGGCTACAATGTGATGCTTTTAGTTCCGGGTTTCCGTTTTGCTATACGTCTCATATCAGAGAGAGCTGTAGACTTGTATTCAAGTGCCCGACGAGAAAAGGGGTGTAACTTTGCGCTCGGTTGTCCGATTAGAGACCATTCTAAATCGCTTCGAAGGTGTCGTAGAGATGGGGCTATAGCTAGGCTACAATGTGACGCTTTTAGTTCCGGGTTTGCGTTTTGGTATACGTCTCAAATCAGAGAATGCAGTAGAGTTGCATTCAAGTGCCGACGAGAAAAAAGGGTGTAACTTTGCGCTCGGGAGTCCGATTGGGGACCATTCTAAATCGTTTCGAAGGTGTCGTAAAGATGGGGATATAGCTAGGCTACAATGTAATGCTTTTCGTTCCAGGTTTGAGTTTTGGTATACGTCTCAAATCAGAGAGAGCAGAAGACTTGCATTCAAGTGCCCGACGAGAAAAGGGTGTAACTTTGCGCTCGGGAGTCCGATTGGGGACTATTCTAAATCGCTTCGAAGGTGTCGTAGAGATGAAGCTATAACTAGGCTACAATGTGATGCTTTTAGTTTCGGGTTTGCATTTTGGTATACATCTCAAATCAGAGAGAGCAGAAGACTTGCATTCAAGTGCCCGACGAGAAAAGGGGTGTAACATTGCGCTCGGGAGTCCGATTGGGGACCATTCTAAAACGCTTCGAAGGTGTCGTAGAGATGGGGCTATAGCTAGGCTACAATGTGATGCATTTAGTTCCGGGTTTCCGTTTTGGTACACGTCTCAAATTAGAGAGAGTAGAAGACTTGCATTCAAGTGCCCGACGAGAAAAGGGGTGTAACTTTGCGCTTGGGAGTCCGATTGGGGACCATTCTAAATCGCTTTGAAGGTGTCGTAGAGATGGGGCTATAGCTAGGATACAATGTGATGCTTTTAGTTCCGAGTTTGCGTTTTGGTATACGTCTCAAATCAGAGAGAGCAATAGACTTGCATTCAAGTGCCCGACGAGAAAAGGAGTGTGACTTTGCGCTCGGGATTCCGATTGGGGACAATTCTAAATCGTTTCGAAGGTGTCGTAGAGATGGGGCTATAGCTAGGCTACAATGTGATATTTTTAGTTCTGGGTTTGCGTTTTTGTGTACATCTCAAATCAGAGAATGCAATAGACTTGCATTCAAGTGCCCGACAAGAAAAGGGGTATAACTTTGCGCTCGGGAGTCCGGTTGGGGACCGTTCTAAATAGCTTCGAAGGTGCCGTAGAGATGGGGCTATAGCTAGGCCACAATGTGATGCTTTTAGTTCCGGGTTTGCGTTTTAGTATACGTCTATAATCAGAGAGAGCAGTAGACTTGCATTCAAGTGCCCGACAAGAAAAAGAGTGTAACTTTGCGCTCGGGAGTCCGATTGGGGACCATTCTAAAACGCTTCGAAGGTGTCGTAGAGATGGGGCTATAGCTAGCTAAAATATGATGCTTTTAGTTCCGGGTTTGTGTTTTGGTATACGTCTCAAATCAGAGATAGCAGTAGACTTGCATTCAAGTGCCCCACGAGAAAAGGGGTGTAACTTTGCGCTCGAGAGTCCGATTGGGGACCATTCTAAAACGCTTCAAAGGTGTCGTAGAGATGGGGCTATAGCTAGGCTACAATGTGATGCTTTTAGTTCCGGGTTTGCGTTTTGGTATACGTCTCAAATCAGAGAGAGCAGAAGACTTGCATTCCAGTGCCCGACGAGAAAAGGGGTGTAGCTTTGCGCTCGGGAGTCCGATTGGGGACCATTCTAAATCGCTTCAAAGGTGTCGTAGAGATGGCGCTATAGCTAGGCTATAATGTGATGCATTTAGTTCCGGATTTCCATTTTGGTATACGTCTCAAATCAGAGAGAGCAGTAGACTTGCATTCAAATGCCCGACGAGAAAAGGGGTATAACTTTGCGCTCGGGAGTCCGATTAGGGACCATTCTAAATCGCTTCGAAGGTGTCGTAGAGATGGGGCTATAACAAGGCTACAATGTGATGCTTTTAGTTCTGGGTTTGCGTTTGGTATACGTCTCAAATCAGAGAGAGCAGAAGACTTGCATTCAAGTGCCCGACGAGAAAAGGGGTGTAGCTTTGCGCTCGGGAGTCCGATTGGGGACCATTCTAAATCGCTTCGAAGGTGTCGTAGAGATGGGGCTATAGCTAGGCAACAATGTGATGTTTTTAGTTCTGAATTTGCGTTTTGGTATACGTCTCAAATCAGAGAGAGCAGTAGACTTGCATTCAAGTGCCCGACGAGAAAAGGGCTGTAACTTTGCGCTCGGGAGTCCGATTGGGGACCATTCTAAATCGCTTCGAAGGTGTCGTAGAGATGGGGCTATAGCTAGGCTACAATGTGATGTTTTTAGTTCTGGGTTTGCGTTTTTGTATACGTCTCAAATCAGAGAATGCAATAGACTTCCATTCAAGTGCCCGACGAGAAAAGGGGTGTAACTTTGCGCTCAAGAGTCCGATTGGGGACCATTCTAAATCGCTTCGAAGGTGTCGTAGAGATGGGGCTATAGCTTGGCTACAATGTGATGCTTTTAGTTCCGGGTTTGCGTTTTGGTATACGTCTCAAATCAGAGAGAGCAGTAGACTTGCATTCAAGTGCCCGACGAGAAAAGGGGTGTAACTTTGCGCTCGAGAGTCCGATTGGGGACCATTCTAAATCGCTTCGAAGGTGTCATAGAGATGGGGCTATAGCTAGGATACAATGTGATGCTTTTAGTTCCGAATTTGCGTTTTGGTATACGTCTCAAATCAGAGAGAGCAGTAGACTTGCATTCAAGTGCCCGACGAGAAAAGGGGTGTAACTTTGCGCTCGGGAGTCCGATTGGAGACCATTCTAAATCGCTTCAAAGGTGTCGTAGAGATGGGGTTATAGCTAGGCTACAATGTGATGTTTTTAGTTCTGGGTTTGCGTTTTTGTATATGTCTCAAATCAGAGAATGCAATAGACTTGCATTCAAGTGCCCGACGAGAAAAGGGGTGTAACTTTGCGCTCGGGAGTCCGATTGGGGACCATTCTAAATCGCTTCGAAGGAGCCATAGAGATTAGGCTATAGCTAGGCTACAATGTGATGCTTTTAGTTCCGGGTTTGCGTTTTGGTATACGTCTATAATCAGAGAGAGTAGTAGACTTGTATTCAAGTGCCCGACGAGAAAAGGGGTGTAACTATGCGCTCGGGAGTCCGATTGGGGACCATTCTAAAACGCTTCGAAGGTGACGTAGAGATGGGGCTATAGCTACGCTACAATGTGATGCTTTTAGTTCCAGGTTTGCGTTTTGGTATACGTCTCAAATCAGAGAGAGCAGTAGACTTGCATTCAAGTGTCCGTCGAGAAAAGGAGTGTAACTTTGCGCTCGGGAGTCCGATTGGTGACCTTTCTAAATTGCTTCGAAGGTGTCGTAGAGATGAAGCTATAGCTAGGCTATAATGTGATGATTTTAGTTCTGGGTTTGCATTTGGTATACGTCTCAAATCAGAGAGAGCAGTAGACTTACATTCAAGTGCCCGACGAGAAAAGGGGTGTAACTTTGCGCTCAAGAGTCCGATTGGGGACCATTCTAAATCGCTTCAAGGTGTCGTAGAGATGGGGCTATAGCTAGCCTACAATGTGATGCTTTTAGTTCCGGGTTTGCGTTTTTGTATACGTCTCAAATCAGAGAGAGTAGTAGACTTGCATTCAAGTGCCCGACGAGAAAAAGGGTGTAACTTTGCGCTCGGGAGTCCGATTGGGGATCATTCTAAATCGCTTCGAAGGTGTCGTAGATATAGGGCTATAGCTCGGCTACAATGTGATGCTTTTAGTTCCGGATTTGCGTTTTGGTATACATCTCAAATCAGAGAGAGCAGTAGACTTGCTTTAAAATGCCGACGAGATAAGGGGTGTAATTTTACGCTCGGGAGTCCGATTGGGGACCATTCTAAATTGCTTCGAAGGTGTCGTAGAGATGGGGCTATAGCTAGGCTACAATGTGATGCTTTTAGTTCCGGGTTTCCGTTTTGGTGTACGTCTCAAATCAGAGAGAGCAGAAGACTTGCATTCAAGTGCCCGACGAGAAAAGGGTTTAACTTTGCGCTCGGGAGTCCGATTGGGGACCATTCTAAATCGCTTCGAAGGTGTCGTAGAGATGGGGCTATAGCTATGCTACAATGTTATGCTTTTAGTTTGGAGTTTTTGTTTTGGTATACGTCTCAAATCCGAGAGAGAGCAGTAGACTTGCATTCAAGTGCCCGACGAGAAAAGGGGTGTAACTTTGCGCTCGGGAGTCCGATTGGGGACCATTCTAAATCGCTGCGAAGGTGTCGTAGAGATGGGGCTATAGCTAGGCTACAATGTGATGTTTTTACTTCTGGGTTTGCGTTTTTGTATACGTCTCAAATCAGAGAATGCAATAGACTTGCATTCAAGTGGCCAACGAAAAAAGGGGTGTAACTTTGCGCTCGGGAGTCCGATTGGGGACCATTCTAAATCGCTTCGAAGGTGCAGTAGAGATGGGGCTATAGCTAGGCTACAATGTGATGCTTTTAGTTCCGGGTTTGCGTTTTGGTATACGTCTATAATCAGAGAGAGCAGTAGACTTGCATTCAAGTGCCCGACGACAAAAGGGTTGTAACTTTGCGCTCGGGAGTCCGATTGGGGACCATTCTAAAATGCTTCGAAGGTGTCGTAGAGATGGGGCTATAGCTAGGGTACAATGTGATGCTTTTAGTTCCGGGTTTGCGTTTTGGTATACGTCTCAAATCAGAGAGAGCAGAAGACTTGCATTCAAGTGCCCGACGAGAAAAAGGGTGTAACTTTGCGCTCGGGAGTCCGATTGGGGACCATTCTAAAAAGCTTCGACGGTGTCGTAGAGGGCTACAATGTAATGCTTTTAGTTCCGGGTTTGCGTTTTGGTATACGTCTCAAATCAGAGAGAGCAGAAGACTTGCATTCAAGTGCCCGACGAGAAAAGGAGTGTAACTTTGCGCTCAGGAGGCCGATTGTGGACCATTCTAAATCGCATCGAACGTGTCGTTGAGATGGTACAATACCTAGGCTACAATGTGATGCTTTTAGTTCCGAGTTTGCGTTTTGGTATACGTATCAAATCAGAGAGAGCAGTAGACTTGCGTTCAAGTGCCCGACGAGAATAGGGGTGTAACTTTGCGCTCGGGAGTCCGATTGGGGACCATTCTAAATCGTTTCGAAGGTGTCGTAAAGATGGGGATATAGCTAGGCTACAATGTAATGCTTTTCGTTCCAGGTTTGAGTTTTGGTATACGTCTCAAATCAGAGAGAGCAGAAGACTTGCATTCAAGTGCCCGACGAGAAAAGGGGTGTAACTTTGCGCTCGGGAGTCCGATTGGGGACTATTCTAAATCGCTTCGAAGGTGTCGTAGAGATGAAGCTATAACTAGGCTACAATGTGATGCTTTTAGTTTCGGGTTTGCATTTTGGTATACATCTCAAATCAGAGAGAGCAGAAGACTTGCATTCAAGTGCCCGGCGAGAAAAGGGGTGTAACTTTGCGCTCGGGAGTCCGATTGGGGACCATTCTAAAACGCTTCGAAGGTGTCGTAGAGATGGGGCTATAGCTAGGCTACAATGTGATGCATTTAGTTCCGGGTTTCCGTTTTGGTACACGTCTCAAATCAGAGAGAGTAGAAGACTTGCATTCAAGTGCCCGACGAGAAAAGGGGTGTAACTTTGCGCTTGGGAGTCCGATTGGGGACCATTCTAAATCGCTTTGAAGGTGTCGTAGAGATGGGGCTATAGCTAGGATACAATGTGATGCTTTTAGTTCCGAGTTTGCGTTTTGGTATACGTCTCAAATCAGAGAGAGCAATAGACTTGCATTCAAGTGCCCGACGAGAAAAGGAGTGTGACTTTGCGCTCGGGATTCCGATTGGGGACCATTCTAAATCGTTTCGAAGGTGTCGTAGAGATGGGGCTATAGCTAGGCTACAATGTGATATTTTTAGTTCTTGGTTTGCGTTTTTGTGTACATCTCAAATCAGAGAATGCAATAGACTTGCATTCAAGTGCCCGACAAGAAAAGGGGTATAACTTTGCGCTCGGGAGTCCGATTGGGGACCGTTCTAAATAGCTTCGAAGGTGCCGTAGAGATGGGGCTATAGCTAGGCCACAATGTGATGCTTTTTGTTCCGGGTTTGCGTTTTAGTATACGTCTATAATCAGAGAGAGCAGTAGACTTGCATTCAAGTGCCCGACAAGAAAAAGAGTCTAACTTTGCGCTCGGGAGTCCGATTGGGGACCATTCTAAAACGCTTCGAAGGTGTCGTAGAGATGGGGCTATAGCTAGGCTAAAATATGATGCTTTTAGTTCCGGGTTTGTGTTTTGGTATACGTCTCAAATCAGAAATAGCAGTAGACTTGCATTCAAGTGCCCCACGAGAAAAGGGGTGTAACTTTGCGCTCGAGAGTCCGATTGGGGACAATTCTAAAACGCTTCAAAGGTGTCGTAGAGATGGGGCTATAGCTAGGCTACAATGTGATGCTTTTAGTTCCGGGTTTGCGTTTTGCTATACGTCTCAAATCAGAGAGAGCAGAAGACTTGCATTCAAGTGCCCGACGAGAAAAGGGGTGTAGCTTTGCGGTCGGGAGTCCGATTGGGGACCATTCTAAACCGCTTCGAAGGTGTCGTAGAGATGGGGCTATAGCTAGGCTACAATGTGATGCATTTAGTTCCGGATTTCCATTTTGGTATACGTCTCAAATCAGAGAGAGCAGTAGACTTGCATTCAAATGCCCGACGAGAAAAGGGGTATAACTTTGCGCTCTGGGTGTCCGATTAGGGACCATTCTAAATCGCTTCGAAGGTGTCGTAGAGATGGGGCTATAACAAGGCTACAATGTGATGCTTTTAGTTCTGGGTTTGCGTTTGGTATACGTCTCAAATCAGAGAGAGCAGAAGACTTGCATTCAAGTGCCCGACGAGAAAAGGGGTGTAGCTTTGCGCTCGGGAGTCCGATTGGGGACCATTCTAAATCGCTTCGAAGGTGTCGTAGAGATGGGGCTATAGCTAGGCTACAATGTGATGTTTTTAGTTCTGAATTTGCGTTTTGGTATACGTCTCAAATCAGAGAGCAGTAGACTTGCATTCAAGTGCCCGACGAGAAAAGGGCTGTAACTTTGCGCTCGGGAGTCCGATTGGGGACCATTCTAAATCGCTTCGAAGGTGTCGTAGAGATGGGGCTATAGCTAGGCTGCAATGTGATGTTTTTAGTTCTGGGTTTGCGTTCTTGTATACGTCTCAAATCAGAGAATGCAATAGACTTGCATTCAAGTGCCCGACGAGAAAAGGGGTGTAACTTTGCGCTCAAGAGTCCGATTGGGGACCATTATAAATCGCTTCGAAGGTGTCGTAGAGATGGGGCTATAGCTAGGATACAATGTGATGCTTTTAGTTCCGGGTTTGCGTTTTGGTATACGTCTCAAATCAGAGAGAGCAGTAGACTTGCATTCAAGTGCCCGACGAGAAAAGGGGTGTAACTTTGCGCTCGAGAGTCCGATTGGGGACCATTCTAAATCGCTTCGAAGGTGTCATAGAGATGGGGCTATAGGTACGGTACAATGTGATGCTTTTAGTTCCGAATTTGCGTTTTGGTATACGTCTCAAATCAGAGAGAGCAGTAGATTTGCATTCAAGTGCCCGACGACAAAAGGGGTGTAACTTTGCGCTCGGGATTCCGATTGGAGACCATTCTAAATCGCTTCGAAGGTGTCGTAGAGATGGGGTTATATCTAGGCTACAATGTGATGTTTTTAGTTTTGGGTTTGCGTTTTTGTGTACATCTCAAATCAGAGAATGCAATAGACTTGCATTCAAGTGCCCGATAAGAAAAGGGGTATAACTTTGCGCTCGGGAGTCCGATTGGGGACCGTTTTAAATAGCTTCGAAGGTGCCGTAGAGATGGGGCTATAGCTAGGCCACAATGTGATGCTTTTAGTTCCGGGTTTGCGTTTTAGTATACGTCTATAATCAGAGATAGCAGTAGACTTGCATTAAAGTGCCCCACGAGAAAATGGGTGTAACTTTGCGCTCGAGAGTCCGATTGGGGACCATTCTAAAACGCTTCAAAGGTGTCGTAGAGATGGGGCTATAGCTAGGCTACAATTTGATGACTTTAGTTCCGGGTTTGCGTTTTGGTATACGTCTCAAATCAGAGAGAGCAGAAGACTTGCATTCTAGTGCCCGACGAGAAAAGGGGTGTAGCTTTGCGGTCGGGAGTCCGATTGGGGACCATTCTAAATCGCTTCGAAGGTGTCGTAGAGATGGGGCTATAGCTAGGCTACAATGTGATGCATTTAGTTTCGGATTTCCATTTTGGTATACGTCTCAAATCAGAGAGAGCAGTAGACTTGCATTCAAATGCCCGACGAGAAAAGGGGTATAACTTTGCGCTCGGGAGTCCGATTAGGGACCATTCTAAATCGCTTCGAAGGTGTCGTAGAGATGGGGCTATAACAATGCTACAATGTGATGCTTTTAGTTCCGGGTTTGCGTTTGGTATACGTCTCAAATCAGAGAGAGCAGAAAACTTGCATTCAAGTGTCCGTCGAGAAAAGGAGTGTAACTTTGCGCTCGGGAGTCCGATTGGTGACCTTTCTAAATTGCTTCGAAGGTGTCGTAGAGATGAAGCTATAGCTAGGCTATAATGTGATGATTTTAGTTCTGGGTTTGCATTTGGTATACGTCTCAAATCAGAGAGAGCAGTAGACTTACATTCAAGTGCCCGACGAGAAAAGGGGTGTAACTTTGCGCTCAAGAGTCCGATTGGGGACCATTCTAAATCGCTTCAAGGTGTCGTAGAGATGGGGCTATAGCTAGGCTACAATGTGATGCTTTTAGTTCCGGGTTTGCGTTTTTGTATACGACTCAAATCAGAGAGAGTAGTAGACTTGCATTCAAGTGCCCGACGAGAAAAAGGGTGTAACTTTGCGCTCGGGAGTCCGATTGGGGATCATTCTAAATCGCTTCGAAGGTGTCGTAGAGATAGGGCTATAGCTCGGCTACAATGTGATGCTTTTAGTTCCGGGTTTGCGTTTTGGTATACATCTCAAATCAGAGAGAGCAGTAGACTTGCTTTCAAATGCCCGACGAGATAAGGGGTGTAATTTTACGCTCGGGAGTCCGATTGGGGACCATTCTAAATTGCTTCGAAGGTGTCGTAGAGATGGGGCTATAGCTAGGCTACAATGTGATGCTTTTAGTTCCGGGTTTCCGTTTTGGTGTACGTCTCAAATCAGAGAGAGCAGAAGACTTGCATTCAAGTGCCCGACGAGAAAAGGGGTGTAACTTTGCGCTCGGGAGTCCGATTGGGGACCATTCTAAATCGCTTCGAAGGTGTCGTAGAGATGGGGCTATAGGTATGCTACAATGTGATGCTTTTAGTTTGGAGTTTTTGTTTTGGTATACGTCTCAAATCCGAGAGAGCAGTAGACTTGCATTCAAGTGCCCGACGAGAAAAGGGGTGTAACTTTGCGCTCGGGAGTCCGATTGGGGACCATTCTAAAACGCTTCGAAGGTGACGTAGAGATGGGGCTATAGGTACGCTACAATGTGATTCTTTTAGTTCCAGGTTTGCATTTTGGTATACGTCTCAAATCAGAGAGAGCAGTAGACTTGCATTCAAGTGTCCGTCGAGAAAAGGAGTGTAACTTTGCGCTCGGGAGTCCGATTGGTTACCTTTCTAAATTGCTTCGAAGGTGTCGTAGAGATGAAGCTATAGCTAGGCTATAATGTGATGATTTTAGTTCTGGGTTTGCATTTGTTATACGTCTCAAATCAGAGAGAGCAGTAGACTTACATTCAAGTGCCCGACGAGAAAAGGGGTGTAACTTTGCGCTCAAGAGTCCGATTGGGGACCATTATAAATCGCTTCAAGGTGTCGTAGAGATGGGGCTATAGCTAGGCTACAATGTGATGCTTTTAGTTCCGGGTTTGCGTTTTTGTATACGTCTCAAATCAGAGAGAGTAGTAGACTTGCATTCAAGTGCCCGACGAGAAAAAGGGTGTAACTTTGCGCTCGGGAGTCCGATTGGGGATCATTCTAAATCGTTTCGAAGGTGTCGTAGAGATAGGGCTATAGCTCGGCTACAATGTGATGCTTTTAGTTCCGGGTTTGCGTTTTGGTATACATCTCAAATCAGAGAGAGCAGTAGACTTGCTTTCAAATGCCCGACGAGATAAGGGGTGTAATTTTACGCTCGGGAGTCCGATTGGGGACCATTCTAAATTGCTTCGAAGGTGTCGTAGAGATGGGGCTATAGCTAGGCTACAATGTGATGCTTTTAGTTCCGGGTTTCCGTTTTGGTGTACGTCTCAAATCAGAGAGAGCAGAAGACTTGCATTCAAGTGCCCGACGAGAAAAGGGGTGTAACTTTCCGCTCGGGAGTCGGGGACCATTCTAAATCGCTTCGAAGGTGTCGTAGAGATGGGGCTATAGGTATGCTACAATGTGATGCTTTTAGTTTGGAGTTTTTGTTTTGGTATACGTCTCAAATCCGAGAGAGCAGTAGACTTGCATTCAAGTGCCCGACGAGAAAAGGGGTGTAACTTTGCGCTCGGGAGTCCGATTGGGGACCATTCTAAATCGCTGCGAAGGTGTCGTAGAGATGGGGCTATAGCTAGGCTACAATGTGATGTTTTTACTTCTGGGTTTGCGTGTTTGTATACGTCTCAAATCAGAGAATGCAATAGACTTGCATTCAAGTGCCCAACGAAAAAAGGGGTGTAACTTTGCGCTCGGGAGTCCGATTGGGGACTATTCTAAATCGCTTCGAAGGTGCCGTAGAGATGGGGCTATAACTAGGCTACAATGTGATGCTTTTAGTTCCGGGTTTGCGTTTTGGTATACGTCTATAATCAGAGAGAGCAGTAGACTTGCATTAAAGTCCCCGACGAGAAAAGGGTTGTAACTTTGCGCTCGGGAGTCCGATTGGGGACTATTCTAAAATGCTTTGAAGGTGTCGTAGAGATGGGGCTATAGCTAGGGTACAATGTGATGCTTTTAGTTCCGGGTTTGCGTTTTGGTATACGTCTCAAATCAGAGAGAGCAGAAGACTTGCATTCAAGTGTCCGACGGGAAAAAGGGTCTAACTTTGCGCTCGGGAGTCCGATTGGGGACCATTCTAAAAAGCTTCGACGGTGTCGTAGAGGGCTACAATGTGATGCTTTTAGTTCCAGGTTTGCGTTTTGGTATACGTCTCAAATCAGAGAGAGCAGAAGACTTGCATTCAAGTGCCCGACGAGAAAAGGAGTGTAACTTTGCGCTCAGGAGTCCGAATGTGGACCATTCTAAATCGCATCGAACGTGTCGTTGAGATGGTACTATACCTAGGCTACAATGTGATGCTTTTAGTTCCGAGTTTGCGTTTTGGTATACGTATCAAATCAGAGAGAGTAGTACACTTGCGTTCAATTGCCCGACGAGAATAGGGGTGTAACTTTGCGATCGGGAGTCCGATTGGGGACCATTCTAAATCACTTCGAAGGTGACGTAGAGATTGGGCTATATCTAGGCTACAATGTGATGCTTTTAGTTCTGGGTTTGCGTTTGGTATACGTCTCAAATCAGAGAGAGCAGTAGACTTGCACTCAAGTGCCTAACGAGAAAAGGAGTGTAACTTTGCGCTCAGGAGTCCGATTGTGGACCATTCTAAATCGCATCGAACGTGTCGTTGAGATGGTACTATACCTAGGCTACAATGTGATGCTTTTAGTTCCGAGTTTGCGTTTTGGTATACGTATCAAATCAGAGAGAGTAGTACACTTGCGTTCAAGTGCCCGACGAGAATAGGGGTGTAACTTTGCGCTCGGGAGTCCGATTGGGGACCATTCTAAATCGCTTCGAAGGTGTCGTAGACATGGGGCTATAGCTAGGCTACAATGTGATGCTTTTAGTTCCGGGTTTGCGTTTTGGTATACGTCTCAAATCAGAGAGAGCAGTAGACTTGCATTCAAGTGCGCGACGAGAAAAGGGGTGTAACTTTGCGCTCGGGAGTCGGATTGGGGACCATTCTAAATCGCTTCGAAGGTGTCGTAGAGATGTGGCTATATCTAGGCGAAAATGTGATGCTTTTAGTTCGGGGTTTGCGTTTTGGTATACGTCTCAAATCAGAGAGTGTAGTAGACTTGCATTCAAGTGCCTGACGAGAAAAGGGGTGTAACTTTGCGCTCGGCACTCCGATTGGGGACCATTCTAAAATGCTTCGAAGGTGTCGTAGAGATGGGGCTATAACTAGGATACAATATGATGCTTTTAGTTCCGGGTTTGCGTTTTGGTATATGTCTCAAATCAGAGAGAGTAGTAGACTTGCATTCAAGTCCCCGACGAGAAAAGGGGTGTAACTTTACGCTCGGGAGTCCGATTGGGGACCATTCTAAATCGCTTCGAGAGTGTCGTAGAGATGGGGCTATAGCTAGGCCACATTGTGATGTTTTTAGTTCTGGGTTTGCATATGGTATACGTTTAAAATCAGAGAGAGCAGTATACTTGCATTCAAGTGCCCGACAAGAAAAGGGGTGTAACCTTGCGCTCATGAGTCCGATTAGGGACCATTTTAAATCGCTTCGAAGGTGTCGTAGAGATGGGGCTATAGCTAGGCTACAATGTGATGCTTTTAGTTCCGGGTTTGCGTTTTGGTATACGGCTCAAATCAGTGACATCAGTAGACTTGCATTCAAGTGCCCGACGAGAAAAGGGGTGTAACTTTGCGCTCGAGAGTCCGATTGGGGACCATTCCAAATCGCTTCGAATGTGTCGTAGAGATAGGGCTATAGCTCGGCTACAATGTGATGCTTTTAGTTCCGGGTTTGCATTTTGGTATACGTCTATATCAGAGAGAGCAGTAGACTTGCATTCAAGTGCCCGACGAGAAAAGAGGTGTAACTTTATGCTCGGGAGTCCGATTGGGGACCATTCTAAATCGCTTCGAAGGTGTCGTAGAGATGGGGCTATAGCTAGGCTATAATGTGATGCTTTTAGTTCCGGGTTTGCGTTTATCTATACGTCTCAAATCAGGGAGAGCAGTAGACTTGTATTCAAGTGACCGACGAGAAAAGGGGTGTAACTTTGCGCTCGGGATTCCGATTGGGGACCATTCCAAATCGCTTCGAAGGTGTCGTAGAGATGGGGCTATAGGTATGCTACAATGTGATGCTTTTAGTTTGGAGTTTTTGTTTTGGTATACGTCTCAAATCCGAGAGAGTAGTAGACTTGCATTCAAGTGCCCGACGAGAAAAGGGGTGTAACTTTGCGCTCGGGAGTCCGATTGGGGACCATTCTAAATCGTTGCGAAGGTGTCGTAGAGATGGGGCTATAGCTAGGCTACAATGTGATGTTTTTACTTCTGGCTTTGCGTTTTTGTATACGTCTCAATTCAGAGAATGCAATAGACTTGCATTCAAGTGCCCAACGAAAAAAGGGGTGTAACTTTGCGCTCGGGAGTCCGATTGGGGACCATTCTAAATCGCTTCGAAGGTGCCGTAGAGATGGGGCTATAGCTAGGCTACAATGTGATGCTTTTAGTTCCGGGTTTGCGTTTTGGTATACGTCTATAATCAGAGAGAGCAGTAGACTTGCATTCAAGTGACCGACGAGAAAAGGGTTGTAACTTTGCGCTCGGGAGTCCGATTGGGGACTATTCTAAAATGCTTCGAAGGTGTCGTAGAGATGGGGCTATAGCTAGGGTATAATGTGATGCTTTTAGTTCCGGGTTTGCGTTTTGGTATACGTCTCAAATCAGAGAGAGCAGAAGACTTGCATTCAAGAGCCCGACGAGAAAAGGGTTGTAACTTTGCGCTCGGGAGTCCGATTGGGGACTATTCTAAAATGCTTCGAAGGTGTCGTAGAGATGGGGCTATAGCTAGGGTATAATGTGATGCTTTTAGTTCCGGGTTTGCGTTTTGGTATACGTCTCAAATCAGAGAGAGCAGAAGACTTGCATTCAAGTGCCCGACGAGAAAAGGAGTGTAACTTTGCGCTCAGGAGTCCGATTGTAGACCATTCTAAATCGCATCGAACGTGTCGTTGAGATGGTACTATACCTAGGCTACAATGTGATGCTTTTAGTTCCGAGTTTGCGTTTTGGTATACGTATCAAATCAGAGAGAGTAGTAGACTTGCGTTCAAGTGCCCGACGAGAAAAGGGGTGTAACTTTGCGCTCGGCACTCCGATTGGGGACCATTCTAAAATGCTTCGAAGGTGTCGTAGAGATGGGGCTATAACTAGGATACAATATGATGCTTTTAGTTCCGGGTTTGCGTTTTGGTATACGTCTCAAATCAGAGAGAGCAGTAGACTTGCATTCAAGTCCCCGACGAGAAAAGGGGTGTAACTTTACGCTCGGGAGTCCGATTGGGGACCATTCTAAATCGCTTCGAGAGTGTCGTAGAGATGGGGCTATAGCTAGGCTACATTGTGATGTTTTTAGTTCTGGGTTTGCATATGGTATACGTTTAAAATCAGAGAGAGCAGTAGACTTGCATTCAAGTGCCCGACAAGAAAAGGGGTGTAACCTTGCGCTCATGAGTCCGATTGGGGACCATTTTAAATCGCTTCGAAGGTGTCGTAGAGATGGGGCTATAGCTAGGCTACAATGTGATGCTTTTAGTTCCGGGTTTGCGTTTTGGTATACGGCTCAAATCAGTGACATCAGTAGACTTGCATTCAAGTGCCCGACGAGAAAAGGGGTGTAACTTTGCGCTCGAGAGTCCGATTGGGGACCATTCCAAATCGCTTCGAAGGTGTCGCAGAGATGGGGCTATAGCTCGGCTACAATGTGATGCTTTTAGTTCCGGGTTTGCGTTTTGGTATACGTCTATATCAGAGAGAGCAGTAGACTTGCATTCAAGTGCCCGACGAGAAAAGAGGTGTAACTTTATGCTCGGGAGTCCGATTGGGGACCATTCTAAATCGCTTCGAAGGTGTCGTAGAGATGGGGCTATAGCTAGGCTATAATGTGATGCTTTTAGTTCCGGGTGTGCGTTTATGTATACGTCTCAAATCAGGGAGAGCAGTAGACTTGTATTCAAGTGACCGACGAGAAAAGGGGTGTAACTTTGCGCTCGGGATTCCGATTGGGGACCATTCCAAATCGCTTCGAAGGTGTCGTAGAGATGGGGCTATAGGTATGCTACAATGTGATGCTTTTAGTTTGGAGTTTTCGTTTTGGTATACGTCTCAAATCCGAGAGAGTAGTAGACTTGCATTCAAGTGCCCGACGAGAAAAGGGTGTAACTTTGCGCTCGGGAGTCCGATTGGGGACCATTCTAAATCGCTGCGAAGGTGTCGTAGAGATGGGGCTATAGCTAGGCTACAATGTGATGTTTTTACTTCTGGGTTTGCGTTTTTGTATACGTCTCAAATCAGAGAATGCAATAGACTTGCATTCAAGTGCCCAACGAAAAAAGGGGTGTAACTTTGCGCTCATGAGTCCGATTTGGACCATTCTAAATCGCTGCGAAGGTGTCGTAGACATGGGGCTATAGCTAGGCTACAATGTGATGCTTTTAGTTCCGGGTTTGCGTTTTGGTATACGTCTCAAATCAGAGAGAGCAGTAGACTTGCATTCAAGTGCGCGACGAGAAAAGGGGTGTAACTTTGCGCTCGTGAGTCGGATTGGGGACCATTCTAAATCGCTTCGAAGGTGTCGTAGAGATGTGGCTATATCTAGGCTAAAATGTGATGCTTTTAGTTCGGGGTTTGCGTTTTGGTATACGTCTCAAATCAGAGAGTGCAGTAGACTTGCATTCAAGTGCCTGACGAGAAAAGGGGTGTAACTTTGCGCTCGGCACTCCGATTGGGGACCATTCTAAAATGCTTCGAAGGTGTCGTAGAGATGGGGCTATAACTAGGATACAATATGATGCTGTTAGTTCCGGGTTTGCGTTTTGGTATACGTCTCAAATCAAAGAGAGCAGTAGACTTGCATTCAAGTCCCCGACGAGAAAAGGGGTGTAACTTTACGCTCGGGAGTCCGATTGGGGACCATTCTAAATCGCTTCGAGAGTGTCGTAGAGATGGGACTATAGCTAGGCTACATTGTGATGTTTTTAGTTCTGGGTTTGCATATGGTATACGTTTAAAATCAGAGAGAGCAGTAGACTTGTATTCAAGTGCCCGACAAGAAAAGGGGTGTAACCTTGCGCTCATGAGTCCGATTGGGGACCATTTTAAATCGCTTCGAAGGTGTCGTAGAGATGGGGCTATAGCTAGGCTACAATGTGATGCTTTTAGTTCCGGGTTTGCGTTTTGGTATACGGCTCAAATCAGTGACATCAGTAGACTTGCATTCAAGTGCCCGACGAAAAAAGGGGTGTAACCTTGCGCTCATGAGTCCGATTGGGGACTATTTTAAATCGCTTCGAAGGTGTCGTAGAGATGGGGCTATAGCTAGGCTACAATGTGATGCTTTTAGTTCCGGGTTTGCGTTTTGGTATACGGCTCAAATCAGTGACATCAGTAGACTTGCATTCAAGTGCCCGATGAGAAAAGGGGTGTAACTTTGCGCTCGAGAGTCCGATTGGGGAGCATTCCAAATCGCTTCGAAGGTGTCGTAGAGATGGGGCTATAGCTCGGCTACAATGTGATGCTTTTAGTTCCGGGTTTGCGTTTTGGTATACGTCTATATCAGAGAGAGCAGTAGACTTGCATTCAAGTGCCCGACGAGAAAAGAGGTGTAACTTTACGCTCGGGAGTCCGATTGGGGACCATTCTAAATCGCTTCGAAGGTGTCGTAGAGATGGGGCTATAGCTAGGCTATAATGTGATGCTTTTAGTTCCGGGTTTGCGTTTATGTATACGTCTCAAATCAGGGAGAGCAGTAGACTTGTATTCAAGTGACCGACGAGAAAAGGGGTGTAACTTTGCGCTCGGGATTCCGATTGGGGACCATTCCAAATCGCTTCGAAGGTGTCGTAGAGATGGGGCTATAGCTCGGCTACAATGTGATGCTTTTAGTTCCGGGTTTGCGTTTTGGTATACGTCTATAATCAGAGAGAGCAGTAGACTTGCATTCAAGTGCCCGACGAGAAAACGGGTGTAACTTTGCGCTCGGGAGTCTGATTGGGAACCATTCTAAATCGCTTCGACGGTGTCGTAGAGATGGGGCTATAGCTAGGCTACAGTGTGATGATTTTAGTTCTGGGTTTGCGTTTGGTATACGTCTCAAATCAGAGAGAGCAGTAGACTTGCATTCAAGTGCCCGACGAGAAAAGGGGTGTAACTTGTGCGCGGGAGTCCGATTGGGGACCATTCTAATTCGCTTCGAAGGTGTTGTAGAGATGGGGCTATAGCTGGCCTACAATGTGATGCTTTTAGTTCCGGGTTTGCGTTTTGGTATACGTCTCAATTCAGAGAGAGCAGTAGACTTACATTCTAGTGCCCGACGAGAAAAGGGGTGTAACTTTGCGCTCGGGAGTCCGATTGGGGACCATTCTAAATCGCTTCGAAGGTGTCGGAGAGATGGGGCTATAGCTAGGCTACAATGTGATGCTTTTAGTTCCGGGTTTGCGTTTTGGTATACGTCTCAAATCAGAGAGAGTAGTAGACTTGCATTCAAGTGCCCGACGAGAAAAGGGGTGTAACTTTGCGCTCGGCAGTCCGATTGGGGACCATTCTAAAATGCTTCTAAGGTGTCGTAGAGATGGGGCTATAGCTAGGCTACAATATGATGCTTTGAGTTCCGGGTTTGCGTTTTGGTATACGTCTCAAATCAGAGAGAGCAGTAGACTTGCATTCAAGTCCCCGACGAGAAAAGGGGTGTAACTTTACGCTCGGGAGTCCGATTGGGGACCATTCTAAATCGCTTGGAGGGTGTCGTAGAGATGGGGCTATAGCTAGGCTACAATGTGATGTTTTTAGTTCTAGGTTTGCATATAGTATACGTTTAAAATCAGAGAGAGCAGTAGACTTGCATTCAAGTGCCCGACAAGAAAAGGGGTGTAACTTTGCGCTCAAGAGTCCGATTGGGGACCATTCTAAATCGCTTCGAAGGTGTCGTAGAGATGGGGCTATAGCTAGGCTACAATGTGATGCTTTTAGTTCCGGGTTTGCGTTTTGGTATACGGCTCAAATCAGAGACAGCAGTAGACTTGCATTCAAGTGCCCGACGAGAAAAGGGGTGTAGCTTTGCGCTCGGGAGTCCGATTGGGGACCATTCGAAATCGCTTCGAAGGTGTCGTAGAGATGGGGCTATAGCTCGGCTACAATGTGATGCTTTTAGTTCCGGGTTTGCGTTTTGGTATACGTCTATATCAGAGAGAGTAGTAGACTTGCATTCAAGTGCCCGATGAGAAAAGGGGTGTAACTTTGCGCTCGAGAGTCCGATTGGGGAGCATTCCAAATCGCTTCGAAGGTGTCGTAGAGATGGGGCTATAGCTCGGCTACAATGTGATGCTTTTAGTTCCGGGTTTGCGTTTTGGTATACGTCTATATCAGAGAGAGCAGTAGACTTGCATTCAAGTGCCCGACGAGAAAAGAGGTGTAACTTTACGCTCGGGAGTCCGATTGGGGACCATTCTAAATCGCTTCGAAGGTGTCGTAGAGATGGGGCTATAGCTAGGCTATAATGTGATGCTTTTAGTTCCGGGTTTGCGTTTATGTATACGTCTCAAATCAGGGAGAGCAGTAGACTTGTATTCAAGTGACCGACGAGAAAAGGGGTGTAACTTTGCGCTCGGGATTCCGATTGGGGACCATTCCAAATCGCTTCGAAGGTGTCGTAGAGATGGGGCTATAGCTCGGCTACAATGTGATGCTTTTAGTTCCGGGTTTGCGTTTTGGTATACGTCTATAATCAGAGAGAGCAGTAGACTTGCATTCAAGTGCCCGACGAGAAAACGGGTGTAACTTTGCGCTCGGGAGTCTGATTGGGAACCATTCTAAATCGCTTCGACGGTGTCGTAGAGATGGGGCTATAGCTAGGCTACAGTGTGATGATTTTAGTTCTGGGTTTGCGTTTGGTATACGTCTCAAATCAGAGAGAGCAGTAGACTTGCATTCAAGTGCCCGACGAGAAAAGGGGTGTAACTTGTGCGCGGGAGTCCGATTGGGGACCATTCTAATTCGCTTCGAAGGTGTTGTAGAGATGGGGCTATAGCTGGCCTACAATGTGATGCTTTTAGTTCCGGGTTTGCGTTTTGGTATACGTCTCAATTCAGAGAGAGCAGTAGACTTACATTCTAGTGCCCGACGAGAAAAGGGGTGTAACTTTGCGCTCGGGAGTCCGATTGGGGACCATTCTAAATCGCTTCGAAGGTGTCGGAGAGATGGGGCTATAGCTAGGCTACAATGTGATGCTTTTAGTTCCGGGTTTGCGTTTTGGTATACGTCTCAAATCAGAGAGAGTAGTAGACTTGCATTCAAGTGCCCGACGAGAAAAGGGGTGTAACTTTGCGCTCGGCAGTCCGATTGGGGACCATTCTAAAATGCTTCTAAGGTGTCGTAGAGATGGGGCTATAGCTAGGCTACAATATGATGCTTTGAGTTCCGGGTTTGCGTTTTGGTATACGTCTCAAATCAGAGAGAGCAGTAGACTTGCATTCAAGTCCCCGACGAGAAAAGGGGTGTAACTTTACGCTCGGGAGTCCGATTGGGGACCATTCTAAATCGCTTGGAGGGTGTCGTAGAGATGGGGCTATAGCTAGGCTACAATGTGATGTTTTTAGTTCTAGGTTTGCATATAGTATACGTTTAAAATCAGAGAGAGCAGTAGACTTGCATTCAAGTGCCCGACAAGAAAAGGGGTGTAACTTTGCGCTCAAGAGTCCGATTGGGGACCATTCTAAATCGCTTCGAAGGTGTCGTAGAGATGGGGCTATAGCTAGGCTACAATGTGATGCTTTTAGTTCCGGGTTTGCGTTTTGGTATACGGCTCAAATCAGAGACAGCAGTAGACTTGCATTCAAGTGCCCGACGAGAAAAGGGGTGTAGCTTTGCGCTCGGGAGTCCGATTGGGGACCATTCGAAATCGCTTCGAAGGTGTCGTAGAGATGGGGCTATAGCTCGGCTACAATGTGATGCTTTTAGTTCCGGGTTTGCGTTTTGGTATACGTCTATATCAGAGAGAGTAGTAGACTTGCATTCAAGTGCCCGACGAGAGAAGGGGTGTAACTTTACGCTCGGGAGTCCGATTGGGGACCACTCAAAATCGCTTCGAAGGTGTCGTAGAGATGGGGCTCTAGCTAGGCTATAATGTGATGCTTTTAGTTCTGGGTTTGCGTTTATGTATATGTCTCAAATCAGGGAGAGCAGTAGACTTGTATTCAAGTGCCCGACGAGAAAAGGGGTGTAACTTTGGGCTCGGGATTCCAATTGGGGACCATTCCAAATCGCTTCGAAGGTGTTGTAGAGATGGGGCTATAGCTCGGCTACAATGTGATGCTTTTAGTTCTGGGTTTGCGTTTTGGTATACGTCTATAATCAGAGAGAGCAGTAGACTTGCATTCAACTGCCCGACGAGAAAACGGGTGTAACTTTGCGCTCGGGAGTCCGATTGGGGACTATTCTAATTCGCTTCGAAGGTGTTGTAGAGATGGGGCTATAGTTGGGCTACAATGTGATGCTTTTAGTTCCGGGTTTGGGTTTTGGTATACGTCTCAAATCAGAGAATGTAGTAGACTTGCATTCAAGTCCCCGACGAGAAAAGGGGTGTAACTTTACGCTCGGCAGTCCGATTGGGGACCATTCTAAATTGCTTCGAAGGTGTCGTAGTGATGGGGCTATAGCTAGGCTACAATGTGATGCTTTTAGTTCCAGGTTTGCGTTTTTGTATACGTCTCAAATCAGAGAGAGCAGTAGACTTGCATTCAAGTGCCCGACGAGAAAAGGGGTGTAACTTGCGCTCGGGAGTCCGATTGGGGACCATTCTAATTCGCTTCGAAGGTGTTGTAGAGATGGGGCTATAGCTGGGCTACAATGTGATGCTTTTAGTTCCGGGTTTGGGTTTTGGTATACGTCTCAAATCAGAGAATGCAGTAGACTTGCCTTCAAGTCCCCGACGAGAAAAATTAGAGCCCCGAAAAACGCTCTCAATGAAGAAAAAAAAAATCCCACAACCCTTGAACCGAGCCCTCCGCTCCCTACGCTGTCATCTTCCCAAGAAAACCCCAAATCTCATTATGCAAATCTCAAACCTCATACACCTCCATCAAAGACTAATGATGAATCTCCTCCTCCAAATCTCCTGCAGAAATCTCTTTGTGGAACAGATTGAGCCCTTTCAGCTCTTATCAAACCCGACATTAGGAGTAGTCCATGGCGTAGCTCCGTGGAGAGATGGAAGATCAATTGGAGGAGGAGACTCAAAAATCGATAGCCGAGAGTAGGTGTACTGGTGTACACAACATCCGTCCTAACCCTAGATCGAGAAGATCCGTTGTAGTTTGGGATCTTCTCCAGCCAAACGTAGCATCCTTTTGGAGGGCCGGCGCCTCATTCGTCCTGTCTCGTCGACCGCCGGAGAACGAGCGGAGGTCAAAGCAACTTTCTTTGGAGGAGTCAGTCAATGGAATCCGGAAAAAAAAGGTATGAAAGCCTTTAACAAGGTTATTTGTGATCGGGAGAAATCTTCCAATGAAAAGCTAACCCACTTGAACAACAACCCTAGTGAACCAATACACACTATGGTCGAGGAGACCGCAAGTAGTGGTGTAAACCTGAACAACAATGGTCTTGGATCGTGTGGTATTAAGAAGAACAGGCTAGACCCAAGTGATTACCTGCTGTTCTTAAGGAACCCAGATAAACTGCATCTATGGATACACAATAAGACTCAAGTGTTTACCCATTGCTCTGATTATGTATCTAGGCGTGTCCTTGAAACAGGGAAAAATATGTTGCTATCGAGCCTTAACTCTTGTCCGAGTGTGCATCCTCGAAATTTGTTTAACGGCCTCTCGGACTACCAAGCTTACTTGGTACTCCGAATTCTTACCTTTTCAAATTAAAAAAAAAAAGTCCCCGACGATAAAAGGGGTGTAACTTTGCGCTCAGGAGATCGATTGGGGACCATTCTAAATCGCTTTGATGGTATCGTAGAGATGGGGCTATAGCTAGGCTACAATGTGATGCTTTTAGTTCTGGGTTTGAGTTTTGGTATATGTCTCAAATCAGAGAGAGCGGTAGACTTGCATTCAAGTGCCCGACGAGAAAAGGGGTGTAACTTTGCGCTCGGGAGTCCGATTGGGGACCATTCTAAATCGCTTTCATGGTATCGTAGAGATGGGGCTATAGCTAGGCTACAATGTGATGCTTTTAGTTCCGGGTTTGCGTTTTGGTATATGTCTCAAATCAGAGAGACCGGTAGACTTGCATTCAAGTGCCCGACGAGAAAAGAGGTGTAACTTTGCGCTCGGGAGTCCAATTGGGGACAACTCTAAATCGCTTCGAAGGTGTCGAAGAGATGGGGCTGTAGCTAGGCTACAGAGTGATGCTTTTAGTTTCCGGTTTGCGTTATGGTATACGTCCCAAATTAGAGATAGCAATAGACTTGCATTCAAGTGCCCGACGAGAAAAGGGGTGTAACTTTGCGCTCGAGAGTCCGATTGGGGACTATTTAAATCGCTTCGATGGAGTCGTAGAGATGGGCCTATAGCTAGGCTACAATGTAATGCTTTTAGTTTCGGGTTTGCGTTTTGGCATACGTCCCAAATCAGAGAGAGCAGTAGACTTGCATTCAAGTGCCCAACGAGAAAAGGGGTGTAACTTTGCGCTCGGGAGTCCGATTGGGGACCATTCTAAATCGCTTCGATGGTGTCGTAGAGATGGGGCTATAGCTCGGCTACAATGTGATGCTTTTAGTTCCGGGTTTGCGTTTTGGTATATGTCTCAAATCAGAGAGAGCGGTAGACATGCATTCAAGTGCCCGACGAGAAAAGGGGTGTAACTTTGCGCTCGAGAGTCCGATTGGGGAGAATTCTAAATCGCTTTTAAGTTGTCGTAGAGATGGGGTTATAGCTAGGCTACAATGTGATGCTTTTAGTTTTGGGGTTGCATTTTGGTATACGTCCCAAATCAGAGAGAGCAATAGACTCTCATTCAAGTGCCCGACGAGAAAAGGGGTGTAACTTTGCGCTCGGGAGTCCGATTGGGGACCATTCTAAATTGCTTTGATGGTGTCGTAGAGATGGGGCTATAGCTAGGCTACAATGTGATGCTTATAGTGCCGGGTTTGCGTTTTGGTATATATCTCAAATCAAAGAGAGCAGTAGACTTGCATTCAAGTGTCTGACGAGAAAAGGGGTGTAACTTTGTGCTCGGGAGTCCGATTGGGGACCATTCTATATTTCGTCGAAGGTGGCTTAGAGATGGGGCTATAGCTAGGCTACAATGTGATGCTTTTAGTTCCGGGTTTGCGTTTTGGTATACGTGTCAAATCAGAGAGAGCAGTAGACTTGCATTCAAGTGCCCGACTAGAAAAGGGGTGTAACTTTGCGCTCGGGAGTCCGATTGGGGACCATTTTAAATTGCTTCGAAGGTGTCGTAGAGATGGGGCTATAGCTAGTCTACAATGTGATACTTTTAGTTCCAGGTTTGCGTTTTGGTATACGTCTCAAATCAGAGACAGCAGTAGACTTGCATTCAAGTGCGCGACGAGAAAAGGGGTGTAACTTTGCGCTCGAGAGTCCGATTGGGGACTATTCTAAATCGCTTCGATGGTGTCATAGAGATGGGGCTATAGCTAGGCTACAATGTGATGCTTTTAGTTTCGTGTTTGCGTTTTGGCATACGTCCCAAATTAGAGAGAGCAGTAGACTTGCATTCAAGTGCCTGACGAGAAAAGGGGTGTAACTTGCGCTCAGGAGTCCGATTGGGGACCATTCTAATTCGCTTCGAAGGTGTTGTAGAGATGGGGCTATAGCTGGGCTACAATGTGATACTTTTAGTTCCGGGTTTGCGTTTTGGTATATGTCTCAAATCAGAGAATGCAGTAGACTTGCATTCAAGTCCCCGACGAGAAAAGTGGTGTAACTTTACGCTCGGAAGTCCGATTAGGGACCGTTCTAAATCGCTTCGAAGGTGTTATAGAGATGAGGCTATAGCTGGGCCACAATGTGATGCTTTTAGTTCCGGGTTTGCGTTTTTGTATACGTCTCAAATCAGAAAATGCAATAGACTTGAATTCAAGTCCCCGACGAGAAAAAAGGGGTGTAACTTTGCGCTCCAGAGTCCGATTGGGGACCATTCTAAATCGCTTCGAAGGTGTCGTAGAGATGGGGCTACAGCTAGGCTACAATGTGATGCTTTTAGTTCGAGGTTTGCGTTTTGGTATACGTCTCAAATCAGAGAGAGCAGTAGACTTGCATTCAAGTGCCCGACGAGAAAAGGGGTGTAACTTACGCTCGGGAGTCCGATTGGGGACCATTCTAAATCGCTTCGAAGGTGTCGTAGAGATGGGGCTATATCTAGACTACAATGTGATGCTTTTAGTTCCGGGTTTGCCTTTTGGTATACGTCTCAAATCAGAGAGAGCAGTAGACTTGCATTCAGCTGCCCGACGAGAAAAGGGGTGTAACTTGCACTCGGGAGTCCGATTGGGGATCATTCTAAATCGCTTCGAAGTTGTCGTAGAGATGGGGCTATAGCATGGGGCTACAATGTGATGCTTTTAGTACTGGGTTTCGTTTTGGAATACGTATCAAATCAGAGAGAGCAGTAGACTTGCATTCAAGTGCCCGACGAGAAAAAGGGGTGTAAATTTGCGCTCGGGAGTCCAATTAGGGACCATTCTAAATTGCTTCGAAGTTGTCGTAGAGATGGGGCTATAGCTAGGCTACAATGTGATGCTTCTAGTTCCCGGTTTGCGTTTTTGTATACGTCTCAAATTAGAGAGAGTAGTACACTTACATTCAAGTGCCCGACGAGAAAAGGGGTGTAATTTTGAACTCGGGAGTCCGATTGGGGACCATTCTAAATCGCTTCGAAGGTGTCGTAGAGATGGGGCTATAGCTACGCTACAATATGATGCTTTTAGTTCCGGGTTTGCGTTTTGGTATACGTCTCAAATCAGCGAATGCAGTAGACTTGCATTCAAGTCCCCGACGAGAAAAGGGGTGTAACTTTACGCTCGGGAGTCCAATTGGGGACCATTCTAAATTGCTTCGAAGGTGTCGTAGAGATGGGGCTATAGCTAGTCTACAATGTGATACTTTTAGTTCCAGGTTTGCGTTTTGGTATACTTCTCAAATCATAGACAGTAGTAGACTTGCATTCAAGTGCCCGACGAGAAAAGGGGTGTAACTTTGCGCTCGAGAGTCCGATTAGGGACCGTTCTATATGGCTTCGAAGGTGGCTTAGAGATGGGGCTATAGCTAGGCTACAATGTGATGCTTTAGTTCCGGGTTTGCGTTTTGGTATACGTCTCAAATCAGAGAGAGCAATAGACTTGCATTCAAGTGCCCGACGAGAAAAGGGGTATAACTTTGCGCTCGGGAGTCCGATTGGGGACCATTCTGAATTGCTTCGAAGGTGTCATAGAGATGGGGCTATAGTAGGCTACAATGTGATACTTTTAGTTCCAGGTTTGCGTTTTGGTATACGTCTCATATCATAGACAGCAGTAGACTTGCATTCAAGTGCCCAACGAGAAAAGGGGTGTAACTTTGCGCTCGAGAGTCCGATTAGGGACCGTTCTATATGGCTTCGAAGGTGGCTTAGAGATGGGGCTATAGCTAGGCTACAATGTGATGCTTTAGTTCCGGGTTTGCGTTTTGGTATACGTCTCAAATCAGAGAGAGCAGTAGACTTGCGTTCAAGTGCCCGACGAGAAAAGGGGTATAACTTTGCGCTCGGGAGTCCGATTGGGGACCATTCTGAATTGCTTCGAAGGTGTCATAGAGATGGGGCTATAGTAGGCTACAATGTGATACTTTTAGTTCCAGGTTTGCGTTTTGGTATACGTCTCATATCATAGACAGCAGTAGACTTGCAATCAAGTGCCCAACGAGAAAAGGGGTGTAACTTTACGCTCGAGAGTCCGACTGGGGACCGTTCTATATGGCTTCGAAGGTGGCTTAGAGATGGGGCTATAGCTAGGCTACAATGTGATACTTTTAGGTCCAGGTTTGCGTTTTGGTATACGTCTCAAAATCAGAGACAGCAGTAGACTTGCATTCAAGAGCCCGACGAGAAAAGAGGTGTAACTTTGCGCTCGGGAGTCCGCTTGGGGACCATTCTAAATCGCTTCGAAGTTGTCGTACAGATGGGGCTATAGCTAGGCTACAGTGTGATGTTTTTAGTTCCGGGTTTGCGTTTTGGTATACGTCTCAAATCAGATAGAGCAGTAGACTTGCATTTAGGTGCCCGACAAGAAAACGGGTGTCACCTGCGCTCGGGAGTCCGATTGGGGACCATTCTAAATTGCTTCGAAAGTGTCGTAGAGATGGGGATATAGCTAGGCTACAATGTGATGCTTTTAGTTCCGGGTTTATGTTTTGGTATACATCTCAAATCAGAGAGTGCAGTAGACTTACATTCAAGTGCCCGAGGAGAAAAGGGGTGTAACTTTGCACTCGGGAGTCCGTTTGGGGACCATTCTAAATCGCTTCGAAGGTGTCGTTGAGATGGGGCTATAGCTAGGCTACAATGTGATGCTTTTAGTTCCGGGTTTGCGTTTTGGTATACGTCTCAAGTCAGAGAGAGCAGTAGACTTGCATTCAAGTGCCCGATGAGAAAAGGGGTGCAACTTTGTGCTCGGGAGTCCGATTGAAGACCATTCTAAATCGCTTCGAAGGTGTCATAGAGATGGGGCTATAGCTAGGCTACAATGTGATGCTTTTAGTTCCGGGTTTGCGTTTTGGTATACGTCTCAAATCAGAGAGAGCAGTAGACTTGCGTTCAAGTGCCCGACGAGAAAAGGGGTGTAACTTGCGCTCGGGAGTCCGATTGGGGACCATTCTAAATTGCTTCGAAGGTGTCGTAGAGATGGGGCTATAGCTAGGCTACAATGTGATGCTTTTAGTTCCAGGTTTGCGTTTTCATATACGTCTCAAATCAGAGCGAGCAGTAGACTTGCATTCAAGTGCCCGACGAGAAAAGGGGTGTAACTTTGTGCTCGGGAGTCCGATTGGGGACCATTCTAAATCGCTTCGAAGGTGTCGTAGAGATGGAGCTATAGCTAGGCTATAGTGTAATGCTTTTAGTTCTGGGTTTGCGTTTTGGTATACGTCTCAAATCAGAGAGAGCAGTAGACTTGCATTCAAGTGCCCGACGAGAAAAGGGTTGTAACTTGCGCTCGGGAGTCCGATTGGGGACCATTCTAAATCGCTTCGAAGGTGTCGTAGAGATGGGGCTATCGAGGACATTGACTAATTAATTATTTTATCTTTCTTAAATTTGAGGAACTAGACTAGCTTACAAAAAACAACGATCTTCATAACGCTTAGGACATTCAAAACGTCGGTCCATATACATTATACAATATTTAATTTGGCTGATCATTAGGGAAAAGGACACTTACCAGTTGCATGTTTTCCTAATATCCAATCGATCGATCAAATAACAAAATCCACTTGCTCTCAATGCTATCAACTTCATTATATTATCTGTTTTGTTAATCGAAATTATATTATCTTTAAAATATTGTAAACTAGGTTTCTTGCCCGTGCCGTGTCGTTGTCATACATGGCCTGGTATAACACATTTTAAATGTAGCAATGTATGCGGTGACGTTATAATGTGTTGTAAAACTTCTTTGTTAAGGTGCATTGTAGCGAATTGTGCAACCCATACTCCCGTCAATTAAAGACATTGTCCTGTACCAAATTTTAAGAGATTAATCATAACAAATTTCGAAGCTAATTTTTATCTTATTAACATGAAGATAAATTTTGTAGTTAGTTTTTGCTTTTCACTTAACTTCTATCGTTTTGAACTATTTGCTTAGACATTCTTTTTTGCAAATGAAAATTATAATTAAATTCTTAAACTTATATGTCACTTTGAATATTTGTTTATATTTTTGATAAATATATACATTCACCATATATTTTTTGTCAATATTTTTTTGTCCCATAAATTTATAATTTAAGATACAAATCTCAAAAAATATATTTGAAAAATATCTTAAAAATATATAATCTATTTGAGGCGTGGGCGATCATTATATAAAATGTGCAAAGCACATCAAATGGCCAAAATAAATTATATCACATTTGAAAAGAAACAGTCAACTTCACAAATACAATCCTTTTGAGGAAAAAGTACTTAATCCACTAAAGAAATTGTTCATTTAACTGGCAGGTAGAAATGTTTCTCCAACTTATATTGATTTTGGCATTTTGCTCCTTTTGATCACATCAACCAATTCCCAACATAGAGGAGGAAGCCCTTGTGGAATCAGAAAGAGCTTCACAGGAAAGATTGCAGCGATCTTCGATCTCAGATAGCGTACGGGCAAAGAGCGGGCGCTAGCAATGAAGATTGCAGTCAAAGACATCAATAGCTTGAATTGTGCAAAATTGGCATTGCATGTGTTGGACTCTCAGCCTTGATAAATAATTCCATTGCTTCCACCTCCCCTAAGACTTTCAAAGCAAAGATGAAGGCAAATTCAAAATGCAGATACACTACATAATAAATCAGATAAATCTATTACCAGGTAAACATTATAAATTAAGAACTGCACTAATAATTACGCTAAGACCGGGTTCACTAACCAAAACAATATAAATTATAAAATTGGTTCAAAGAGAGGATTTGGGACTCCTTTGAATAATTTTATTTCCAGAGGATTATAAGCATGTTAACTTTTATTTTGCTCCTCTATTAGCTTTTCAATTAATTACTGCTCTACGGTCTCGATCTATTAGCTTTTCAACATGAGAGTGGTAGGAGTATTTAGTAGTGAAGTATTCAAAAGAGGCCACCGTATTTCAGATGAAACCTGCAAGATTTGATTAGTTATCACTTGTATCAAAAAAGGTTTATAGTAGAAGCCACAAAATTTGAAAGCTAAGGTGAATACCTTTGGAAGTTTGGAGCCCATATTTCTTCATATTTGCAGGCTATGAGCATTGCACCAATAACCAGTAACCGCAACCGATCATACCATACAATCATATCATAAGCAAACATTCAACATCATGGCACATATGAAATGCGATAAAAGATTGAACGATTTACCTTGCTACGCATCAGTTCAGCAAACGCATCTGGTCAGCAGCATAATAGCAGCCATATTCTACACGGATTTCATCCTAGAGGAAGATTGAACAATAACAACCATTAATTGTACAGTTTTGCTCATGAACACGCATATTAGGAGGCTTTCTCTCGGGCATAGAAGATAGACTATGCCTTCTCGATAAGGTCATTTGGTTCAGCTGTAAATAATAGACAAAGTTTATTACAAAAAGAACCAAGAAAAATAATAGAATTTGTAATGTAGTTTCCTAAAATGTGCTCATGTATGTGTTAATACTTCCAAATCTGAGGCTAACACGGAGACTACGGGCTTTAAATTTTGTTACTGCTGGTTGTTCAACTTGGTTCTAATTCTATATGCAAGTTCAAATCCAAATATAACAAATATATAGTTGACAACCTGATATAATAATTGTTAGTACACAAAATATGCCGTGTACAAGTTTCCGCTCCTTCTTCAATGATCTTCAATGTTCTTCCACTCTACGAGCCTCTTTCCCTCCAATGACCTACAAAACAATGGACCTAGGGGCGAGCGACCCCTAATCCACCTCCGATGCTTAAGTCAGTAAGGGTAATGTCGATTAAAGGCGTCAGGCAGAACGATAGCTTAGAACTTGACTTACCAGGCACATGAATACATGTGTATTTATAGAGGAGAGGGACAGGAGGGGGGCGCGCGCCCTTAGGGGATCGGCCCACTAGGGTTAGGGCGATGCCTTGCTCCCTAAGTCAACCAATATCTTATCTCAGGCGAAGATAAGATTCTCCTCCATAAATAATATCCTAACTAGAGTAACTACCCTATTAAAGGATAAAGAGAAATAAATATGGATAGCAAAATAAATAAGATAGAGAAATAAATGCTAACTAATTGATATGGAATCTTGCCCGCCTACAATGCCCCCTCCGGAACCCATATACTCGTGTACCTTGTACTATCCCGTGTATAGGGACCGGAACTAAAGCGGTGAGTGGCCATGCAGATTAGGGTGCTCTCATTCGTATATTCATACATTCGTATATTCGTATATTCGTATATTCGTATATTCGTATATTCGTAGATTCGTACATCCGTATGCCATGAATACGGGATCCGTGCAACTCCTACGCATACGTCGCGTAGGGCCTTCTTAGGGTGTTTTCCTTGGCCAAGTTATTCCGTTAGCGCACCGCATAACGTTGGTATTTTTTATGCAAGACACAATCTAATGCAAAACGATGCAGACTTTGATTAAAAACTCAAATATGAATGTTATGAACTTAGGACAAACTAAAAAATGAAAAACTAAGGGGGGGGCTCATCAAAACCACATGGGAAAAAAGAGTACCGCCCCCACTACATGAAATCATAAGCCTCGGCCGACTCATCTAGGGCCATGCAGGGCCGCAAGTCGCCGGAATCTCTCCCGCGCCCGCGGGAGGTGGGCCGCGCTCGCGGTGGTCGGGGCCACGCCTGCGGTGATCCGGGTTGTGCTCTCGGTCGGTGCCGGTGACTATGTCCACTCGCCCGGACCCCTTGTCGCCATCCGCGATCCTCTCATTGAGCCGGACTCCTTTCGCGCATAACCTCGCTTGAAGCTGGTTAGCCCACACTCGCACAATTGCACCCTTATCCATGAATTGAACCATTTGATGCAAGGATGAAGGTACCGCTCCCATTCCATGGATCCAGGGGCGCCCGAGTATTAAGTTGTATGGCCCCGGGACGTCGACGACTACGAACTCGGTGGGATGCTCCTTTCCAGCGAGACTCACGCGAGTCTTCAGGACTCCAAGTGGAAATGTGGGGTATCCACCGAGTCCGGAAAGTTGCATCTTGACCTCTTCAAGGTCCTTCTTGGATTTCCCGAGCGACTTGAGCGTGTCGTAGTACATTACGTTGACCGAGCTGCCGGAATCTACTAAGGCGCGGTGGATCTTGATATCTCCGAGCTCTACCGTCAGGACAAGCGGGTCGTTGTGTGGATGCTGGACGGTCGCCAAGTCTTCGTCGCGAAAGATGAGCCCCGGACCGCGTGGTCCGTGCGGGGGACGCGGCTCGGCATGCTGGACGAGCATTACCTCTAGCTCGTGGCACTTCTTGCGAAACCGACTCCGCGACTCCGGATCATCTTCCTTGAAAAGAGCCGTAATAGTCTGGACCACCTCAATCTGCTTAGCATTCGTTCCCTCGTCGTCCGAGGCCTTAATGTATTGCTTGAGGTGTCCTTTCTTTACTAGCTCCTCGAGATATTCTTTGAAGGGCTCACAATTCTCGGTCATATGCCCCCGGGCTCGATGGTACATGCACCACTTGCGCCCGCGCTGGTTTTCCTCCGTATCTTCCCCTCTTGGCGGGAACTTGAACCATTCGAAGTTCCGAACCCGGCTCAAGATACGGTAGATCGGGATGTTGAACGTGGTAAACACGGCCTGCACCTGGTCCACCCTCTTTCGCTTTCCGGCGTTCGGCCTCGGCGACCCGCGCGTTCGGCGGGGAGGGGTGGCGGACCGATCGCCGTCGTCTTCGTCCTCCAATCTAGCATACTGAAGGACCCGGTCTTGCAGCTCGTCGAGCGTGGAGGGTAGGCGCAAAGTCAGGCTCTCTTGGAGTTTGGACCTCTTCGGTACAGCCCGGCGGAAGGCGGCTATAGCGGTCTTCTCATCGCACCCGTCGATTTGAGCGTAGCACTCCATAAAGCGGTTTGTGAACCGACGGAGGCTCTCATCCTTGCATTGCCTTAGACTAAGCAATGTATCCACGGAGATCGCTTCTCGACTGTTGGCAATGTATCGCTTGGCAAAAGCCGAAGCCAACTACCCCCAAGACCGGATTGACCCGGGCTTCAAGCCTTGGAACCACTTAATCGCGCCCTTCCCGAGACTTCCGGGGAACATCTTACACATGATGGCGTCGTCAGAAGTCCATAACGCCATCCTGTGAGTGTAATCGGCGATGTGGTTCACTGGGTCCGACGCACCGTCGTAGACCGTGAAGCTTGGTGGTGCGAATTTCTTGGGTGGCTCCGCTTGCTGAATAGTCCGATGGAATGGTGTAAAAGTTACCAAAGCCAACTTCCTATCCACTCGATCCTGAGCCGACTGCTGTAACCCTCCCTGGCTCTTGAGTAGGTCGAGGAGCCTCCTCTCGGTCCGTTACTCGGCCCGGGCTTCAATCTCGCGACGCTCGTCGCGGTCAAATCTGTCCTCATCCTCGTCGCGCCGACTCCTAGGATGGTACCGATCATGATCACGAATTCTCCCGCGTCTGCCTTCCGACCCGCGATCGCGGCTAATGGACCCGCGGTCGCGGGTCGAGCCGCTCGCGGAACCGCTCGATTCTGCGCGGTTCCCGCGCCCACGGGGCTCGTTTCCGCGCCCGCGGGTTGGGTCGTGTTCGGGGTCGTGCGCCTCTGCGCGATTTCCGCGCCCGCGGGGCTCGTTTCCGCGCCCGCGGGTCGTGCGTTTCTTGTGACCCTTTTGCTCGTCGTGACCGGTTTTTCGGGATTCGTACCCACGTCGGTTGTGGTCCCGCAGACTCTGCTCCTCGGTGGAACGGGAATCCTCCCGCAGATCCCGGCTTCGGGTCCTCCTTCCGCGCTCGCGGTCCCCATCTCTCCTTCGGCCCCTTGGGGCCCTCCGGTCGCTATCCGAACCGTCGCTCCCTGCACCCGTGGGTTCCGGGGTTTGGCGATCATCGGGAACATGGATGACGCTCGCCAAACGCTGCGGTTGGTGGCTCTCGTCGACCGGGCGCTTTCCCTGCATCTTCTCCAAGGAGAACTTCAACGCCGCAATCTCCTTCATGGCCTCCTCGAGTTGAGACTGAAGGCGAGGCCTTTCCTCCTCATCTCCTTCCTCACGATCTCTTCCCGTCATACCGCTCGTTGGTCCCGCAACATCCCTCAGCCCGACCACCTCTCTCGTTCCGCGCGCACCGCTCCGGTGGGCTCGCGAGCTATCGTGGTCATGCGAAGGCTCTTGGATGCGAAGGGACGAACGATCATGCCTTCTTCCGGGAATGGAGTCACGCGAACTCCTGATCGCCATCAACTCGGGCTGGAATAAGTAGTCGAGGTCGGCCTGAGTCTCGATAGGTGGACCCGAACTGCTCGCCACATTCGAACCAACGCGCTCGAACCGCAAAGCGTTGTTCGTGTCTTGTTGATTACGAGGTTCCTCGGAACCCTCACCCGCGCCCTCAGCAGGGGGGTGGTGATCGCGGCGACCGAGGCGATCGCGAAGATCCCCGGTCTGTGCGCTAACCGCGACCGCGGGGCTCGAATCCGCGCCCGTGGCCCACGTAGTACCCGCGATCGCGGGGCTTGCGCCCGCGCCTGCGGGTCGCTCCTGTCGGCTGCCGCGCACAGCCTCGCGGCTCTCCGCGCGGTCGCTGGCGTGGTTCTCGGCCGTGGTCGCACCCTGCACGGCGGGGGCGACGTGATGGCCGGCGTCGTCGGCTTGGTTGTTGGCGACGGTGTTGCCCCCTGCGTTTAGGGTCTCGCCGTCGTCAACGAACACTGCGACATCCTCTTCTGGGATAGATCCCAAAGTCATCTCGTTCAGCGGGAAACGTTTCTCGGATCGATAATCAACGAGAAAGACGTTCAAACGTTCCCACAGACGGCGCCAAATGTTAGTACACAAAATATGCCGTGTACAAGTTCCGCTCCTTCTTCAATGATCTTCAATGTTCTTCCACTCTACGAGCCTCTTTCCCTCCAATGACCTACAAAACAATGGACCTAGGGGCGAGCGACCCCTAATCCACCTCCGATGCTTAAGTCAGTAAGGGCAATGTCGATTAAAGGCGTCAGGCAGAGCGATAGCTTAGAACTTGACTTACCAAGCACATGAATACATGTGTATTTATAGAGGAGAGGGACAGGAGGGGGGCGTGCGCCCCTAGGGGATCGGCCCACTAGGGTTAGGGTGATGCCTTGCTCCCTAAGTCAACCAATATCTTGTCTCAGGCGAAGATAAGATTCTCCTCCATAAATAATATCCTAACTAGAGTAACTACCCTATTAAAGGATAAAGAGAAATAAATATGGATAGCAAAATAAATAAGATAGAGAAATAAATGCTAACTAATTGATATGGAATCTTGCCCGCCTACAGTAATCAATTTATAATAAAAGCTTACCTTTGATAGGATGGATTCAAGCTTCTCCCTTGATTTGAACGACCTAAAGACACCAAGTATACAACCCAGAGTCGAATCGCTGCATACGACATCAGCGTTTGATGAGCTCAGAGTGGGTATCTGATTATCTGAAGGCTCTGATGTCTTCGGCTTTTTAGCCCGAGAGGAAGCCACCTTTTTGTTATTCATTTCAAATCCTTCCACTAAGTGACCAAGATCTTGTACTGTTGATTCCATGTCCTTCAGTATTATACCCGATTTTAATACATGCTTTTCTCCATTTGATAACCAGCCAACCACGGCCAGAAATGCATCAACTCCCAACTTATTTACCTTTGGATCAGAAACATCAATAACCTACAGCAAAAAATAGGGTTTTAGAGGGTGTCAAGGTAAAAAAAACCATGGCAAAGATTCTTTAGAGCTTAAAAGCCTGGAACCTTCAAGACTGGAACTGATTTAGGCTATTTTGTAGATAAGCGATTAAATGAAAACAAAGCTTAGGGTGTAAAATGAGAACATATATGAGACATTAGATTTGGAACATCAACGGTGCGGAAGGCACCGCATGACCTTTCAATATTTTTAAACTCAAGGGTAATTTTGTCTTTATGCACATCAAATTAATAACTCAATCTTTCATCTCCTACCTTTCAAGCGTGCAATCTTCAACCCACTTTTAGATCGACTCTTCTTCCTAATGCTCACTTGTTACTTCTTCTTATTAATTTGCTCAATTCTTTTATTAACTTATGCCCTAATAATGTCTTCTCATCATGAATTTTGGTAGGCATTGTTTTACATGATTTCAGTTTCACATTTTGTTTTCAAAATTGGAAGTTAGATACTTTGAATTGCATATATCTAGTCATGTTTATGTGTTCTTTAGACCAAATTTCATTGATTTTACTCAAATCATAAAGATTGTATATGCTTTGCAATCTTAAATTTTGATTTGAAAATAAAGGATAATGTATTGTCCACCATGTGTTTGATAAAATGTCAAAATGGATAACTCAAGTTTTCCCCTTGTCATTCTCTAATTTCAATTGATTCTTCTTTGATGAAATAATTTTATTCTTATATCAAGTTGGTAACAACTGTATAACAAGCCGTGCAAGTTGGTAGCAAACTGTATAACAAGAAATCATTGCAAAGACATCGACCTTTCCTTTTTATGAACCTTTAATTATATATTTATGAACCCATACTTTTATGGTTATGAACCATATTAAATAAAATTTATTTACACACATTATTATGATAAGAGCGTTTTTATCCATTATGATACTTAAATTTTAGTTACTAGTTAGAGGCAATTTGCCATATATCATCCCAAATTCAAGTTGTTATTGTATTTCCTGATGTCATGACTAATTCCAATTCGTAGTGATGATTTTGGGATCTCGGTCCCAATCTAAGGGAAATTGTGGTCTTTGAGGCGGAAATGTATACTGAACTTGAATCGGTAATTAGACATGCTTTATAGAAGTAATTATTGGATTATGTGTACGTTTTTCAAGGATAGTGATCTAATTTGATCATCTGTTTCACTATTTGCTTGTGCTAATATGGACAAACTTTGTTGGAATCACTAAAATTTGATGATATAAGGAGTTAATTCTTTTAAGTCAATCACTTATAAATAACCTTTTTTTGCAATGTCTACTTCACTTATCAAGCATTATCTATACCACTTCATGTTGGTTACAAGACATGAACCATACGAAGAACTATCATGAAAATAAACTTACAAAAACATGAACCCATGAAATACTATTTTTGAAAAAAATACACGACACAAATAAGAAGTTTTACGAATTATCTTTCATGAACCTTATTGACACTTTACTATGAACCTACTTGTATATATACATGAACATATATAATATGATTTATGAACCATAATTCATGAACATATATAATATGATTTATTGACACTTTACTATGAACCTTATTCAGAATAGCTATGAACTTAACTGCACAAAGACATGAACCATATATCTATTTGGCCCAAATTAATATACTATGAACCTATGCTTACAAAAACATGAACCAAAAAAACAAATGTAATGAACCAAAAGACACATAACCTCAGATAAAAAAACAGCTAGTATGACTTAAAAGACGTTAACTTCATAATTAACCATTGTGAATAATAACCTACAAAATCATAAACTAAGAATGAGGTAAAATGAATCAAAAGACATAAATTAAATGAAGACATGTAATGAACAAAAAGACAAAAATCATGAATTGAATTAGCCTATGTGGGATTTGAACCCACGTCTATGTGCATGTGCACATTGCTCTGCCATTTTGAAGCTAATAGGCTATGATATGACATGAAATATACTAATATTTATAATGAACCAAAGCATGCAGATAAGTGAACCAATATAACAAATATTATGAACCTGTAATATCCATGAACCGTATGACCACTTGTAATGAACCGCATCATACAAAATCATGAACCCATAATGCAACTACTGTGAACATAGACTTTTTGCAAACATCATGCACCTTTAACCATATTAAAGAGGGAAAACACAGTAAAGAGGCAACACAAAGACAAACACTAAACATAAACCACTAATACCTGCATCTCTTTAACCTCATCGCCCTCATATCCGATCCTTAACGACTTCCTTTGCGGAATTGTGGCCTTTGCCTGCTTGATGAGACCATCGCCCTTCTTCACCTCCCTCATGACTTCAAATAGGAGCGAAGATGATGAGAAAGTAGTAGTAGGAGAAAACACAAAAGGATCTAATTGAGGGTTCGATAGAGAAATCGTGGTTTGCAAAAGTAATACGCTTTGGGACAAAGAATTAGTTAGGGATCCCCAACTCTACAATTTCGATTATGATCGCTAAAGCCTAATTCTAAGCAAGGACACTCCCTACAAGTGATATTCACACTCGAAAATCCATCAGGACTCTTCTCGAAGCCACCGTAGTTCCTCTCGGTGCCACCAAGACTCTTCCCTTTCATTGGAATTTGAACTAGAAAAGGATGGTGGTGGAGACAGGAGAAGAGATATAGATATGGTGGTCGAAGAAATCAAAATCGAGCAAGAATAGAGAAGATAGGGGTAAAATTAATCAATGAGTAGGAATCTAATGGGGGAGAGAGAATAGAGAAGAGAGGGGTGAAATTACTCGATGGGAAGTTGAGAATCTGATGGGGGATAGAGAGCTAGGCATCATATACTTTTGGGGTATTTTTGTCCCCTTACTTAAATATATGTTAAAATTACACTATATGCCACCGTTCCTACTTGTTTTATTTTTCCATCAAACCAATTTTTTTTAGATCTCAGCCGTTCACTTGTTACATCCGACGGTGTTAATTGGATCTCATTTGAGAATTGTGAAAAAAAATCCGGATTTAATGCTTCCACATCAAAGAACAGGTGAGAGGTGGATGTGCAAAATGTCAGAAACAAGTACCTGAAACTCACCAATACCAGGGTATCTCCATCCCATACTCTCAGAAAACGAAGGAAATTTTAGCTCTCCTGATGCTCCTAGACCAATTTCAACGGCGGAAATAAGACCCTCGGCAAACATGTCATCAAACTCGGTCCTGAAGCTTCTCATGAAGTCAAAATATACCTATATTAATTTTATGAAAATCAGTAAAAATATCACAGTATTCACAGACTTTTCAAGTCCCTTCGTGCTTAAAGCACATAATTTTGATAAGAACTTCGATCATGTCACTTGTACAAATTCCACAAAAGTATTAAACTAATGAACACAAAAGGGGAGAATGATGTCACAAGGGCCTTGTTTTTTTATATTTGGAAATGAAGCAATAAAACAGTAACAGAAAAACACAGATTGTTACCTCAACACCAGTCCTTCCTCTTAGTACTCGTTCTTTATCGATGCCCCATGACAAGCAATCAGTATTTCTACGCCCTTCCCGATCCGTGAAAAAAATATCTTGGTTCTCTTTTCCAATCTCCAAAACCCACTGGGGAAGTGAGATTAACATGTCACCAGAATTCCCACTGCTATACGCATGGAATCCCATTACTACCTTCATAATTACAAGAGAAGAAAAGATGTTAAATGGGCATTCAACTGTTAGATATTTGACCTCAACTGCATAGCTCAAAATTTAACATATTGTTTCAATGATTTGACATGCATTCCATGTGACAATTTTGACTAGGAAAAGAAGGCCAGGGAACATTCAATTGAAGCCATTAAGAAATGATCCTGTTTCATCATTGACGAAAAGTCCAGTAAAAACATAGTCAAGCAACGAGTAGCATTATTTCAAACAGGCTTTTTAGACAAACAAATGATCAACTCGTCTATAAAGCCTCGGTAGTGAGGTCAAGCAAAATCTACTTGTCACATAAAAATCAAGCACACAATAGTACTCTTTATTGTACTCCTTTATGCACATCTAAAATGAACACAATGTTAAGTTCCCTAAAAAATGCAAGAAAGGAAATTGAATCCAAAACTTTTCTTTTGTGGAATGCAACAGAACCAAGCGCAAGACATGCCATGCTTCTTACTGCTTTACTTAATATAACTATCGCAATCTTGGAAACGTGAGAAATACGAGACAAATGCAATTATATCAGATCCTTGGTCATAAATGGCAATACACAGCCCAACGATCATAAAAATAAAATATAACCTGCACTTTCAGTTGAAACTCTTGAATAATCATAAACAACTCTCTGTAACCAGACCACACATACTTCTGCGGGGTCCAGCCTTCAACAATTCCCCACCAACACTCCACTGCAACACCATCCACATTCAATAACTTCAAATGCTCCAGTTCCTGCCTGATGCCTTCAGGATTAACCAACTGGCAGTAGTTGTTGATGATCCCTCTCTAGCAGAAAGAATGCATACATAATGACACTTTGATTAGGATAGGAGACAGAAAAAGGCAAGGTTGATAATATTACTTAAAAAACCTAATCAGAGAGTGAGCATTTGTCCATATTTGAAATGACATCAAACTATACAGTGAAATGAGTCGCATTAGTAGCAACGTTAGTATAGACAGGAAAGCCTTCATTTGAAATGGAGCAGCAACATAAGTATTCATATTTAGCACCAAAATGTGATTTCCCTTCTCTACTAATTCATTCTCTCATAAAACCAACCTCTCCAATTATCTTTCTCATCTCATTCCCCTTTGTTCTGGCATCAACACTCCTCTAGACATGACTTTAACATGCAAAAAGATTGAGGCATAGTGAAGAGGAAAGATCAACTCACTGCAAGCATCACATATACAGGGACAAACGGAGTTCCATCAAAATCCCCGTCACGGCTCACCGAATGAACATCTTTCATGAGCTGCATTGGACAGGCACACAAAGAAAACATTCATCTCAATTCAATGTACAACAAACCAACTCTATAAGAAACCAGTTTTACCTGATTTGCCTCCAAACAACAATCAGCCGAGCTGATATGGTTGTCACTCTTAGCCTCCCTCTCTGTAACCACAACAGAGTCAAGACTCTCCGGTGACAAACTCCCATCAATCTGCTCAATTTGCAGAACAGGCGCCTGACAATTCTTCAAAGAGCCTGCAGAAACCGGGCTCTCAATCGACCTAACAGGAAACGCTGTCTGTACACACATGAGATCTGACCTAATTCGCAAAAAAAACAATTGTCGAAACCAAAAGAGAGAAGTTCAAAGACGGCGAACCCTAGGAATGTGGTGAGGCTGTTGCGGACAACGATAGGTATTGCCATCGCCGTCGACGATCCACCCGGCCTCGCGAGCGAGAGCGGCCAAGACGTCGTTCATGTCGGCGCGCGCCGGCAACGGGAAGTTCCCGTACTGTCGGAGTCCGGCGAGCATCCGACTCGTGATCGCTCGGCGATGGCGCTCCCTTAGCTTCGTCCGCTCCTTCTCCTTTTCTCGCTCACGCCGGCCTTTTGCTCCGGCGAGCGGAGCCGGAGTGGAGATAGGACTAGAGGTGGTGCCATTGGCGGCGAATCCGCGAGGGCGGCGGTGGAGGGAGTGGGATTGGGGGTGGGAGGTTGGGTGGGGGTGAGGCTGAGGTGAGAATTGAGGGAGGTGAGGATGAGAGAAGTTGTTCTCCGATGGGGGATTCAGGGGGTGTTGGTTTTCGCCGTCGTTCATTTTCTTCCTCTGCACGTTGAAATCTCGATTGAACTCCGAAGGTTAGTCCTCAATGGACTCCGTTCTTGGATTCATCCCGGGTTAAAAAAAATGACATTTTACCACTAGAGTAACTGTTGTTGTGTACAGTAATTTACAAGCTAGTTATGGCTTTTATGAGCTTATTTTGATTTGGACCTATTGAACCTTGTCGAGGGAATACAACTCAATTACAAGTTATTAGGCTTGCCAAATGAGCACCCCACTTAATGACGTGTAATACTTTTTACCAAAACAAATGACATGTAATATAATTTTAAAAAGATAAAGAAAATCAATATTTAAATTAAAAGAATTGGGAATTTGGGAATTAGGGCTAGAATTTTGTTCGACAAGAATCAAAAAAGTCAAAAAAATCAGAAGTTCAAGCACTCAATATGTCCAAATCAAATGGACAAATATGTGCAAGCTAAAGGGACTAGATATGTTTTAAGTCATTGTTGTTTGTTTGTTGATGGGTTTATCTTGTGTACGTTTTATTATGAGTAGACTGAAGCCTTTTTGTTGTGATTATTATCATACAAAAAAGACTTAAACTGAGAATGACCATGAATGCATACATACAGAGGCAACAATTGTGATTTCTCTTTCTACTCCTTCCACAAATTCTAACAACTAATGTTATGAATGTAAAATTCCTGTATGTAATGATAATACATGGTTTAAGGTCTCTTCAAACAAGTTGGTCCCTTGTAAGCATGCAAATCAGCTAAACTTTGTCCGTCTTCCTTGGAAGTTTGAGCATCGAAGCAATGGCCATGAGCCAGAAAACTGCACCAAATGTACATCTCGCTTAGAGTTGGATGAAAATGAACGTACAGACTTTTCATGCTGTTGCATTGCAGACATAATTTGACACCCAAAAAAAAGGCTGTTTGCGAAAGCGATTAGGAAATGCAAAAGACTAGCTATGGTACCTCTTAATTCAGCTGTGGATAAGATGGTGAACTAGAAATCAGCAGCTCTGCACCCCCCAAAACTCTACTGCTTTCCACCTTTTGCAGCCTGCACATATGACCCAAACCAAAAGGAAATAAGCACCACAACCAAATCCCAGAAATGAGTCTTTCATGATGATTCTACCATAAATGAAAAGAGTATCATGCAATTTATATCAATAGCATCTATCTGCACAGGTAAGAGGAAGCTTAGAACAGAAGTCATTGGCCTACTTATAACTACACGAATACAAGAAGAAACAGACCAAGTAAGCGGCAGTTAATCATTCTAATAAATTGAACAAGAGCACGCGGATGGTGGCTTCTCATATAACAGGATAAAAATGGGAGAAAATGACCCAGGTGGTGAGGTTGGAATTTCAGTTTATGCAAATTTGGAGAACAAATGCTGATAAAAAGCTATCAAGAGGTAATAGCCACACAGAGACAGATCAAGAGGGAAAAAGACTATATCAGACACAGTTACTAGCAGATCAATAGTGTATTCAATTTACAAACCTTTACAAGGCTATGCAAAATTTTTTCTACTGATCTGTCACTAGGGGAAAAATAATGTAAAAAGGATGATCATACCTTCAGCATTTTCTCTTATACTGAACTTTCATATGCCTGATGCCCAGCTCCAACTAAATTGTTCATGTCCCGACCATCTGACTCCACTGATCTTCTTACACTCGAGAATGGTTCAGCAGCAGCTCGACTAAGAGGCACAACTAGCAATGGATTTGTAATTTCACCAGATACACACCCAGTGGCGGCAACCTGCCAAACAGACCATACATGTAATGTAAATAATCAGAAGATCAAACAAAAAAACAGGCTTAATGCGTACTCTTAACAAATTAACAAGATATGACAAAAGAAGGGCCAAGTTTACACTTACAACAGCCTCTTTACTTTTCATGACGACAACCGCTTTGCCTTTCTTCTTCTTGGAACCCATGATAACAACATCTTCAACCTCCCCAAACTTTCCAAAGATCTGTCTTAATTTTTCTGCAGTGTAATCCCCACCGACCTTCTCCCAAGAAACATTTAGCACTTTCTCTTTATCAAGCTCAGCCCTAAAAGTGGCACTAACTCCTCCTTTGCTTCTCCCCGTTTTGTCATCCTTCACATCTGAACTTGCAGCAGCCCCTTTATTCGCATGCCTGGCACGTATCCTAGCAATCTCTTCTTGCAACTTCTTCTTTATTCTCTCTTCCTCACCTCGCGATCTGTCTTCTGGATCCACTTCGAACGCAGACCTCTCTCTCTTCTCCAACTCAGACACCATCTTCCGTCTCTTCGACTCGTAGTGGGTTTCCCGAAGCTGCTTTTCACGCTTAACTCGCAAGAGATCATCAAACAGTTTCCTGGCTTTCTCATCTTTCAATATCTCATACGACGATTTCAGTTTCTGGAAATTGTCATGAGCATTTGGATCGTCCGGCCTCTTATCCGGATGCAACTCAAGAGCCTTGGACTTGTACGCTTTTTTGATCTCTTGCTCTGTGAGGTTGGCCCCTTCCTCCCCTGATGGAAGCCCCAACACCCTATAGTGATCTACTTCAGGATCCATAGCTTACCCCTAAAATCCTCTAATAACAACCCTGCAAAGAACTGACCAGAATTAGATTAAACTCAATCCCTAAGTTCCTACCAAAAGAAGTTGAATTCGAATTGCAAAGCTAAAGAACATCGACAAGCAACGCATTAAAGAACCTCAATTTAGACAAAGAACCTCCTCACTGTAGAGGTTGTAGTTCTATTTAGGAGGAACTCTGCCGGTCATAGCCTATCAAATTCGAACCCTAATTTCACAAAAATCGTAACTCCAAATTCGAGCCCTAATTTCAAAAAATCCCCAATTCCAAATTCGAACCCTAATTGAACAAAAATCGTAACTCCAAATTCGAACCCTAATTTCGCAAAATAGTAACTCCAAAATCGAACCCTAATTTCGCAAAATCGCAACTCCAAATTCGAAACCTAATTTCACAAAGACACCAGAATCTCGCCAGTACCAAAAGCGAAGGGAAGAGAAAAACATACCTTAATGGAGGACGAAGGAAATCGGCGTCGAACTGAAGCAGAAATTTCGGGGTAGCGGGGAAACGACGGCTTTCTGAGGGGAGCGATTTCACAATGGGCCCGTAAAGATAACTTGCATAAGTTGTACTAGTGTAGACTCAGTATTATGTACGGGTATAATATAGATGAGTAACTAGTTATAACTCTGGTCTTGTTCGAATGTTTGGGACTTTTTCAAATAAAATTTAAAATATATTAAATTAAATATATATGATGTAAGTATTATAATTAAATACATAATTTATTTGAATCCGATAAGTATCGTGAAAACTGCGAATTTAGAATCGGTTAATCGGTTAATTTTAGTGACATAAACCTACGTTGAGCAAACTCGAATTTGACGGTATGAAGTCAATTAATGAACCGGTCCTTATTCGATAACTCTTTTAAATATATTAATTTACATATGATTTATGAATACTATAACTTAATTTCATATTTCTAACTTTAAGATTGTATTATATAAAATTTTATATATAAATATATTTTTTTTTTATTATTGAAATAAATAAATAATATATCTTTTATTTGTCATCAAGTTGGTCCAAGACGCTACTGTCAAATAGAAGTATAAAAATATCTTTCATTTGTCGGCTCTCTTCACCAAACCTATGCTTGCAAGAAAACCATGATAACTGATCTCAACTAACCTATAAAACTAACGACATGAACCTGTATTTAATCCCGAACCAAACTAACTGGCCTGAACCATATCGACTGACCCAAACCCAATTAAACCAACCTTGCAAAGACCCTAACCAATCGACATGTAAATTTAACAATTTAAGCTTGTACCTATCCAAATTCAAATGAACAACCTATTCAACCTACTTTATTAATAGATATACTCTCCATATATAACATCTCAAACATGTACTCAATCCAAAGTCAAAATGATCAACCTATCAAACTACTCTCACCAATAGGTTTATTTTTAATACATAACAACTCAAACTTGTACCCAATCTAAATTCAAAATGGGCAACCTATCGAACATGCCATACTAATAGCCGTATTCTCCCTATAAATAGACCAAACTTGTATTAAATCCAAACTCAAAGACCAACGTACAGAAACTGACCCATAAATAGGTTTATTTTCCACATATATTACCCCAAACTTATACTCAATTTGAACTCAAATGACCAGCCTATAGAACTTACCCTATTACTTGGTTTATTCTTCATACATAACAATACAACACTCAATTCAAACTCAAAATGACCAACTCATCGAATCGACCCCATCTATAGGTTTATTCTCCATATATAATATTCCAACCTTGTACTTAATCCAAATTCAAAAGGATCAACTCATCAAAATGACTTAATAAATAGTTTTATTCTGATACATTGATATTTTTATAATTTAAAAAATCAAATGTAGAATCATCTACATACATATTCGATATTTCAGATTATTATGATTTAAGGTTCAAGTCAACCGTATTAGTTCAACTTGTAAATAACTTTAATGTATAAATATTGTTCATAATTTAGACTTGTTAACCGGTTCAGTTTGCTCAAGTTAGTCATTTCTGATTGAGTGAGGGTTCAGGTCAATTGTATTACATGTCAAGTTGGATTGGGTAACGACATGTTATTATACAGGTTTATGTAGAGCGAACTCAAAAACCTGACCCAAAATTTTACATGTCAAACGAAGAACTAAACCCGAATGATATTGTGAAAACAACTTTTCGCCTCAATTAATTAACGTATAACCTTAAATGACGTAAACCTTAGTAAAACAAACCCAAAAACCTGACTCGAAAATAAATAGGTCAATTGTACTTAGAACCAATTAACTCGTACATTTTAGTGACATGAAGTTATGTAGAATAAATCCGAATAAATACCAGACCCTAAATATCAACAGGTCAAACAAACAACTAAACCAAAGATATATCATGAAAATCATTTTTTTTCGACTCACTTTACATATGAACTTATACTATATATTAAAGTCAAGACCTTTCGAGCCTCCATATTAGTTTTGGCTCCACCTCATATTAAATTAATTATATTTTAACTATCATATATCCTTATTAATTTTACAAATCAAAATAATATATATAAAGAAAATAGATAATATGAATATAATATCTAATAATGGATATAAGATATGGTTATCTTTAAGATTTTGTTTTTGGTTGAAAATATAAGATTTTGTTAAGACATAGCAATATTATTATCCATGTATAAGATGCTCCCTAATTAAAAAAAAAACGTAATCTTAACAAAATATGTTACAGAAAAAAAAATTACGTTTGAATGCAAATAAAAAAAAAGATTCGGGTGCTAAAAAAAAAGGTTTATCACTAAATGCATTATTAGATAATGCAACCCTAAAAAAAGATTTGAGTTAAAAGATTACGTTTTTCCAAGTATAATGATGACTTGACTTTACGTGCAATCCTAAATGAATGTATACGTAATTACAACCTTTTTCCATTATATTAATAATATGGTACAAATACTCTTATATATAGATAGATAGCAAAGAGACATTAGTATATACTGAAGTGAATGATAACGATCTCAAAAATTAAATATTTATCACTTAATTAAAAATAGGATAGATATAGTATGTATAGATATGAATGGATAGGATGAAAATATATTTTTTTTCTATTTAAATTGGGTTTAAAATTTGGGTTTTTATTTAAATTTTAAATGAAAAATATTTTTTTTGGATGAAAATTGGGTTTAAATAGAGCTTTGGCTATGAAAATGAAAATGAAAATGTATAAACCATAGGGATACCAAAAGGAATAGCTTTTTTTTAGGAAACCAAAAGGAATTGTCAAAACCACAAGGGTACCAAAAGGATTTTTTTTTTTATTGTAGGTTGTTCATCAAGTTCCGGTCATCCTAACTTGTCTCATTCGGATAATGATGCTAGTATTAATGAAGTTTCATTAAAGGGCCTTGATAATGATAATGTGGATGTAGTTCCATTGGATGATCGAGATGAAGCTAGTGATATCTACATTATTTACTTATCATAATATTGTTCTTATTTCATTCCCAATATTCAAGATTGAAGGATCCAACTCTCTATTTGTCTTTTTAATAGTACGTTGTTATGTGTTTTGGGGATTAAGTTGTGTGTTTTTTATGTTACTTTGTGTTTGACAAGATACTTTGTTACATTGTAATTGATTTTAAGGTTTTTTTATACTTCACGTCAAACCCAATGTGTCGAATGTCTTCTTTATAATTTTTATGTAATTTTTTGTTAAAAGAACTAATTATTTAAAATTCATGTGCCTTCATGTTGAAAACTATGAACCTTCTGTTGAAAACTATGAACCTTCATGTTGAACACAATGAACCGCATAATTAATACTCGTAAAACAAATTTCAAAATCTAAAATATTTTATTCATATTTGTAAAATACACAATTGAAGTTACCGTGACAAATTATGCCATTTATATCATTGAAAGATCCACATCGAGCAAAAACCATTAGATATTTATTTTAGTAGTTAGTGAGATGAGATATTGAAATGCTGGCACATGTAAGGGCATTGAAAAAATATTTAATCCATTAAGCAAAATGAGCCTATGCATTCTACAAAATGCACCATATGCAACAATCATTCAAGAATCAATCTTTTACATTGTTTTCTCAAAATGGACCATTTCCATTATGTAGCATCTGTAGTGATTTCCACAACTTCCAATTAGGTATTGTGATAATAATATAATTTAAATCATAGTATATATTCAATCAACCTACTAGTATAAATTGAAATAACAAGTACGATTAAAATATACATGAACAAAAAATTAGTGTACTATGAACTAAAAGAACAAATGTCATGAAACCACAATTACAACTAATATGACTTAAAAGATATGAACTGTAAGATGAAATATTATGAACCTAACTTTAATGTACGTACTATGAACCAAAAGAAAAAATGTCATGAACCAAAATTACAACTAGTATTACTTAAAAGATATGAACTATAAGATGAACTATTATGAACCCAAGCTTACAGAATCATGAACTGAAAGAAGAGTTATAATAAACCAAAACATATAAAGCGTTTATAGAATTAGCATATGTGAGATTTGAACTCACATCTATGTGCACATGCACATTGCTCTACCATTTGAGCTAATAGGCTATATATTAGCATTCATTACACAAAGGATAAAAAATTAGTATGTTAATGAATAATGTAGACACAAATTCAATATGGTTCCACATGACCAACACTCCTCATTATGCATTATGAAATGACAAAGATAGTGAACCTCGGCAATTATCCTGAACCAAAAACATTCCATTTTGCACAATTTTTTCATTCAGACATATATGAACTGAGTTATTCAAAGTCATGAACCATCAAGTCGAAGATAGTGAACCAAAAGATTAAACCATTAAACAAAGTTCAGGAATTATCAATCCATCAATTTTTACACATCAATAGCCAGAACAAGTATCAAACTATCATGAACCGACATTTTCTCTTATGAACTAAACACATTTGGTTTCTGAACAGATTATGTCCATCCTACCAGTAGAACAACCAAACAAGCAAATCACTATCAATTCCATCAAATACATAAAAGCCAGTATCATATGACTTGCAATGCAATTCAGTATCATTTGTGTAGGATTTTTTGCAACATACAACCCTCCTACTCGCATTCAGAGTTTCTATTAATACAAATCAAATCACCCAAAAAAGTTCTTAGGCCATGTTTCCTCACAATAGCTAAATTTCCAGCCTCAAGATGGCACACCTAATCAAAATCCAATACAAAAAATTGGGAAAAGTGGCTAGCGGACACATTTCGTTTATGAACCGACAAGTGATTTTGAATGAACCGACAAGTTAAGCATAATGAACCGATAACAAAACCAACCAAGCAAAACAATATCAAGAACCGACAAGTGATTTTGAATGAACCAAACGATATTTCGCCATATGAACAAAACCAACCAAGCAAAACAATATCAAGAACCGACAAGTGATTTTGAATGAACCAAACGATATTTCGCCATATGAACAAAAGTGACGATGTTGAAGAGATTCTTACGAGATTTCGCCATGGCTAGCGGCGATGGCCGATGATAGCGAGAGGACGGTGACGGCCGGCTGAGCGAGAGGACGGCGACGACTGAGCGAGCGAGCGAGCGAGCGACGCGACGGAGATCTGGTAGATCTTGCAAAATCGCTCGGTTGCTCACGCCGGACCTCACAGATAGCAGATAAGATGACGGAGGACGCGCGACGGCGGAGGGAGCGCCGGTGAGGAGCGACGGCGAGGAGAGGTGGTGAGGAGCTCGGCGGATCGAAATCGCCAGAGAGAGAGAGTAGGTGAGGAGTGAGAGACGATTCGTGAATGGGGGCTAAGGTTTGTCCCTTGTGTGGGGGCTTATTTGTCTTTTTGGGTCAAAATCAGTTTATTTACAAATTTGCCGCCTTGTTTACCCTTTTCCTTATTTCTTTCTTTAATTCCCACCGTTAGATCCGAAAGATGTAACGGTAGAATTTGTTTCTCATTTTACACTATAAGGGTAGAATGCATCAGATTCAAACTCTATTATATTATATATATGTAATGTAATAATATGTACGTTAGTATTCATGATTATATACATGATGATAAAATTAACAATGATATTTTTTTTCACCTAGAAAAACCGTAGAGAAAAAGATGCAAATTTGAATTCTTAAACAAAGGAAATTAAAAAAGAGGATGATTTTTATTGTCAAGAGTTACATAAATGCGAGATGATTGGTTCAAAATTACTCATATAATACCTTGACAAGCTTAAGTTCTTAAACAAAACATATATTAACAAGGTTTTTTTTTTCCTTCTAAAGTATGCATTACATGCTTAACAAATAAATTAATTATATTTTCAGTTCAAATTATTTTTTATGAATTGACTTAAACGATATTTTGAAAATAGCATTCTATGAAAGAGATTTATCTTTAGAATCAATCATCATAATTTCATAGTTTTCTTGTTCAACTTGCAAAACAAGTAGGCATTCTCGGGAATAAGGCAAACCGTCGCCCTAAAATCTCGAACGCGAGACCTCAAGTAAACTCATACATGTTCAACCGATAAGGTGATGCACCAAGCGTTTCATAGTTTATCTTTTGAATGCTAAGGTTAATGACGAAAACTTCTCTTAAGAACTTTCAAATTGTGAACCCTAAATTATTGTTTTTCTTTTAGGACTTCGATTTCTAAAAGATACGGAGTAATATTCTTAACCGTTATTTCTTACCCACAATTTTTCACTTTCACACGTCTTAATCTCTATTGTCAAAAATGGAAAGGCTCTTTAATATTTATAGATTAGTGTCCTAATTAGGAGTTTTTCCTAAACACATCTAAAATGAACAATGGCTAACAAAAAAACAAATGAAGAAGCCATCCCTTCATTCCTAGGGGAGGCAAATCCGAGTCAGAGAGCCAAAGATGCACATTTCCATGGCCCCTTCAAATCAAGAATTGTGTGACAAAATTGACAACGTAACACTTCATCACAGCCGTTCACTCTTCATCCACCCTCCACGTGGCATCATCTGAACCGCCTCTCAGCATCAACACTTAATAGCCATCAAATTATAATGTATACCTATAGTAATTTTTTTTTTTTTTTTTTTGAACTAGGTAAAATTTAGGAGGTCCCCTTACGGAGGACGACCTAGAGCATCCTTTCGGATGAGAACATTAAGTTCTGGGTGATTCACAATGTGTTCAATAGGGAGGTCGTGGCCCAATTTAGCGATTTTGTCAGCCACTGCGTTACAGTCCCTACTCACATGTCTAATCCTCACAATCTCAGACTCCTGGAGAAAAGCCCAGATGTCTGAGATCAACATGTCAATTTGCCAAGGGCACTTTCTCGCGCCCATGGATGCTTCAATGACTATCAAATTATCACCTTCGATTTCAATTTTTTTGTATCCCAATTGTTTTGCTTTTTTAGCTCCATCTCTAAGGGCGAGGGCTTCAGTTTGGAGGATTGAATTATGACCATATTTCCTAACTCCCATGCTTAGTACCGTTGCCTCATGGTTACGTATAACAAAGCCCGCTGATGCAGAGTCATTATTGAATTTTGAGCCATCAAAATTTAGTTTGATATATCCTTTTTCCGGGTTTTCCCACCTTTTACATTTTGGCTTCTTTTTTGGTTTTTTCCTTGTTACTCCTTCTACTTCTTCGTCCTCGCTCCACTTTTTTGATATTTTCCAATTATCTAATTGTGCTCGGATGTGTCTCTCGATATCTTGTATGTAGTTATTGGGGGCTTGTTGAAATACTACTTTATTTCTTTGGTGCCAAATACACCACCAGGCTACTGCCAGTTCAGTCATGTTGTCTTTTCCAATTTGATGTTGGAGTTCTGTTAACATGGTCTTCGGTGTTTTGTTGGATGTATCGTATTGTTGCAATAGACTCCCTGTTCTTGGATTAATTTTCTTTATGATGTGCAATATATGTGGGCATTCTATAAATAGATGGCTAATGTCTTCGCGTGTGCAATTACAGAACACACATTCTTGGGGTACTGCGATATGTTTTCCTCGTAACCTGTCTTTTGTTGGTAGTCCGTTTTTGTCAATTTTCCATAGGAAGTTTTTTACCTTTGGGAAGGTGTCTAACTTCCAAATCCAACTATTTTGGCTTAGGCTGTGTGCGTCGACTTTGGATACAAGATTCACTGCAGATGCTGTGGAAAACCATCCATTCTCGCTTGGGGCCCAATATAGTCGATCTCGCATAGTATTTTCAGGGATTTGTATTGATACTATTTTTCCTACTATCTCCACTGGTAGAACTTGAAAAAGTTCTTCTGTTTTCCATTTGTTTCGGTTGGTTAAGAACTGTTTGACTTTTATATTCTCTTGGATTCTTTCTTGGTCAATGGCGTAGTCTTTCAATGGGCCATTAAGAACCCAATTGTCGTTCCAAAAGTTTATGGAGTCTCCGTCTCCTACTTGCCAAATTAATCCTTCTTGGAATTCATGTCGTAGTTTCATGAGTTGCGACCATTGCCATGACGAATTCGCATGCTTTTTATATGTAAGAATAAAGTTGTCTTTAAGGTATTTCTCGTTTATCAGGCGAACCCATATGTTACTCGGTTCAGCCAGTATTTTCCATAGTAACTTCATTTGTAATGCTTTGTTTATGTGTTCCGATTTTTTTAACCCGAGGCCTCCGTATTCCTTTGGTTTACATACCTGATCCCATCCTATGAGGGGTTTATGGTTTCGGTCTTTGTTCCAAAGAAAGCAGCGGTTGATTTGGTCAAGGTCATTATGTATGTTTGTGGGTAGCATGAAACTTTGCATTATATAGTTTGGCTTAGTGGCTAAATTTGATCGGATTAAGGTAGCCCGACCTTCTTGAGAGAGGGCATTCGCTTTCCATTTAGTTAGTTGTGTTTTCGCTTTTCCAATTGTGTCCTTAAAGGTTTCTTTGTTGACTTTACCATTAATAATTGGGCAACCTAAGTATTTTTCGAGATTTGTCATTATAGTTATGTTAAGTGTATGTTGGATTCTTTGTCTTTGTTGGTTATTTACCAATTTTGAGGTCTGAAAAGCTGATTTGTGATAGTTTACTTTTTGTCCAGAGATAGCACAATACTCTTCTACTAGTTGTCTGATTGTCGCGCATGCATTTTGATTCGCTTTGCTAAAAATGATAATGTCATCTGCAAAGGCTAGAAATGGAATTTTTGTGCCACCCCTAGCGAGGGCAAAACCAATTGAGTTTCGTGTTATATTGCTTATGTGTTGCAATTTTCGTGCAAAAATTTCCATTCCCATTAAAAATAGATATGGTGATAGCGGATCACCTTGCCTGAGGCCTCGTTCAGGGGAGAATGGTTCCGTAGGTCCGTTATTAACAAGGACTGAATAAGATACTGTTTGGACGCACTCCTTGATCCAATTCAAGAATGTGTCACAAAATCCAAACTTTTTCATTATTTTAAACAAGAAATTCCAATCAAGGCGATCGTATGCTTTTTCCATATCCAGTTTTATGGCTACCCATCCGTCTTTTCCTTTTTTAGCTCTAAATGAGTGGAAGATTTCATGTGCAATGAGCACGTTATCTTGTATTGATCGGTTTGCGACAAAAGCACCTTGTAAGGGGTGTATAATTTTCCCCATTATTCCCTTAAGTCGATTTGTTATGATCTTTGCAATGATTTTATAAATAGTGGAGCATAAGCTTATAGGCCGATAGTGATTTGTAGATTCCGGGTTATCTCGTTTTGACAGCAGAGTAATAAAAGTATGATTAATTTGCTTAAGGATTTTTCCGGAGTGAAAAAAGCTCTTAACTGCTTTGATAACTGTCGGGCCTACAATATCCCAATATTTCTTATAAAAGCCAGACGACATCCCGTCCGGTCCTGGTGATTTGTCCGAGTCTATTTGCCTAAGAGCTTGACGAATTTCTTCATTCGTTACCTGCTTGGTGAGTTTCTCATTGTCCGCTTCTGAGATTTCATTGTTGATTAGATTCAGATAGGTTTCTAATAGTGTTTCATTAATTTGCTCTGCCTTATATCTGTTCTTGAAGTCATTTCGTATTTCATTCCTTATGTTCTCTTCTCCTGTGATTTGTGTACCATCGTTAGTTCTTATTTCTTTGATCATTTTTCTATTTCGTCTACCATTAGCAATTTTATGAAAATATCCTGCATTCGTGTCCTGTAGAATAGTGTGTTTTGCTTTCGCTCTTTGTTTCCAGTATGTTTTATGGAATCTGAGTATTTTGTCTTTTTTATTTATCAGCCGGATTTGTTTTTGTATGCTTCTAGGATTTGGGTTTAATTGGATTTGATGTTGAAGATTCATTAGTTCGGTCTCTACTGTTTTTAGTTGTTCAAAAGTGTTTCCGAACGTGCGCTTATTCCATTTCTTAGCTTGTACCTTAAGCAAGTGAGTTTTCTTGACAAGTTGGTACATGTTAGAGCCTTGAAAATTTACCCTCCATGCTTGTTTCACTATGTTTCGAAAATCTTTACGATGCATCCACATTTACTCAAATTTAAAGGGTTGCGCTTTTTGACTCTGTTCATTACTTAGCTCAATCATGATTTGACAATGATCTGAGGACGAGAAAGCATAGTTCCTGGTTGTTATTCTAGGGAACCATTGAAGGATTCTACTACTAATCAAGGTCCTATCAAGTTTTTCATATATATTGTCTATTTCGGTTTTGTTCTTTCTCCACGTGTATGTGTTTCCTTGGGTAGGTGTGTCAAAAAGCTCACAGTCATTTTTGAACTTTATTAATCTTTCAAATCTGCTTGGTTCAGGAGGAACGCCTCCTTTTTTCTCACTTGGGTTTTCAATTTCATTTAGGTCCCCCATAACTATAGTTGGGAGATTAATCTGGTTTATGGTGCATGACAAAAGTTGCCAAAAGTTGTCTTTTTCCATGTCCTGTGGTGGCGCGTATACTAGACAAATTGCCATTACGCATTGTGTTGCTAGATTTTTACATTTTAGGATGATGAATCTTGGAGCATGTACTAAAACATCTATTTGTTCATTCACTAGTTGGTGGGACTTCCACATTACACAAATTCTACCTGCTCTTCCGTTGGCCGGGGACCATACGAAGTTATCAAATCCTGCTTTTTTCCAAGTATTTTCACAAGGTTCTTTTTCTGTTTTTGTTTCCATGATTGCCATGATCTGAATCCTTTCTATCTTACAGAATGCGTCTACCTCCGGCCAGAAGGATTAACGACCCATTCCCCTACTATTCCAAATACTAATTCTCATAATAATACTTATCGTTAGTGCGTTCTAGGGATGCTTTTGTCCCACTAATCTGTATATGTTTTCTTATCAGGAGTTTATACGCATAATGGTTGTATATAGTGGTGATCCTTATCATATAGCAAGAATAAAATAAAGTTCCAAATTCAATGGTCTTAGATACATACAAGTGTTCATACTTAAACCACCAAAACATATTATCCTTGGAAGGGTCATAAATCTCTTGGTGATTAGTGTCTAGCACTCGGTCATCAATAATCCAGAGTTTCTGTTTACCCCACATCTTACTTAAACTACACTTATCCTCATTTACGGATTGCCACAAATCATGAATAGCATCTATTCTCATGAATACTCTTACCATTTTATGATTTTCAACTGAACATGTCATGTAACCAAGAGTCTCAAAGGAGGCATATACACATCCTTAAAGTTTAGATCGCTGGCCAGTTTCCAGAAATTCCTATCATATACTCTACCATGTACATGTTTTGCAAGAGTTATGGAAGAACTATCTAGTTGAGAGTATGTCATTCCATTATCAAGAGTCATTTGTTTACGATCGACGCTATCGAAGAATTCAGGAATATAGTTTTCATATGCATGCTTCCAATTCCGCCTTATGCAGTATTTGTTCATTTTTGCACCACTATATATGGTTTCTTCAACCATAGTGGGCTTTGGATTCAAAATAACACAACCATTTGTGGTCTCCTCGACCATGGCGTGTTGTTGTTCATATTGGTCTAAGGGTTCGAGTTCAAAGGGTTGTTCCATAACAACTTTCATACCGGAAGAGGTAAGGAAACACTTTATACAATCAGTGTAATAACATTCAACAAGGATCCCAGGGCAAGCATTACCCATACGGGTTTTAACTAGAGGAAACACACACGATTCATAGTATTTAAAACAATTTCTGAGAGGGATAAGCCATAAAGAGAGGATGTTCAAACTCAGCCACCAAATTCTTGATTGATCATTGTAAGACAAATACAATCCTAATAGTTCATGAATATAGAGATTCAGAGAGGTAAGAAAGGGGAAATTACACCTTGTGCTCCTGAGTGAGTTGTCGATCGAAGGTAAGTGATTGACGTAAAGGAGGAGCCAAGGGCCGCTCCACCCCTCCACCGATCGAGTCTCCCGCGAATCCCGCGTAACGCCTTTAGCCCCTTCGACCCCCATCGATCCCCCAATAGTATTGATTGAAGCGATTTGGTTGAGAACTCCTTGTCCCACGCAGGTTACAAATCTCCTTGTAATTCTTTGTGTATGCCTGATTCCTTGTTGTGCTCTTTGATGCAAGCAGTAATCGATCTTCAATCGGAGCTTCTTCTGCTCCTCATGCCGGAATTTTAGGTTTTCATTCTTAGGGTTCGTTCTAGATCGAGAACTCACCCAATCTGACGGAAAAACATCTGGATAGGGCTTTCCATATAGGTTGAGAGATTGTTCAAACACTTTTCTTGGTGCCATCAAGCAGATAATAGCCAAGAAGAAGGTGAGACTTTCAGATCTGGGATTTTTCATTTTTGGGGTTTTCAGAGAGAGAGAAAGGGGAAAGGGGAAAGGGGAAAGGGTTCGGTTGTATACCTATAGTATTTGAAATGCCAGAACACACCAAACTTTGCAATAGTACTTTCTACCAATTTTTTTTTCCAATAGTACTTTACAACCCAGAGTTGTCATGTAAAGAGACTAACTTTAATCATAATGCATTTGAGAGACTAATTGTATACCAGCCCCGAAATTGTTCATCCCGATCTGACTTGATTATTAAGTTTCCGAATTGACCCGAATTCGAAATGATCCGACCCACCTAATTGACACCCCTAGGTACAAGTATGCACCTGAACAGGGCGTCATTTTAATATAAGCCCTCAACCCTGAATTGTTTTATATAAAAAAAAATCAATAGCATAATAACAAGGTGAATGAACTCGTATAGTGGTTAACTAGCCCTATGGTGAAAGGATGCTCTAGGTCGTCCTCCGTAAGGGGACCTCCTAAATTTTACCTAGTTCAAAAAAAAAAAAAAAAAAAAAAAAAAAACTAGCCCTATGGTGAATTTGCAAGGAGGGACGGGTGTTTGAATCTCATTGGGCACAGACTTTTTCACTTATCAGTTTTTTTATTTAAAACAAGAGTTTAATATATATATATACACGTGGTTATTTACATATCAACTTTTTTATTTAAAACAAGAGTTTATCATATATACACGAAGAATTTGGATAAAGCGTCACACATGACTACAACATTTATCCGTGTCTCCCTCATTTATGTTTACTTGCAAATATAGCATAAATAAAAACCTCTTAATTTTTCTCTACTCTGTCTCTCCCGACTTTCCTTCGTTCTTTGTTTCTTCATCAGGGTCGATGACTCGATGCTACATAATCGTTCGTCCCAGATCTCGCCGCCGCCGCCGACGTTCCCTAGGTCCACCAATCTCGCCCCGATTGCCGAGGATTTCAGGATCCTGGACAACCGCGACGCTTGGCGAAACCCTAACTTGCTGAATCGAGCAGATTGAGTGCGAGCTCAGGCTCATGGTCCCCTCTCTGGTTGCGCGTGCGAGGGACGCTCAGGTCGGGCTCGTCGACAAGGTTGCCTTCGGTTGGTGGTCCGCTCAGCGGGAGCGCCATGGTAGGAGGAAGGACGATGAAGGAGAGGTCGGACCCCTTCATCATCAGATCTGGCGGAGACATTACGGTACGGACGCCTTCCTCCGACCGCTTGAGTTTATCGACGCCGTTGGCCGTCGCCTTTCCGGCGGTGTCCCGGAAAGTGGTGGTGGCATAGCGGCGGGAGCCGGACTGGACACGGGATTTGACGGCGGCATAGGCTGCGCACTTGGAAGCCTAGTCTCTGCTCTCCCCCTGAACCTCCCTCACTCCGATCCGGTATACTAGCCTTACAATCACAAGAGGTCTGTAATTCAAAGGTGTATTTCCGACTCTGCAGAAATTCGGCTACCTAACGTAAAAATCCCGATCAATAATCTCATAATGAACTGGTTGTTGTTTGCTTTTAATAGGAGTTTCTGCAAGCAATCGTGTTCTTTAATCCTCATCTTCTTCCGATGCGGAGTTTCGAAGTTAAGAGCAGGTGAATAATTACTACTTTTTTGCAGGCCATGGAGGCGGTGGTTCCTCGCAAATTAGGTTTAAACCAATCGCAACAATTCTAAGCAACGAAATTGAATTGCAGGTGAAGAAGTCACTTTTGGAAGTTATTAGTTCTTCTGTTGCCATATGCACACACTAATTGCTCTGTGCTTACAATTCGATCTGCATGATATTAACTTATCCTTATTAGTGAAATGCAAACAGATTTGGTACAGTGTTGAGACTGAGGAAATTGAAATTGCACGTACTTGCTCTTATTGCATAACTTTGAATGAAAAACATGAAGAAGAACTTGGAAAAGAAAGAAAGAAAGAATGATCATCTATATGATCAGGTTGGATGGAAGATGGTTATGTTGTGGTATATATTGTCACTTGTGTGATAATTTTGATTTGTGTGCATAAGTCTTGTTTTAGATATAATTATTTGGTGTGATTACTATAATCTTCTAGATAATTGTTGAATAGTGTCACTTGTGATGACAATTAGGTGTCACTTGTGATGACAAAATTAGGTGTGAATATTGTCACTTTGTTTTTTTTTTTTGGTCGAAAAATATTGTCACTTTGTGGTGACAATTAGGTGTGAATATTGTCACTTGAGGTGACAATCAGGTGTGAATATTGTCACTTGAGGTGACAATCAGGTGTGAATATTGTCACTTGTGGTGACAATCAGGTGTGAATATTGTCACTTGTGTTGACAATTAGGTATGAATATTGTCATTTGTGTTGACAATTAGGTGTGAATATTGTCACTTGTGTTGACAATTAGGTGTGAATATTGTCACTTTTGTTGGCAATTAATATGAATATTGTCACTAGTGGTGACAATTAGGTGTGAATATTATCACTTTGTGGTGACAATTAGGTGTGAATATTGTCACTTTGTGGTGACAATTGATGACAATCAACGCCTGTCAACGATCGGTCAACGCCGGTCAACGGTTGGTCAACGCCGGTGAACGGTTGGTCAACTAGTGGAGAGAGGGGTTATGCTATGTGTGCAAATATGACATATTGTAGTTTTTCCTTACTATATGGCATTTTTCAAATGCCTTATAGCCAAATCATTCTATATATACGTGGTTATTTTAAGCAACTTAATTAATACATGAATTTTAATTAATGGAAGAAGAGGTCATGTAATTGCCTAGGTATTCATGAGGTGGATCAATATACTTATAACCTTATATGATGCTTCATAAATTTATCATTTTCTAATTATAGGTAGAGTAGTTGAGTTTGTTGCCAAAAATAGATGAGAGTTTATACTCCTAGTGGAGGGGGGCGGGTGACATGTGTCACTTTAGAAAGAAAGAAAATAAAGATAAATTCTTATAAGTAGAAATAAAAATAAATAAATATAATTTCCGACCGTTCAAAATCAACACTATCTCACCATTGAAATTTACAATATTAAAACAAACAGGGATAGTGCTACGTGTCCTGCTATTGTTTCTTATGGGATCCACCCTTCCATTATAGCCTTAATTAATTTACTTTTCCCATATTTCATTTCTCCAATTTCCCATGGACATCTCTAATCACCCTGCACAACTCTTACAACCCGCAAATTGTCACCTTCTAATCACCCTGCACAACTCTTACGACCTGCAAATTGTCACCTTCAATACATAAGCGGGGAATACCACGATCAATGGCCTCTAAGATCCCCGGGCGAAACGCATAGGCTTCCGAAAACACCATAGACCGACATTCGATGAACCCGCCGTCCTAGTGAATGCCTCTTTCATCCCTAAGAATAAACCCGAAAGAAGCAACCCGCCGTCGTACGAGACTCTCTATTTAATTAATTAATTTGTCTTTGGGGAAAGGGAAACTAATTAATTCTTCTTTTGGGGAAGGGAAATTGGTGGTAGTAAAGTGGACTCGTTTTTTGGCCTTTTTTATTCCATTTTGGAAAGTAATTTATACAGAGGAAGAAGTTGTTGCACCGTTATTGGCAAGGGGGTCCTTGTCCTTTGTCATCCAAATTTCTCAATTCCAGTCACCATTAAAACTGAGAATGGGATCCACTTTTTCGTGTCTCCCCAATTTTAAAAATGAATTTGTGTTAACTGAAAATTCAGGTGCAGAAATTGACATGTTATGGGGGAAATCAGCGGGTAACCTAGTCGGACACGGTCGTCAACGGCGGTCGTCGAGAGGTGGGCAGCTGTCAGCAGGGGGCGACCGTACGGGCGCGGTCAGCAGGGGCCGGCGGTCCAGTGTGGTGAGCGGCGGCGGTATTTACGATTGGCCAGCAGGAGGTGGGCGCCGTCAAAAGGAGCGGGTCGTCGGAGGCGGCCAACAGGAGGCGGTCGTGGGACTGTTGGCCGCCCTTTGCTGCCGCCCCTGACGACTGCCCTTTGTTGTCCGCTCCTGACGACCACCGCCGACGACCGTACCGGACGACCCGCTCCTTTTGACGGCGCCCACCTCCTGCTGGCCAATCGTAAATACCGCCGCCGCTCACCACACTGGACCGCCGGCCCCTGCTGACCGCGCCCGTACGGTCGCCCCCTGCTGACAGCTGCCCACCTCTCGACGACCGCCGTTGACGACCGTGTCCGACTAGGTTACCCGCTGATTTCCCCCATAACATGTCAATTTCTGCACCTGAATTTTCAGTTAACACAAATTCCTTTTTAAAATTGGGGGGGGGGGGGGCGGCCGCCCCCGCCGGCGATCGGAGTAGTGCAGCTTTTCAAAGCACCGCCCCCACGGGATGGCCGAGGGTTGGGGGCCTGGGGTGGAGGCGGTGGGGCGGTGCAAGGGTGGGTCTAGCCTTCTTGGTAACTGGGAAGTACTTGTGTGAGAGATGCAGACCCTAAACAAAACGTAGTTTTTGGCTAATTGGGCTTATTGTTAGTTTTTGTTTTTGTTAATTGGGCTTATTGTTAATTTTAGTTTTGGGCCTAATTTAGTCTATAATATAATTGAACCTTTTAGTTTAGAAAAATTCATTAAAAATCATTAATCAGATTTGTTAAAATACCCAAAATTAACTAACACCACATAATAGAAAGTATAATTTCCACCTTCCATGATTATAAGTTGGAACGTTATATTTTCTTTCGATTTTGATATAAGGAAACAAAAGATAATAATACAAAATTTGTGATTAGGTGTCACCATTATACAGATTTATTCTTATATTTTAAGAAAGAAATCAGATTTCAATATATAATGGGATGGATTTAGTTTCATTTAAATTTATACATACTAGTTACTACAACTATGAGCGGGCATACGTTGGCCGACAGAATCAGGAATGAAGTGATCAGGAGCAGGGTGGGAGTGGCCAGCCTTGAGGATAAACTTCGGGAATCGAGACTGCGATGGTATGGCCATATCCAAAGGAGAGGTCCTGAGGAGCCGGTTCGTCGATGTGAAAGTCTAGACTTGGGAGCTATTCGTAGAGGGAGAGGACGGCCGAGGAAACGCTGGAGGGACAGTATAAAGCAGGATGTCACCCACTTGGGGATCTCGATAGAGCTAGCAGTTTGCAGAGATAGATGGAGGGAGAAGATTCACGTCATGGATGGCTAGGTCCTGTGATCAGCAAGCTTTAGTTTTTGGGTCTTGCCTTTGTTTGTTTGTTTTGTGCCTTGTTCTTTTGGTTGTGTGTTTTGAGCATGTTTTTTTGGCTTAGTGTTTTTCTGTTGGGTTTTTTTTTGGACGCCCCCCCTTTGCGTTAGCCAGGGGTGCCTCCATCCTGACCCCCCAGATTCCCCTTAAGGGGAACTACACTGGGTATTATTGTTGTAGTTACTACAAAAATAGTGATATGAAAAAACAAAATAGTAGATGAATGCTTAAACGATAACTTAAAATGACATTTACCTAGAGCAAAAGTTCACAAATTGATAATGATTTTTTAAATTATTTTTAGAACTTAGATACTCTTAGAAGATAATCATTCTACAAATAAAAAAACAAATATACGGCTTGATTTTGACTCTATTTTATATTAAACTATCTTAAAATTTAATTTATAAGTTGCATTGTCAAGTATCTCGATATGATAAACTAATTTAATTTACGAGCTTCGTTGTCAAGTATCTCGATACGGTAAACTAGCTTGTTTTGTATGCACTTTATTTAAGGTCTGTCATCCAAATCCGCCCCCCTTGCGGAAATTTTTGGCTCTGCCAGTGCTAGTGGGAACATATAATTTAAAATGATAGGTTTAATTATTTTCATGAAAAAATCACACATTATAGTCGGCATGGGTCATCATCAATATGAAAATGTTTTACTGTATCTACATTTGAGCGATTGAATTCGTCATTCGTACAATTAAAACACTACACGATAACATAAAAGCAGTAATTAAGTTAACAACTTTGGTATTGCGAACAAAATTAGCATGTCGTAGGGATATGATCAACCTTTCTTATTTCAACAAGCAAACCAAAAATTAGTAGTAATTTAGACTATTAAGTTATCATCGGGTTACAAAGAAATATTATAAAATATAACAATCAAATTCATTGAAAGTAATAAATTAGCGATCTTTAGTATTATAAATAAATAAAAATGACAAAAGATAAGATTAAATTTGTAACCTTTTTGTATACCACTTTCTTTAATCTCTCACTATTAATTAAATGACATTCAGGCCTTTTGGTTTATTTCGTACGTTATTCTCTTACCCACTGTTTAGGAGTAAGTTTAGAGAGAGAAAGTAAGATAAAAGATGACAGGGGAAGAGAAGGGAAAGTAAAGGAAAGTATAGGAATATAAATAATTACTAGAAAGCTTGCCCGTCTGATGGACGGACAATTTCTTTCACCATATTTTTTTGGAAAGTGAAAATTATAATCTTCGTCATAACACAATTTTGTTCTAGTTAATAAATTATGTAAGTATTTTGTATTAAATTGTCCAATAATAGTAGATAATATAAATATAAAATTATTTTATTTGATTTTATTAATTTCTTATGAGAATTATTTTGATAATATGACTTTTCTATTACAATTAAGTTTTTTAGCCGAATGAACATGTGTAGGGATTACTCTTTATAATTTTATAGACATTTTGGAGGAAATTTAAATCGAAAGCATATAGTTAGCTTTTTAGGCTTTACATTCTCGCTCAAAAAAGAAAAAATGATAAGGCTTTGCATTGAATTTACAATATTATAAAATGATATATGTATGTAAAAAATAAGACATAGTAACATGCATTCATAATCAATTACAAATATAAAAACATGTATTTATTTGACAAGGAAAAGAAAAAAGAAGATTTGTAGAGATAGATAATTCACCCAAAATAAAAAAAAATAAAATAAAAACAATTAGAGAGGAGTCATTAATGTGACAAAAGGGGAGAATTTTAAGTGTTGTACTAGAATGTTTGGCCCGTCCGATGGACGGACAAATCAGTTTGTCATTTTTTTAGGATGTTATGGCATATGATTATTAAACACTTTGGTCCATAATTTTATAATTTCATCCTTATTTGTCCTAGTTTTAAAATGAACTTAAAAATAAGATTCTTATTTTTATTATTTTTGTTTATCTATGAAAATGCTATATTTTAGTTGAATATACATTGAGTATACAATATGCATAATCATTTAGGCTATAACTTTTACATAATGTAATGTTTCGATAGTTAAATTGACTATAGATGCTAATATATTCTCTTTCCTTTTTGAATATTAAATATATAACATCAAAGCAAATAGGGGTTAGGAAGTTGGTATGGATTCGAGTCAATGCTTTTTCATAACTTGATACGACCATTCGTGGGTGACAAAGTGAAGAACCGTACTCTTACATGAGGAAACATTAAAATTTTCAATTATTTAAATATCTCATTTGTTGATCAATACTTTACTTCACAAACTAATAGAACAACTTCGTTTTACCTAAATATACTTTCTAATTTAAGTACCTTTTAGAAAACTAATGTGCATGTTCAGAAATAATTAAAATTATAAATTAAAATATGACTAATGTGCAATCACCCATAAAAACATAAAACCAAAAAAATATAAAATTATTATTGTCCAATTACCCTTAAAAGTTCAAACACAAAAAAAGAAATTAAAAAAGGGTATTTATTGGACATGAAAATCAAAAATAAGTGTTGTAAAAATAAAGATAGGAGCAAAAAATTAATAATACAAAAATAATATATAGAAAACAAGCATTAATGTGACAAAGAGAGAGAACTTTAAGTATTGTAGAGAAAAGGAAAAGGTTACTAAAAAAATAAATATAAAAAATAGAGAGCAAGCATTAATGTGACAAAAGGGGAAGAATTTTAAGTGTTATATAGATAGAAGATAGATAGATAGATAGATAGAAGATAGAAGATTGTGTGGATGGAAAAGAAAGTAAAGGAATGAATTTTACGTATGTTGTTTGGGTACGAGAGGAAAGGAAAAGAAAATTGAAATTAAATGTAATAAATAAGTTATAAGAATAGTATCATATATGACATCAAGAGATAAAAATAAAAATAATATATATATATACATAAGATTCTCTATAAAAATAATTGAGTACAATGAGGACCAATGTTCTTCTTTGATGTATCAAAATGTGAAACGAAAGTAAATGTACTACAAAAATAATTTATGACTTACATAATAAATGATTTATGAAATAAATTCACCTTTAACTTATTCACCTTAATTACTTGACTATGCAAAGTTTTAATAATGTAATATACAAGTGAATTTAATTTACTTTATAAGGCTAAAAACTGACATGTTTATAAAAAAAGGTATAAATCATTCAAAAAATTACCAATGTAAATCTGAGTTCAGTATATTAAATAAATGATTTAGACCATACTAAATATGATATACATAAAGTTTAATATCATATATAATCAATATATTATACTTCTAAACCTGAAGTAGTTAAGGGCAGTTTCGTCAATACGTACTTTTAAACCACTCATCCTCTTTTTAATTAAGTGATTTATTATGATGATTTTTTATCCATTTATATATAATAGATTACAATTACCCATTCAACCTGAAGCAGTTAAGGGCAGTTTCGTCAATACGTACTTTTAAACCACTCATCCTTTTTTTAATTAAGTGATTTATTATGATGATTTTCTATCCATTTATATATAATAGATTACAATTACCCATTCAACTAGATAAGAGAATATCTACACTAATTTTCTAAATAAAATAATATTTTATAAACCACTCACCCTATTTTAAATAACTGACTTTTATACTAATTTTCTATCCATTTATATGTAACTTATATTTAATAAGTTACAAGTACATATTTACTTGGTAGTTCATATCTTGATTTTCTAAATAAAATATAAAATCTTAAAAATGAATAAACATATCAAACAGTATGGTATCTTGATTAATTAACCGTAGAGACACTCTATTTATGTGCATCATGTTCCATAAAAACGGATATGATATTAATTGCAATTTGCCTTCGGGCATTTAGTCAAGCGGTTAAGCCTCCAAGGGTAGTACCCAAAGGTCACCGGTTCGACTCTCATGAGCAGCGCCCTCAACCAAAAAAGAGCATTATATCTATATGCTTAGAAGTTCGTAAGATTTTTACCCTCTTTTTTTTGGTAGAATAAGATTTTTTTACCCTTTAATATAAATTCTTTTGTTAATATGTATTAAGATAGATTTATTTTTAGGGTAATCATGTCATCTATACTACCTATAGTATAAAGCGGAGACAATGTCTTCACAAAAAGTTGCGCCACATGTCATTTCGATAATAGAATAATCAGCTGGACCCTCCTTTATACAGATTAGGTAGTTAGAATCTTATATAATCTTATCCCGTAAAAATTACTTAAAAATTACCAAAATCCCGAAAAGTATGAATTCTATCCTACCAAGAATTAGTTGTAATTAATCTTCTCATAAATATTATTATTTAATAAAACGTGATATTTATCGTAAAGTAATTTTTGAACAAATCCAACTTATTTATATTATGAGTTGATTTACTATTGGTAAAAAAAAACTAATCACAATACGAACATAAATATATAATATTCTATAATTTTAACGTGATCATTTACATTACATATCTGTATTAAATTGGGTTAATAGTCGTTTTAACCCGTACGGGGGTTAAACTAGTTCTTGATCTAATTTTCCTATCATCGAACATTCGAACACAATTTGCATTTTGCATGTGTATTGTATATGATCACTTATTTTCCTTTGAAAGAGTTTTGTGTATGATTGATCAATTTAAAAATACATAATATTTCTATCTTGGCTTAATGAGTCAATGATATAAGTATTTTAAATAGAATTGAATAATAGATTTATTCAATTACATATCTATACTTAATTTAAAATTTAAAATCAAAAAATCAAAACAATATCTTTTCCAAATTAAAATTGATATATTAAAATTAATATATTAAAATTAATATTATGGATTATGGATATTAGGGTGATTAGTATTACATATCTATACTTAATTACATATCTATATTGATATATTAAAATTGTTTACAAATTCAATTAATATTTTTAACACGCAAATATTTAATTACACAAATTATTTTTTAATTTCTTAATACTAAATGTGGATATTTATCATGATAATCCGAAATATCGAATGTGTATGGAGATGACTTTACAATTGAAAATTTTATAAAAAAGTTATCTATGTATCAAGAATAAAACTATCAAGTAAGTCCTTTGCTAAGTCGGTTATTTTGATTTTGGATTATGTACAAGGTTGAGATATCATATATGGAGAATAAACCTATTGATAGGGTCTATTTGGTAGGTTGATCATTTTGAGTTTGAATTGAGTACAAGTTTGGACCGTTAGAATAAACGATAAGTTTTATAGGTTGGTCATTTGAGCTTGGATTGAGTATAAGAATGTTATGTTATATGTAGAGAATAAACCCATTTATGGGTCAATTTTGTACATTGGTCATTTTGAATTCGGACTGAGTACAAGTTTGTGCTATTATATATGGAAAATAAAGCTATCAGCATGATAGGTTCGGTAGGTTAGCCATTTTAAGTTCGGATTGAGTACAAGTTTAAGATGTATATATAGAGAGTATATCCATTAATAAAGTCGGATCGATATGTTTTTCATTTGAATTCAGATTCAGTACAAGTTTATGTCAATTGGAATTGGATAGGGTCAGTTTGGTTAGAAATTGAGTATAAGTATATGTCATTCAAATTAATCAATTAACCGCTTCTAAATGTTATAGTTTTCATGATACTTACCGGATTGAAATATATTATGTATTGAATTGTTCTTAATACTTATAACATATGTAAATCAATTTATTCTAAATTTATTGGCAAAATTTGAGACAAGGCCGGGGTTATAACTAGTTTGACAATTAAAAGGGTGAGCTTATCCTCTAGCTTTAATTAAAAAAACCGCCTATTTTTTTTCCTGCGACCAACACGTCTCTAGCCCAACACTGAAAATGGAAGCAAATAAAGTAAGACAAAGTGCGACACTCTTCCTCCCACTCTCATCTTCTCCACTCCCTTCTTCTCGTTTTCTCCGTTTCCCCCACGAATTCTTCTTCGCTCGTGGACGATCAACCGTCCATCCTCTCTCTCTCAATTCATCCTCCCCATGCGATTCACCTTCCTCGATCACTCAGCGGTAAGCCTGATTTCTAGTTCCGACGATCGAATTTGTAATTGGCGTTTTCAAATTGTTTTTCATTCTTAGGGTTTGGAATTTGTGGATTTTGGTGCAAATCAAGCAACAGAAAACGAATCTAAGCTTAATCATTTAGATTAGCCATTCATTCATGAGAACAACGAGAAAACGAGAGCAAGCTGCTGAAAATGCAAACTCTCTCTACAATGTTCTAAAAGACTGAAGAAGCAGGAAAAAGAGTTTTATAAGGCCGGTTCACACACAAACCGGACACTTAATTATTACAAGCAAAACCGGGAAGAATCGGCTAAAATAGCAAACCAACATTCCCGCCTATAATATGGACATAGCCCTCAGTTTGCAGACGAGCAAGTCCCACGCCTTTTTCTTCTTGGCTCCGACTTGACCATCCTGTGAGAAAGTCATCTCCATAGAATTGATTTTGGCTTCTTATATGTAGGAATTCGGTTTGGAATTGTGTGAGGGGTGAAAAATTGGTTTCTAAAATGTCTAATGAGAAAGGAGGGGGTGTTGGTGTGAAATCAGGGAGTATGATCCATCAATCGATACTCGAACAAGGTGTTTTCCGGTTCGATTGTTCGTCTGATGATCGAGACTCGGCGTTTCCAAGTCTGTCTTTTGTTGATTGCAAACTCCGGGAGTCTTCTATAAATAGCAATGCCGTTCCTTTGCATGTCCCTAATTTTGAAATGAGTTTGGAGCACCAGACTGTTACTCTTGTGGTTAGTCCAGAATTGTTTTTTTTTCTGGAATTAAGCTTTAAGTTGAAGTGGTGGTCATGTTGTGAAATCAATTTTGGTATGCAGCTTCCTTCAGGCACAAATTTTTATGGAACCGGAGAAGCAAGCGGGTCGCTTGAGAGAACAGGGAAGAGGGTGAGACCATCTTTTGCTGTTAGAAGTTATGCATTGTGTATTATCATCTGTTTTTTTCTTGTAATTGTGGTTTAAAAAACGTTGGATTTGGTTAGATATTCACCTGGAACTCGGATGCTTGGGGTTATGGCTCTGGAACTACAAGCCTTTATCAGTCTCATCCATGTGTTCTAGCTCTTCTTCCTAGTGGAGAAGCTTTGGGTGTTCTTGCTGATACAACTAAGCGTTGTGAGGTACTAATATTTGTGATTTTTCTATGCGTAACACTGTGCATTATATCCAATGATGAATATGTTGTTTGTTGGGTTATGTTCAGATTGATTTGCGCAATGAATCAACTATAAAATTTGTGGCGGAATCGTCCTATCCAGTTATCACATTCGGGCCTTTTGCTTCCCCTAATGATGTACTCGTTTCGCTGTCCCATGCTACTGGTAACAAGTTGTTTTAACTTCTAAGCATGATATGTGCATTCCTCTCTAACTATGGTTTTATTTGGTGATTTTGAATGCATTAAGTGCTGATGATTTTGTAATCAGGAACTGTGTTTATGCCTCCGAAGTGGGCACTGGGTTATCAGCAATGTCGCTGGAGCTATATGTCCGACAAGCGAGTTTTGGAGGTCAGCGCCTTTCATGTTTTTTTATTTTATTTTCAAACTTGTAAATTTCCGGTTAATAACAGTTTCTTATTTTATCATGGTTTAAGTTTCCATTACATTGTGTGCTGTTTGGACCCTGCAGGTTGCTAAAACATTCCGTGACAAGGACATACCTTGTGATGTCATATGGATGGACATTGACTACATGGACGGTTTTCGATGCTTTACATTTGACAGCGTACGTTTACTGGCTTAGTGCTGTCTGTGTAGACAAAAATCCCTAGCATGGAACTGCAAACTGCACAATTCGTTATGCAAAAGCACTCTTCAGTGCAGACAAAATGCGAAATAAACCCTGTATTACAACCTGGCATAAATTTGGTTGAGTCTTATGCTGTATTAATCTAGCTCTCAAGTTAGCAAGGCTCTGAAATAGGAAGGTGGAAGAACTTAAATTGAGCTACATTGCTTAACTATAGTAACATGTATTAACAGGAAGGTGGAAGAACTTAAATTGAGCTACATTGCTTAACTGCACTACTTGTCTCTTTTCAGGAGCGTTTCCCTGATCCAAAATCACTTGTGAAAGATCTTCACTCGATTGGTGTCAAAGCCATTTGGATGCTTGATCCTGGGATGAAAGCTGAAAAGGGTTATTTTGTCTATGATTCTGGTTCTGAAACCGGGGTTTGGGTTCAATCAGCAGATGGGAAGCCTTTTATCGGTATATATTACTCTTGGTTATTTTTGTTTATTGGTCACCATTGTTATACATAATGCATGTACATTGTTTGTTTGTTAATTGCATGCTAAAAAAGCTGTGCTGTTTTACTTTCAGGGGAGGTGTGGCCTGGCCCTTGTGCTTTTCCTGATTTCACACAATCAAAAGTCCGCTCTTGGTGGGCTAATTTGGTGAAAGATTTTGTTTCTAATGGCGTCGATGGTATATGGAATGATATGAATGAACCATCTGTTTTCAAGGTAATTTCTTTCACATTTTTGTGATCTATATGCCTGCCTGATTTATACGTGATTGTTGTTAATAATGTTCATGAAATCTTGTAGGTCGTCACAAAAACAATGCCAGAGAACAATGTCCATCTCGGCGATCCTGAGTTTGGAGGCCGCCAAAATCACTCTCACTACCACAACGTACAGCTGCTCATCATAACTTTTGCTTCGGTTCTATGTTTATGAATATATTGGATTAATACTTCTATGATTGTAGGTCTATGGAATGTTGATGGCTAGATCAACCCACGAAGGCATGAAATTAGCTAGTGCGAACAAGCGCCCTTCTGTTCTCACTCGAGCTGGATTCATAGGTAGCCAAAGGTATGCTGCTACATGGACCGGCGATAATCTTTCGACCTGGGAACATCTTCATATGAGTATCTCTATGGTACTTCAACTGGTAAGTAGCGAATGAATCATATGCATTAATAATACCAATGAAGATTGTTATTGTTAACTTGTGATGTTTTTGTGATGGATAATCAGAGTCTCAGCGGGCAACCTCTTTCAGGCCCAGACATTGGTGGATTTGCTGGTAATGCTACTCCAAGGCTATTTGCTAGGTGGATGGGAATTGGAGCCTTATTTCCGTTTTCTCGTGGGCATTCTGAACAGGATACCATTGATCACGAGCCGTGGTCTTTTGGAGCTGAGTGTTGAAGAGTAAAATTTCATGAAATTCATGGGCATATTTTAGAAAATCAAATACCATCTTTTAAGGTGAATTTTTGATTTTCAGAAAATAAGCTAAAATTTGATCATGGGAAAGATAAGCCTTTTAATGTTTATCATTAAGGCCCAAATCATGGTATTAAGCAAAACCACCGAATGATGAAAACCCAAATCTATAAGATGGTTTTATTGTTTTGGATCAAGAAGAAAAAAAAAAAGGAGAAAGAAAACAAAAGTTTTTTTAAATGTGTGTGGAAACGTGGAAGTTATCCATGTTTAACTTCCTAATGGGTGGTTAATTAGTAACTTCCCACAATCTTTCACACAATAAGGAGGCATTTACGTAAGGAGGTATTTTTTTTTCTTCTTCATGATCGGCACAAGCAAAAGCTGTGAGAAAAAAAATCCAAAGGTAGTTTGCCTCCTCCTACTTTCTTCCTCGTTCAAAAACGTCATTTTTAAGAGTCTTAAATCCTTAAAGATGGGATCAAGTGGAGCGTACTCTCTTGGAAGATTTCAAGACGTTCTTGAGAGCCTAATTAGGATCTCATATGGCTTGGATTGAGGAGAGTACTCCTTGTCGATCGAATTGGAACAAGAGTTCCTAAATCTCTTGATTAATCAATCAAGATCATCAATTAGCCTTAATCAAGGCTTTAAAGAATTAATTAATTCTTATGGATTCAAATAACCTTATTCAAGGTTTTCAAAGGGTTAATTAACCCCAAAATCATGAAAATGACCACATCTAAAAGAATACACCGTCAAGCTTTGTACAGAATGAACAACATAAAAAACAAAGAGGGGCTCAATGCTGTATCAATTGATAGCTTTAAAAATTCTGTACGTGTTAAAAATTAATCAGGGAAGTCAATCGCTACAAAAGAAAATGAAGAAAACGCTCTCTATTGCCCCTCCCGTCCCCCACGACAACTTGCCCCTTTGCCCAAATAACCAAAAACCTAGTTTTGGATCCCAAGCAAAATCTGGCCTGTTCTTGTGTTCAATCCTCTTCCAAATTGTAAGCAATGATCAGAAAAGCTCTCCTAAGAGTGGATTTGGTGTGTTGGTTCACGAAATTCCGGATTCCTCTTTCCCTATTGAGAACGGCAAAACCGACAATCTGAGAGATTCGGTGGCCCGATGGAAGGCTATCGATCTCATGCTCCCTTATTCGGTGTATAGGGACTCCTACTCTATGAGGATGTGGATATTCATCAAAGAGCCAGAATCAAAGAAGAGGCAAGGGCTTGTGAGATCCGAGCACTATGGCGTACTGTGTACATGGAGGGTTTCGGAGGCAGAGTGGCGGCGTCCCTCTCAACGGGATTTCGGGAGGTATTCTTCTCAAACAGAAATCTGGAGAGTTTATTACTCTCCCCGAAGGAACGATACCAGAACAGGCCGTCCAACCACCCCCGCTAGGTTGTCTCGCTCCTCCTTTAATTGTGTGTTTTGTATTTATCTTGATCGATTGTGTATGTGTGCTAAGTATGGCTATATATATGGTTGTTTGGGTTTGCTGAATGGCTACTCCTGCATACTCGTTCATCTCTTAAACCTTCAAACCCCCTTTACTGTCTGTGTTGATACCATGGAAATAGAGAAACATACTTTCAAGAAGTTGCTTTGTTCAGACCAGGATTGCTCTAAAGACCAAGTTGATAAAGAAAACCATAAAGAAACCTCAGCCAACTCGTCTACCATAGCCATGGAGGCTTTAAAGGGTAGAAAGCATAATAGATCTAGTTCATATGTGAAAACTTTGAATACTATAAGTTGTCCAATAGTTGAGTGTATTACAATGAAAAACTGGCTCTGGAGCATCACAATTTTTTTGAACGCAGGCTATCAGCTACAGGCTTGCAAATACTTCAAGAGAACACAAGCTAGAAGGTCGATCATCATATTAAAGTGCTGCTGCACATACAGGCTTATAGTTGCTGAATTGGAATGGAGGTATTGCAATGATAGCAAAATAAACTTCCCAATCTGGCTTGAAAATTGGGGTAAGCTTAGGAGCCTGTGTGTCAGTTTTGTAAAAATTAAGCTGAATCTTAAATGTATTGAGGCTGTTGAAACTAAAGAGCATAAAGATAGCTTGAACTGGCCCTATGAATGTAGATACAAGTCTGGCTGGAATCTTAAATGTATTGTGGTCATGAAAATCAGCATGAGTGTACAAATATACTCTCATATTGGTAACAAGTCTGGCTGGAATTTGACTGGTTTTGAAGGGAGTCTTAATTATTCAGGTTGTGATATTAAATGCTTGAAAATGGATCTTTGTATCCCAATTGACTGTGTGTATCCCAATTGCTATGAATCTTTGTTTGTGCATGAAGTGTGCATCTATAAATATACTTGTTCGGTTTGGAAATTTGGGAACATTTATCTACTCGTCATTCTCCTTAAATCTAAAGCTTTTATTTTTGTCTGCACTGAAGTTGAAAATTCCAATACTATGGAAAAAGATAATCTTACTTTTAAGAAAGTGCTATGTTCTAATTATGTTTACAACACGTGGATTGTTGACGTTAGTGTGAATAAGCAAAAGTATATATTTACTAATGATATCTTTTCTCAAATGTGGGTTTGTACTGATCGTTTGCAAGTAAAGGGATTTGTCTATGGGGCTACGAAGAAAAACAGCCATGCCTTTAAAAAGGTATTCTGTTGTGAGGTCTTGCGCTTTACAGATCAATCCCTTAAGGGTAATGCTAAAGACAACGGTAAAGAAACCTCTACCATGGCCTATGAGGCCTTAAAGGGTAGTGTCTCTAAAGGGCCTGCTGAAGCTGGCTCTTATGGAGCTAAGAAACATAAAGAGAAGAGTAACTCAAGTAGAAGGACAAATAAGGTTGAACTTATAAGAAAAGGCGACACCCAACTCTATGGAGTTGTAAGACCACGAATAAAATTTAGAGCCAAATGAAAGTCGCGTTTTGGAATAGTAGAGGGATAGGTAGAAAGTCGTTTTGGCCAGAAATTGACTCATTTTGTAAAATTGAACGTATCCAGATATTAGCAATTGCAGAAACTAAAACAGATAAATTGCCAAGTGACCAAACATGGAGACGTGCAGGGTTTGATAATATTGTGTGGTCCCCTGCTGAAGGAAGGGCAGGTGGTATCTGTGTGTTGTGGAAAGAACACCAACTCAATAGTGAATATGTGGAAATCTTGGTTCACAAAGCTAGGTACATTATATTGAAATATGTAAACCACCTCACAGGATATACTTTGGCGTTGTGTTTTGTATATGCACCCCCGAATGAAAACCAAAAGGATGAATTCTGGCTTGAATTTTCAAATTGCCTTAATGACACTCACCTCCCTGTTATTGTGTTAGGTGACTTGAACGAAATCCAAGAGTACGCAGATAAAAAGGGTGGTAATGCCCCTACGGTTAGTAGGTTTGAACGTATAAGAAATTTTAAAGACGATTGCGATTTGCGAGACATACCAACAACGGGAAATAAGTTTACATGGAGAAAGAACAAGACAGAGGTTGATAACATGTATGAAAAATTGGATAGAGTTCTTGTTAGTGAGAACATTCTTCAGTGGTTTCCAGATATCCGAACACATAATCACGCATTTACATCATCTGATCACTGTAAAATTTCGATAGAACTTATGAACGGGCAATTAATTAAGGCGGCTCCATTTAAGATGGAGAAAATGTGGTTAATGAGAAAAGATTACCGAAATGTAGTAAAACAAGCATGGAGGGCGAGCTTTCAAGGGTCCTTCATGTTCCAGCTAATGAAAAAAACTCGAATATTAAAAGAACATACAAGACAGTGGAAACGTAGAACATTTGGAAACACTTTTGAACAACTCAAGGAAATTGAGGACACATTGCTTGATCTGCAGAAGCAGATAATTGTGAGCCCACAACCAGCCCTTATACAGAAGCAACTCCGTTTCCTTAGGAAAAAAGAATGTATACTACAGTCTCACAAAACATATTGGAAACAAAGGGCAAAGACAAAACATGTCAAATTGTCTGACTCTAACTCAGGATATTTTCACAAGATAGCTACTGGAAGGCGCAACCATAAAGTGATAAAAACGATCGTCGCAAATGATGGAACGCATATAATGGGTGAAGATAACATCTGTCGAGAAATTAGAAATGATTTTCGTAGACGATACTCTAAAGAACAAATTAACAATTCAGTACTTGAGCAATACCTCTCCCTTATAGAAAATGAAATATCAACTGAAGACAATGTGTACCTCACGAAACAGGTAACTAATGAAGAAATAAAGGTGGCAGTCTTTCAAATTGGTTCAGATAAGTCTCCAGGACCAGATGGTATGACAGCGGAATTCTACAAGAAATATTGGGACATTGTGGGCCCAAGTGTAATCAAGGCAGTGAAAGGTTTCTTCCACTCTGGAAAAATGTTGAAACAAAGCAACCACACCTTTATATCACTTCTCCCGAAAAATGACAACCCTTCGACAACAAACGACTTTCGGCCCATTAGCTTGTGCACGACGATTTATAAAACAATAGCAAAAATATTGACAAAGAGATTAAAAAGGGTAATGCCTAAAATCATTCACCCCTTGCAAGGAGCGTTTGTGGCAGGACGGGCAATACAAGACAATGTTCTCATTGCTCATGAAATTTTTCACTCATTCAGAGGAAGCCAGGCAAAAGATGGTTGGATGGCTGTTAAACTAGATATGGAAAAAGCGTATGATAGGGTAGACTGGTCTTATCTATTCCAGGTGCTTATAAGGTTCGGTTTTGATGAGAAATTTGTAGAATGGATTCGTCAGTATGTATGTATAGTATCTTTCTCAATACTAGTTAACAGTGGACCCACCGTCCCATTCACTCCCGAACGAGGGATTAGACAAGGCGACCCGCTGTCGCCGTATCTTTTCGTGATCGGAGCAGAAATTCTGGCACGAAAACTGCAAAAGGTAAGCGAAAGCCCAAAACCATTAATTGGATTCCCAGTATCTAGAGGTGGAATGAGGATACCATTCCTAGCCTTTGCGGATGACATGATAATATTTGCAAAAGGAACCCAGAATGCTTGTAACTTAATGAAAAGCATTGTCGAGGAATATTGTGCAGCTACAGGTCAAAAAGTGAACTACCACAAATCAGCATTTCACACCTCAAAGAAAGTTGGAAATCAGCAGAAACAGAGTATTAAGCAGGCATTAGGAATTAACACAATGACAAATTTAGAAAAGTATCTCGGATGTCCGATCATTAATGGCAAAGTCAACAAAGAAATATTCCAAGATACCATAGGAAATGCACAACGACAATTATCAAAATGGAAAGCTAGTACATTATCTCAGGAAGGTAGAGCAGTTCTAATAAGAGCAAATCTGGCTACAAAACCTAATTACTTGATGCAAAGTTTTATGTTACCCAAAAACGTGCACGATGAAATTGATGCGATCAACAGAACTTTCTTCTGGAATAAGGATAGACAATATAAACCCCTAGTGGGTTGGGAAAGAATATGTAAACCAAAGGCATATGGAGGCCTAGGGATAAGGAAAGCGACGGATATGAACAAGGCCTTGCAGATGAAATTGTTGTGGAAAATTCTCATAGAACATGATAATGTATGGGTTAGAGTAGTGAAAGAAAAATATCTGCGCAGAAACACGCTTGCAGAATATAAGATTAAATCTAACACATCATGGCAATGGAAACAATTGATTAAACTCAAGCCGGAATTTGAAAAAGGCCTCAAATGGCAAATAGGGAACGGAAAGTCAGTCAAATTCTGGACTGATAATTGGGTGATGCAAGAGCCGTTGGAGAAATTCGTAAATAGAAATGCTATAGAGAATACTGCTGTTAAAGTGGAACAATTTATCTCATCGAACAGAGAATGGAAAATAGATGTGTTGCATAGAACTATCCCTACAGAATTAGTAGAAAAAATCTTAATGATACCCATCCCGCATAATGAGATAGAAGATAAACTTATATGGGCACCGAGCAAAAATGGATGGTTTTCAACAGAGTCGGCAGTAAGTCTAGTAACAAAGGAGGACGGGATGAGCCCGAGTCCGAATGATTGGATATGGAAATTGGACATCTACCCAAAGGTAAAGAATTTCTTATGGAAAATTGATATGAATGGACTCCCAACGAAACAAAGGCTCTATGAAAAACATGTAGCGATCCCGTAAGGATGCCCAATGTGTAATGGTACCAATGAGGATTCAATTCACTTAATGATAAGCTGCCCACACACGCTAGGGGTTGTAAAGAGCATAAATGTAACCACTGAACGAACAATTAGGACATATACTCCTCCACAACAAGACCCGAGGAAAGTATTAAATGATATTAAAGGGAGACTAGGGAAGACAGATTTTATTGAGCTGGCAGTAACCTGGTGGAGCATATGGCATCAACGAAACAAGATAATCTTTCAAACAACGCATAGTGACTTAATCCAAGACTTAAACTTATACATCCGTGCACAATTGAAACAATGGGAGCGAGCAAAGAGGTGGCAAGAGGATGAAGAACAAGTACAAGAAATGACGGATCGAAAACAAGCAACCACACGAAAGAAAATAAATAAATGGAAAAAACCTAAACCTCAATTTGTAAAACTGAATTTTGATGGATCTAAGATAAGCAATGGGAATACTGCGGGAGGATCGATTATTAGGGATGAAAATGGAAATCTGATAACAGGAACCGTAAGAATATTTGGCAAAGTATCAATTCTGATGGCTGAAACTCTAGCATTATGGGATGGAATACTAAAGGCTAAACAAACCAATATCCGGAAAATTGAAATTGAAGGGGACAATGTAACGGTTATTAAAGCCGTCAAAGGCTTAATTAAGTGTCCATGGGAAATTGAAAGGATTGTAACTGATATTCTCGTATCCTTGCAAGGATTCGAGTCAGTCCAAATTTCACATGAGGGTAGGCAATGTAATGCTGTGGCCGATAAAATTGCTAATTTGGGCCACAGTCACTCATGGGATGTAATTTCGAAACACCAAGAGCTTTTAGCTCTCATCCAACTGGATGCTCTAGGATTCCCACCCTAAGAGGGATCTTAATTCTCACCAGTTCAAAAAAAAAAAAAAAAAATCAGGGAAGTCAATCACTTATATGCCATCATGGCCATGTGCAAATTAATAACCTTAACTGATCATATTCATCAAAAAAAAAATGATTGTGATCAACTGGGTTATTGGGTCCATGCACGTACATATAATACATACGTGTGTGAAGTAAACCCAAATCATATAAATTTAACTGTAAAGTTAGATCAAGTTAATTAACTTGTTTGGTTACAAGAAAATTTTAATCACTCAAGTTATAAACAAATTAACATACTTATTAAGAACTACAAGTGATTTGATCCCTTCTTAAAAAGGGTATGTAGGACGCTTGATATAAAGCTGATTAAGGCTCGTCGAGTTCAATCACACCCCAAATTTAACATTTTTTTTAAAAGAACTACGTAGACTTGATTCCGTATAAAACGGATACGTAGGAAGTTCGACACCAAATTCAAATGGATATCGAATTCAGTTACAAACTCTAAATCAAATCAAAGTTCAAGAACTACGTATAGATTTGATCCCTTTCAAAAGGGTACGTAGGAAATTCGACATAAACTAATTTGTTTGTCGAGTTCAATCACAATCCCAAATCAAATTTTTATGAAGAACTACGTAAAGACTTGACGCCCACAAAAGGGCTACGTAGGTAACTCGATAAAATATATCGAGCTCAGTCGCATGTCCCAAATTAAATCTAATTAAAAAAATACGCACTAAAAATTTTGTGCACGCCAAATGCGAAAGATTAGACAACCCTTCCTAGAAGGTGTGTTTGATCTCATCCGCGTCACGCAGATGATAACAGGACCGAGCCTAGGCAACCCTTCCTAGAAGGTGGGTCTGGTCTCGTTCCTCTGATGCGTGAAAACTCACACACACACACTAAACATACAAAATACAAAGTACATCGAACTACATGAGGGTTGATTCTCCTTAAGGAGATATATAGGCAACCCGTTAAAATGCGGGTGCAGCCCAAATCTTAAAACAAACCAAATAATTTGTATTTGTACAACTTTTAATCAAAAGGGTAACAAGAAAGGGTCGAACTCAAATTTTAAAATCAAATAAAATATGTTTTGTGATTTTTATATATTTTTACTCAACACTGAGGTTTGTTGCTGTTATCAATTGTTCTCAATCAGTAACGTTGAGTGGTAGAATCTGTCTTCTAATATTCTTGAACATCTAACTGTGGTTTTAGTGTGAGGATGTTTGTCGCCTAGCCTTGAAGAGGCGTTACCGTCTTTTGCCACACACGTACACTCTGTTCTACTTGGCTCATGTAACCGGCTCACCTGTAGCTAGTCCAACGTTTTTCACTGGTATGAAGTTTCTTATAACATTTGCTTGATGGTAACATCTTTCTATGACAGTGCTAATAAATGTGTTTTTACTTCCTCAGATCCAACCAATCCTGGCCTACGCAAGGCCGAAGATTCCTTCTTGTTGGGACCACTTCTAGTATATACTCCCTCCGTTCTCTTAAGTTTGTCCAAAAGCATTTTGGGCACAGTTATTTATGCAATGAAGAAGATGGAGTGAAAAGGGGATTTATAGTGTCAAATCAGTCAAAAAAGTGTATATTATGGTGTTATTTTGTTGAGGTGCAAGAGAGATAATGTAATAAAGTAGTAAGGAAAGAGAAATGAAGATGAAAGAGGTTGTAAAAGTGGGTAAAATGTGCGGTTGTTTAGGGGTAATAATGTAAATGTGATGTGATATAAATGGAAAGAAATTAAAAGGTAGATAATCTTATGAAAACACCCAAAATGAAAATATGGACAATCTTAAGAGAACAGAGGGAGTACAAGGTTTTGGATTCAATCTTCTCACACCATATTGATGGAATTGGGAACCGCTTTCCCATATACTGTATCAGATCTACCATATGTTTTCTTTTTTCGCGCTTTTCGTGTCTTACGCTGCTCTTTAAACAAACAAATTTTCTTATAAGTTTATAATGCAAACAAAAGTCCGGTGCAAGTGTTTTCTAGGAAGTAAAAGTTGTACTCCCTCCGTTTCACAATAAGTGTCGTTTTAGCACTTAAAGTTTGTTTCATAATATGTGTCGTTTTAGGTTTTCAAAGTGATTTATTAGAGGTAATAATGGTAATTTTTATTGGAATGTGTATTTGTTGACTAAAGTTGCTCATTCATTGGCCAAAAAAATGTAATGAGTGGTAAGATTAAGAAAAAGTTGTAAGTTTTAAAGTGAATGATTGCTTTTCTTAAAAACTGTGTTGAGAGCTAAAACGACACTTATTATGAAACGGAGGGAGTATTTATTATCTAATGCTGTCTTGATTTTCTTACAGTACAAAGGCTGACAAGGGAATACACCAAATACAACCACAGTTGCCAAAGGGCATTTGGTTAAACTTTGATTTTGATGATTCACATCCGGTATATGGCTAATCGGCTATCAACTTTTCTAATTTTCAGTTTTGTTCTTGTAACATCCAATTATTGAATTTCCTTATTTGTTTTGTCATATATTAGGATTTACCTTTACTCTATTTGCAAGGAGGGTCAATTATCCCCTTGGGTCATCCATATCTACATAGTGGGGCAGGAAACTCAACAGATGATCTAACACTTCTTGTGGCCTTAGATGAACAAGGTTTATATTAGATCTCTTGACATCTCTGTGTGATTACCTTTGAAGACGACGGTGATGGTAGCTAATCAGACATTATTTCAGAAAATGATTTGCAGGAAAAGCTAGAGGTGTACTCTTTGAAGACGACGGTGATGGGTATGAGTTCGCCAATGGTGGATATCTATTGACACACTATGAAGCTGAGCTTCATTCTTCAGTTGTTACTGTAAAGGTTTCTAGAACCGACGGTTCGTGGAAAAGACCAAAGCGTCGACTGCATATACAGCTATTGCTTGGAGGATATGCCATGGTCAGACGTCTTGAACGATTTCCGCCACCACCTCATCTGAGTTTGATGGTTTTTAAATCAAACCTCTGATGTACTATGAAAATTTACAGATTGATGCTTGGGGCACTGATGGAGAAGCTCTACAAATTAACATGCCTCCTGATCATGAAGTGTCTAAGTTGGTATCACAATGTTCTGAAAAGCAGAGGACTCGATTAGGTTGCATTTTAACTTTGCTAGTGTCTTTTGTATTATCTGAATGCCATGGCTTTTGATCAGGCTCTAATCCGGTTCTGTTGTAACTCGTAAGTGCAGAAACCACAAAGCTGATACCAGATGCTGAGGATGCACCAGGGAAGAAAGGCTCTGAACTTTCAAATACGCCGGTTGAGGTGAAAAGTGGCGATTGGTGTCTCAAAGTGGTTCCTTGGATTGGAGGTAGAATTATTTCAATGGAGCACCTCCCTACTGGTACGTCTCAATTTTATTGATAATTTCTCAATTTTATTGATAATTTCTCGTGTAAAAAGTTCTTTACTGGTTTCAAGTAATCGGAAAGCCAGTAAAAAGCATTCGTATGATATACTTGTTTTTGTGGTGATAAATAGGGACTCAGTGGCTTCATAGCAGAGTTGAAATCAATGGTTATGAGGAGTACAGTGGTACTGACTACAGGTCAGCTGGATGCACTGAAGAGTATACTGTCATAAGGTCAGTTTTTTCCCCCCATATGTGAGTATGCTAGTTTGCTAGGTGCCTGGATTTGACTTGGTTGAGAGATGTTTGATGTTTAACATGCTTGAGCTTAGGCGAGATCTTGCGCAAGCTGGAGAAGAGGAATCTCTCATATTAGAAGGTGATACTGGGGGTGGACTAGTACTTGAAAGGCAAATATCTGTTCCGAAGGACAAACGCAACATTGTGAGGATTGAGTCTGCTATTGTCGCGAGGACAGTCGGTGCTGGTTCAGGAGGTTATTCTAGGTAACTACCTCTCATGATGCTTACATTTCCATCTTGTTAATCTGCACTAACTCTGCACTAACTTGTGGTATTTTTTGTTAGGCTTGTATGTTTGAGGGTTCATCCCACTTTCATCATCCTGAACCCAGCGGAATCGTTCGTGTCGTTCACGTCCATCGATGGATCTAAACATGAGGTTAGGCCAGACTCCGGTGAACTGGCTCTTGAAGGCGATGCTAGGCCAAATGGTAATTATCTCTTATCTTTCAGCAATACAAACCATGACAAGCATTAGTAATGTTCTTCCAATTCCATGTGCAATACAAATCATGTCAGGTGAATGGATGCTGGTTGATAAATGCCTTGGGGTGAGCCTAGTCAACAGGTTCGACGTCAAAGAAGCTCACAAGTGTCTCATCCACTGGGGGACGGGGAACGTCAACCTGGAGCTATGGTCCGAACAGAGGCCCGTATCAAACGAATCGCCTCTCAAGGTATCCCATGAGTATCAGGTGACAACGGTTTAAGAGGCCTTTGCATTGTCAATCTCCTAGTTGATGGCGTTGAATAAGGTATAATAAGGAAGCTATTCTTGGCTTCCATCAAATCGCCAGGATGGAAAGGTCTCCAAGAAATTTGGAATAAGGAAAACTTTGTAGTATGGTATTAAGTGGAGTATTTGTATGGGCTTGACGTTATTTATGCCTTTGTTTACCAAAAAAATCATCAAATCCCTGATAATATATTAATAGTCATGAACCATTTTAGGTCACAGGTTATACACGAGTATAAAACGAGCCAGCAAACACAGGAATCCATATACTTGCATCTCAATTGGGAAGATAAATACAATGATGTTACAGGTAATGTGGTTTTTAACAGAATTTGAGCAAGGGTGGAGATGTTGCCACGTGTTTCAATCTCTTAAGCTTTCAAGTTGTTAGAAAATTCTGTTAGGAAAGTCGTTTGGCTTAAATAGCCACATTTCTCTGTAATTCATTTTTCATCCAGAACATTGGAACCTTCTCATTTCTCTCTCAAATAAGATCCATGGCTGACTGTTGGCGTTGTTTGTTGATTGTGTTGCTTGTTGATTGTGTTTCCAATTTCTATCAATCAATAGGTAAAGCGTTTGAGTTGTTGTTTGCTTGAGAACATTAGCTCAATTCTATCCTTCCAATTCCAATTTAGAAGAAATTACAGCTTTGCTGTAATATAGGTATCAGAGCCATTCGACTTGCGACCATGGCGGAAACCAGATCTCAGGCGAATTTTGACTTGCGACCATGGCGGAAACCAGATGTCAGGCGAATTTGCGGGAATCGTTGATGCACGAAGCAGAGGAAGCTGTTTCTTCCAAATTTGAGGTGTTGGAAGCTCGAATGCAGAAGATGGATGCGGAGCTCAAAGAGAATCTGGCGAATGTTTTTGAGGCGATCAAATTGATTTCACCTCCGGTGGGAACTGTGATTCAAAGTGCTCCAATTCAGGCTCTGAGTGTTCCAAATCCGGTCGCAAACACTGCAATTCCGGTGACCGGTGGGGAGAGCTCTTCTGCAAATCATCACAATCCTCCAAATTTTCAAGATCTAAATCGTAACAGGCAGGGATATTCAGGTATGACGCGTCTCTCCAAAATTGATTTTCCTAGATTCAATGGAGAAAAGGTTAAGGATTGGCTCTTCAAGATTGAGCAATTTTTCTTGATTGATAACACTTCTGTTGAGCTGAGAGTAGGATTGGCCTCGATTCATTTTGATGATAGAGCTGCCACTTGGCATCAGGCCTTAATGCAAACTGATGTAGGAAAGGCTTTGTCGTGGGATTGGATTAGGTATAAGGCCTTAATTCTGGAAATGTTTAATTGTGTGCGTAGTAATACCCATCATCTCGATCACGTCACTGTACGAAAAATCAAATTCTTCGTACTCGATACGCATTCAACCTTAAATTGAAATCCAATTTCAATTTCAATTTCAATTGAATTATCGATTTGACTCAATTATATCCGTCCAATTAATTAAAATCTCTATTTTAATCAAGCACAAAACCATTATCAGTTTCATTGATTTGAATCAAAATTTGCATCAAGAAAAACACCTAAATCTTTGATCCAATCAAGAGATGCTTAAGGCTCTGATACCACTGAAGGGTTTTAGATGCGTATAAGCGGAATTTCAGAAACAATTTCTTGCACCTAAACATGGATCTAAAGCATTCTTGATTAGAGACAAAATTAGGGTTAGTAGAATACCTCTTGATGCGTGATTAGGGTTCTTCCTTCGAGAGATAAAGCCTCAATTGTGACTTCTCTAATCAGTCCACACGAGCACGGGATCTGGATCTCCTTCGCTTTCGATTGCTAGATCGAAGTGCCAAAGACTAGAAGAAAAGTAGAGAAGAGAGCTTTTTCTGTTTTACGTAAAAGTTATGAAAACCCTTAGCTCTCTTCTTTCCTGTAAAGGCCTTATATATTTATTTCTCCAAATAAATATATTCTTTTCTTATTGGGCTGACTTTCAGCCCGTTGATCCAGCCCATCAACTCAATGTGTGTGACCTCATAGGACCCAATTATAATAGCTATGGATTAAACTATTTAAACCATTAATCGTAGTTGGTTTCTAGCAAAACACTACGACTCCTAAAATAACCGGATTGAATCTCTCTATCAACTGTCCTATTCCATGTTCGGTAATTGCAACTTTTATTAAAGGACACAATTCCTTCACTAGTCTTAATCCAGATTAGCCAAGTCATGTGTCCTTGCAAACATGGCTTAGTTCTATAGTTCTTGAGGCATAGCAAATGACAGATTTTTCTTCTTAAAGTATGAAATTGATGTTTACGGGCTGCTATGCTAACTTGCTAACTGGTCTTTTTGTTGTATATGGGCTACCAATTTGCTCCGATCTTCAAATGGGCAGGTATGCTATAGGAACAAACAAGTCGTATAGCTATGTACTTCAATTAGCCATCTCCCTAGGACAGCTTTATGGGACTGCTGTATATTTCGTAACGGCGTTTCTGGAGGGCGATCACTTTGCCGCAAATTCATACTACTACTATGCCTACTACGTAACCGCGAACGCTACATTGGTGGTCATACCAACACTTATTTCTATAAGATGCTGGAGGAAGATATGCGCTGCCATCGAACCTCAACGCAAAAGCAAGGTGAAAACTCGTTGATGTGTCGATTGCGGACGACTAAGAGTCTAAGGAGACAAGAAACTTTGGGACAAAGATTCTTCCTTTTCTGTTGATGTCCATTATACCTTGTAAGCTAATCTATACTGTCTATAGTATAAAGCGGAGACAAAGTCTTCACAAAAAATTACGCCGCGTGTCATATCTTTAATAAAATAATCAACCGGGCCCTTGCGTATATAAAAAAACACTAATCATAATAGAAAGATAAATATATATGATTTGATAATTTTAAAGAACATATAAAAAGATATCTAAAGAAAGATTTAAGATATAACACCTAGGAAGATCTATCATCTATAGGAAGATCTATCTAATTTATATATATATATATGTGAATTATTATTTAATAAAACATGACCTTTATCGTAAAAAAAATAGATATAGTCTAATTATTTATTCTTTAAAATTCGGACTTTTTCAAAGTTATAAAAAAAATGAAAACTCATAATTGTATTTTCCGATTTTATCTTAATCTTTATTAAATAATAATATTTACTAAATCATATTTATGTTAAATTGGGTTTATAATCACATTACCCGTACATGGTACTGGAGTTAAACTAGTTTTCGTATGTATTTGGATGTTGCTACGTGAATTGTGCTTTGTATTGGCCGTTAATAAAGTTCAGATGTATTAGGATGTTGCTATGTGAATTGTGCTTGGTTTTGAACGTTAATAAAGTTCATTTTTAATGTGTTGAGAAGTTTGATGCTACAAAACCGATAAATGGGGTAGGATGATTTCAATTTCAATTGTTGGATACTAACATATACTTGCAGGGAATTAAACAATGATCTAAACTTCTTAACGTAAAACTAGAACAAATTTTGATACGACCAAATTAATACGGTACAAAGAAAAAATTATTTGGTTGGGTGAAGTACGTGTATGATCCAGGGACGTTCCTAACATTTCTGAAGCCCTTAACAAAATATAAATTGATGGTCCTATATAGCCAAAATTATTACTTAGTATTTAAACATGATCATTTTGAACTTAGTTTGCTTCATTTTAACTATTAAATGTACTAATAAAAACAACACAATGTATGAACATAAAAATTCATGCTAATAGTCTTGACTTTTGAGCACACTTCAACAACAATCATCTTTCATCCCAAAGAAACAAAGCACGTAAATGTACAAACTCTTTGTGCCAGACATTAAAAAAATGATTAGGATCTTAAAAATTACCAAAAAAGATCTCAATGGAAATTTGAGTGTTTTACTGATACAATTACACACAAATAAATTAATTAAGCACCAAATTAGTGAATACTTATCAAATCCGTGAAACACCACCTAAGTTTACACTACTAGCAAGAACTAATTCAAGGACACACAAATTACTAAATCACCTTCGAGCAAAAAAATTACTAAATCACCACATTTGATCAAATTAGTCTAAAACACCCTTAAACTACACAAATCAACCAACTTTAAATCTAATAACTATAACTAATCAATTGATCAATTTAAATAAAATGTTCAGTACAATAAGTCCTACCAAAAGTAACAAATGAATCAACTACGATTGACAAAATTCCTTCAAAAAATCATATCCAAGAACAATAATGATGGTTCTGACTAAAAAATAAAAATAAAGTTGGGAGTCGTGATTATGAGAGTGAGAAATAGAGAAGGCGGAGAGTTATTGACAATTTGATACAGATAAATTTAATTTCATTTCTTAATTTCCTCTCTCTTTCTCTTTGCTCTCTAAATTTGCTTTCTCTTTCTCTCTAAAGAGATCTTTCAGTTTTGGTTAATTGATACGATAGAATATTTTTCTTTTATCTATCACCTTAATTAATAACAAATTATTTATGTATGGATCGAAATATATAATATTAACTTGGAGAACAAACCTGTGCTACGCATGAGACAAGTTCTTTCAAAAATTATTTGATCGTCCCCCCCCCCCTAAGCGTTTGATCTCCCCCCATCCAAGGACTCTTGTTTATTCCTATTTCCAACCCTAGTGCCCATTCCTATCGGATCCGGACCTAATCGAAATTAGTTTTAATAGCTTTAAGGATATATATTTACTGATCGATTAAAAATAGCTTGAATGATCGATTAAAAAGTTTTTACTTTATTTAAAAATATATATTTACTGATATAAATTTATTTCTCCTAAATATTTATAGAAATAAGTCAATTGTATAAATAAACCTATATATCTACCGATAAAACGGGTAACCCAGTTGAACTAAACACGTACTAACCCCAGACCTAAATCATTCCAAGAGAAAAACTGTATAATCTAAATTGGCCTAAACCTCGTGATAACCTTCTATAATGATGTAGAACTTATTTACATATATATATATATAACGCTCTGGTGAGATACCTATTATGGTGCTTCCTTAGGCATCCTATTAGCCATTGGATTAAATGGGATTAATGGTAGGAGATGATGGTGCATATTAGACACGATTTTGTGGGATTCTATGGGATGAAAAATCAACATTATTCCGGTTACCATAATTAAAAATAGCTCCTATAATGTAGGGATTTAGCAGCCTAATTTTCGAAAAAAATCTGGGGAGATCTTGTCCCAAAAATGGTTACACAAATCAAGGAAAACACATAATTTCCATAATGAAAAATCAAAAATTCGAGTAAAATATTCTGCTGAAATTACTCGCATTCGCATGCAACATTATACTAAACCCTAGTTTTTGAGTTGAAAAAGTAATGCCGAAGAGTTGAAAAAATAGTTGATTATACTAAAGTACAAACGAGTTGAAAAAGTAATGTTGCATAGTTGAAAAAGTAGTGTTATATAATTGAATAATAACATGCATGTTACTTTACAAGAAAATCCAATGTTGAATAGTTGAAAAAGTAGTGTTTTATAGTTGAAAAATAACAATCATGTTGCTTGACAAGGAAAATTGTTATTTAATAGTTGAAAAAGTAATGATGTACAGTTGAATAATAACAATCATGTTTATTTGACTTTGATTGACTTAAAAAGCAATTTCAATATATTGCAATGAATTTTTCATTATTGTGTCTAAAATAGAGTACATTAACAACGGGATTGCGTTCCCCTCCTTTAAGTATAAAAATATTTGAATTTTTCAAATTGTTGTATTGACATATTCATTAGATATGAATCATATCATAGAACACAAAATCTAATTTTTTTGTCTGTTACAATGACTTTTTCATCACTACATATAAAACACGATTCATTTACAACAATCTAGCGTTCTCCATCATCGCTAAGCTTAATCTTTGAATTTTCAAAACGTTGTATATACTTATTCATTAGCTTGATATACTAAAAGTAAATTTTTCAGTACATCTAGTGCTACGTATTTGTCATACGTATTTTCCAATTCTCCATCATCTTCCTCAGTTGAGCTTGAGCTATCATTATCTTCACTTTGCTCAGGGCCAAGATAAAAAAGATCGACATCATCGTCCGACTTGTCATGGTCCCTCATTCTTAATCTCTTTGAAAAACTCAATATAACATTTTGAAAAATTACATGAATATGAAAAAGAAAGAAAAAACTTGGTCTCGCAAAAGCATACTCGTCCCATTTGCTGGTTCCAACTGCACGATCAAAAACAATTTACCCACCTGTTAAACCTATGTTAAAAACACACTAATGCATTTTTCAAATCGAGAACATTACATTTTCAATAGTGAGCCAATGTCAACCTAAGTTTATTCAAATACTCACATATCGTTTTTGACAACGAATTCATTTGTTTTCAAACGCCACATCAGTTTCTTTCATAGAAACAACAAACTATTACTATAATCGAATGGTATCTACATGGATTAAACACATGAAACTTATTTTTTCAACTATTCAAAATGTATTTTTCATGTCAAGAAACATGATTGTTATTATTCAACTATACAACATTACTTTTTCAACTATTCAATATTAGTTTTCTTGTCAAGTAAAATGATTGTTATTATTCAACTTTACAACACTACCTTTTCAACTCTTCAACGTGACTTTTTCTTGTAACGTAACATGATTGTTATTATTCAATTATACAACACTATTTTTCAGCTCTTCGACATTACTTTTTCAACTCAAATATATTTGTGAACGTTTTCAATACGTTGCGAGTAATTATTCAAACAATTCCATGTAATTATTATTATACGAAAACATGTATTTCACGTACTGTAAAACATTATATTATGCATCTCGTTTGCCTAAATTATTCAAAAACTAGGGTTTAGTATAATTCAAGGAGTTCTACCATTGGGCTTAAAACAACGAGTTCTACCATGATATAATACGATTAAACAAGCAAAAATTACAAATATTATTCAAACTCAATGATCAATCGAATCAACAAAGTAAACAAATGTGACGACAACTTATTGCGATTGAAATCATATTCGAATCGAATCAACCAAGCGAATCTGGAAAATAGAAAAACGAATTATTCAATCTAACCTCGAAAGATGTTCACGATTGAACGTTGGACATGTTATTGCGTTCTTCAACTAATGTGTTGTGTGTGCGATGAGAGGATTGGATGTTACGAAGAAGAAAGCTCAATTGTGTTCGTTTTTGGTCTGGGCTGCGTATTTTCTCTGTAGAATAGCACACACGATTTTTTATTTTTCATTATGGCAATTATAGTTTTTTCTTGATTTTTATCCATAACGGTTTTTGGGATCAAATCTCCCCCTAATATTAAGCGTCCTTCATCCCTATAATTAAGGAGTTTTTTTCTATTATGGTAACTGGAATATTAATCCCATCCCCCATCCAAAATCGTGGCTATTATCCACCTAAGATCCTACCATTAATCTTCTCTAATCTAATGGTTAATATGAAGCCTAAAGAAGCCCCCTAATTGCAAGCCTCTCTAGAGCATAATTTTATATATATATATATATAGAGAGTTAGGTTCCGGTGAGGACTCTCTTATGGTAAGGACAACCCCTTACGGTAAGGAGTAACCTCATCCATTGGATTTACCTCCTTACCTTATAATAAATGGTCCATATTATTTTAATTTTTGTTTTTGTCAAAAAATGAAAAAAAAAATTTAATTTTTTAATTAATTTTCGAATAATATAAAAATTGAACTTACTTTAATAAAAATTGAACTAACACTAAGAAAAAATTGAACTTATTGTACAAAAAATTGAACTCGTACAAAACTACAAATTACAAAATTGAACTTCTAGTACACGTAATTGAACTTTTAACATAATAAATTGAACACTTTTGTTGTAAAAATTGAACTACCACATTTCAGGGTTATAATCATTGTATTTGTGAAGAAAGGTATTTTTTATTTTTTATATTTTTTAGTTTTTATTTATGTATTACAGAAAAATAATTTTGAATTCATAAATTATTAAACTAAAACAAATTTATTTTTGTGAAAAATCGAATTATACAAAAAATGAACTCAAAAGATATAAACGTTGAACTCATAGAACAAAAAATTGAACTAATAGTTAAAAAAAATATAGTTTTCGTAAAAAAAAAAAAAAACTCTATCCTGAAAATATATTTTTTTAAAAAAACAATCTGGACCGTTCATTATATAATAAGGAGGTAAATCTAATGAATGAGATCACTCCTTACCATAAGGAGTAGTCTTTACCATAAGAGTAGTCCTCACTTGAACCAAAACCTATATATATAGACATGAGACTTGCTCTCCAATCTATCTCGTACAAAAGGATACAATCTTCTTTATATAGTATACATCATATATGTAGCCAATTTTACTTCTTCTATCGATATAGATAGATAAAAAAAATTGAAAAAATCAATTTAGATCTAAACAAAAGTTATCTTGAATGATCAAAGATGTGTGAGAGATCGAAGAATTAATTAGGATAGAAAAGATGTCTTAGTACGGATTTTATGTATTTTTGCAATATTAATGTTACTAGCTTATTCTATCTCTAACTTAGATATTTTAATATCTTTTTGGTTGAAAGATATTATATGATATCTTGTACGTACCATAAGGTAGGTTAGGTTTGAAGATATACTAGTTCTCTTGTATAAATAAACCTCCAGCTGTTTGATTAGTGAAAATCGCTCAATTGTTCCTACAATACGTACTAATCCCTCTTTATTAGCAGCACGTAAGAAGTACTATAGTACGTTGATCGACTCTTGAATCTAGATCGATGGATCGATCGATGGGTGGTGGTGGTGGTACGATCAACATGAACAGCGGTGCAATGATGGCGGGGGCGGCGTCTTCGACAGCATGGGACGAGCCGATCATGACGTGCTGTGACGGGGTCGAGTTTACGAGGCGGCGGCTGCTCCTGCTGGCCTCCCAGTTGTTGTGGGTGTATTGCGTGTGGGTGTATCTTGACATCTTCTACGTCGTACCACCGACGAGGAGTGGGTTTGTACATGATTCACGTCTCCACTTTTATCTGGTGGAAGGAAGTGGGTATGCAGTTTTCCAGCTCTTCATCATGACTGTAAGCATGACCGATCCCGGATGCATCCCTTCCCTAACATGCACCGATGAGGAGTTGGAAGTGCTATGTCCATGGGAACTGGAACCGGATCCTTGTCGTTGCGTCATGAGATCCATCGCCTACTTGGCTCAGCTACTCTTGGTGCTCCTCCCTTTCTTCTTCGCCCTCCGCGTTCACGAGCACCGCCCTACTCCCTTGTTGTTCATGCTTGATATTTGGTACATAAACCTCTCTGGGGCATTCCTCATTGCTCACCTAGACGCTTACAAGAGCCGTTATTGGCTACTCGTGTGCGTCCTCATCGCGCTCGTGTGCACCCCTTTCACCGGATTCTACCCCCACCATCCCGTACTGCTTAAGCTCAAGCTCGTCATGGCCTGCTTGTCCCTCGCCATTGCTCTGCTTTGCGGCGTCGCTTACCTCTCCCACCGTCGCCAAGATCATCCTCCTCCTCCTCCTCCTCCTCCTCCTCCTCCTCCTCCTCCTCGTGCTGTTACTGCTACTAGGGTCTTACCAACGGACCATCGCCCGTCGACCTCGGGGAGCATAGTTTTGAATATTGTCCAGGATCCTACTCCTCCTCCTCGTCGTGCTGTTACTGCTGCTACTTGGGTCCTACCAACGGACCATCGCCCGACCTTGGACACCATAGTTTGGGATACTCTCTATGAGAGTCGACCCGGTGACCTACCAACGGACCATCACCAAGATCCTCTTCCTCCTCGTGCTGCCACTGGGAGCCTCCCAACAGACCATCAAAGCGAGACCCTGGATAGCATAGTTTAGTGATACGCAAACAAGCGCTCAACCGGACCCGAACTCGATTTCGGGATTATTACTCTTAAAAATTCCTCTAATATTATTTCATTGTATTTTTTAGTTAGAGTTTTATAACTCTCTTCTCGGGTTTCTTTACGGTTCTTTCCCCGGGATTTTTATTGAACCGTTAGGGTAGGATTTAGTATAAATACCGCATTGTACCTCTTTTATTATTAAGGAGAAAACAATTAAACCCTAATCCCCTCCTTCCTCTCTGCCTCCCTCTACGTACAGACGCTAATCCCCTTCCCTAATCATCTCCTTTAATCATCTTCTCTAATCATCTTCTACGTTCCTCCTTATCTACCACTATTACTCTACCTACATCCTTAACATTTAGATCGAATACATCCTTCTCAATCTCCAACTCCTAATGTATGTAGTTAACGTCAACAATAATCTATACATATTATTCAACTTTTAGTTTAGTATACTTCTAACTTTAATTTCTCAAGGCATAAAGATTACCATGCTGTAAAGCCGGGACAAAAAAGGATATGTATATATATACTCCATCAAAGCCTAAGAAAGTGCAAGTGACAGATTTTGCTTATGCGATTTAATCTGCCCCTAAATTCACAACGCGCTGAAACGTACTTAATTATACGAAACTATACGAACGATCCCTAAGTTAACCGGCAAATGGCCTCTCGATCGACGACATCGTAGTCCCCTAGGGTAACGCAAAGGCCCGAGGATATGAATCATATATATGATCGGTCGTATGGCCCAATGGCGATCCTAGCTCGTAGGTCCTTGTTAGAGTGCACAATCACCTACTGATCGACCTACTCAACATGGGTCCGGTTCAGATCGAACGGGTGCGTCGGTCTTCATCACCTATGCTCGATCAAAGACTAATTAGGTAGAGCATATTTTGTGGTACGTATATATATATAGTATATAACAAGTACTCCGTATATGATATTGCACTTTCACCGGACCACATTCACCTAATTAATTATTAAGGGGAATTAGTACCAAATGTCCCTATTTGATAATCTGTTTGTAAATATGACCCTTTTTTTTCGATTTGCAAAAATGCTAAAAATATTACATTCATGCCCAAAATGACTAATTTTTATCAAATAAAATAAAAAACGAAATATTTTAAAAAAAATAAAAAAATTATTATTTTCATTAATATTTTATATGAGAAATAAAATATTTTAACAAACTTTATTTTTTATCCAAATTTGAAAAAATATATAAATAAAAAGATTCTATCAATATTTTAATGTTAAAAAAGATTTCGTTTTTTATCTATCCTTTTTTTAAAATGAAAGGAAAATTTAAAATCTTACCGAAATCCTCTCGGTGGGCCGAACAAAAAATCTTACCTAAAGAAGAAAATCTTACCTAAAAAACAAAAAAACAAACAAAAAACAAAATCAACCAAATTTCTCTCACTCGCCGAAATCCTGTCGCTCGCTCGCCGATTTTTTTTTATTGTGACAGGATATTTCGTTGTGTATGACATGATGTTTACTTAGGGTGACAGGATGAATTTTACCCTACTATGTGATGAAACGAAGATAATAACGAAGATAATCATGAAGGTTGAAACGAAGATAATCTTCAACAAAAAAAACTTTCACGTTTATTTACGTTTTATATTTCAAAAAATTTTTGTAACAATATCTTCCACCATATATTCTACAATATCTCATTGTTTCCAAAAAATCTTAACGTTCTAAAACTATTTTCTTATTTTGTATTTTCTTTTTCTTTTTCTATTTTTTAATTTTGTATTTAAAAAGAATTTCCAGAATTTATGGCTAAATATTTTTATTGTAATTATAATAATTTTTTAATAAACTTCTATTTAAAAGAAAATACAAAATAATGTAAATTTTATTGCAAAAACACCCAAAACAGCATGCTTCGCTATTTTTTTGTTTTAAGGGGCGTTTTTGCAAACCATTTTTCTGGGTGGGGCATTTTCGCAAATTGCCCATAATTAAAGAGGGTAGCTAATTAAGACGTTTCGTCAAACCCTAAGATCTCACACAAATATTCATTAATTTATACCAAATTATACATTCAATAAAGAGATCAAATTTTTTCTATATATATGCATGCAATTAAGTGTAGGTTTCTTGCGCATCCCAGATTCCCAGAGTGCATCGAGTAAATCTCAGATTGACTTCTTTGTGACCAGAAGGGTGGATAGAGGAGGGTGTAAAGATTGCAAGGTGATTCCATATAAAGGTCTTTCAACGCAACATAAGCTCTTGGTTTTAGACCTTAGGTGTTTGGGCAGACAGAGGAAGGTTTTCAGTAGGCCGTATCCGAGAATCAGATGGTGGCGTTTGTCAGAGTCAAATGAGGAAAGTTTGAGAGAGAGGATCTTCGAAGAAGCTGAGGCAAAAGGGGCTTGGCAAGAGAAGACGGATGCAAATGAGATGTGGGGTTCGATGGCAGAGTGTATTCGTCGAGCTGCGTGCGGTGTGTTGGGCATGTCGAGAGGCCGACCGGGGATCAGGAGGTCAGTTGCTTGGTGGAACGAAGAAGTTCAAGAAAAGATAAGGCAGAAGCAGCTAGCATTCAGAGCGTGGGTGAGGAGTAGTGACCCAGACAGAGTGATGAGGTCAGTAGAGTACAGAGCAGCAAAGAAAGCAGCGAAGAAAGCAGTGGCGAGTGCAAGGGAGAAAGCCTTCGAGAGCCTATAAGGCGCTTGACGAAAAGGGTGAAGAACGTGTTTTGTATAGGCTCGCGATGGACAGAGATAGGAGAAGCTCGGATTTGGACAGGATAAGGTGTATCAAGGATGAGCACGGGAATGTGCTAGTGGGCGATTCAGAAATCAAACAGAGATGGGAGAGATACTTCTGCAGCCTTCTTAACGAGGGTTGCGATGCGGGGGAGAGCCGCACAGATGGCGGAGGTCGGGCTAGTGGCATGTTTTCCAGTTGTTTTTCTAGGACAGAAGTGAGTGAGGTGATTCGCAGAATGGGAAGCAAAAGGGCTGTGGGACCAAATGAGATTCCGGTAGAGATTTGGAGATGTTTGGGCGTAAGAGGCGTTGAGTGGTTGGCGACACTTTTCAACGTTATAGCCAAGACAGCTAAGATGCCGGAAGAGTGGAGATTGAGTAAGTTAATCCCATTGTATAAGAACAAAGGGGATATTCAACAGTGCAACAACTATAGGGGTATAAAACTCCTCAGTCATACGATGAAAGTATGGGAAAAAGCAATTGAGTTGAGATTAAGGAGGTTAGTTCAAGTGTCAGAGAACCAATTCGGTTTTATGCCAGGGAGGTCGTCCGTAGAAGCTATTCATCTCCTGAGAAGGTTGACAGAAGCACACAGAGAGAGAAAGCGGAATCTACACATGGTGTTCATAGACATAGAGAAGGCCTACGACAGGGTTCCCAGGTTGCTGACTTGGGAGTGTTTGGAAGCTAAAGAGGTTCCAGAGGAGTTTATCAGAATCATTCGAGACATGTATGAGGGGTCGAGGACGTGTGTCTGCTCGCAAGGAGGAGACACAGAGTACTTTAAGGTGGGTATGGGCCTACATCAAGGTTCAGCCCTAAGTCCCTTTCTGTTCACACTAGTGTTAGACATATTGACAAAGGACATTCTGGGAGAGGTCCCGAGGTGTATGCTATTCGCGGATGATATCGTCTTGGTCGAGAATTCTAGAGCTGAAGTAAACGACAAACTGGAAGTGTGGCGAGAGAGGTTGGAATCTAAGGGATTTAGACTGAGTAGGTCCAAGACGGAATATATGGAGCTCCGGTTCGGGCGAGTTAATGAATCTTCGGGTGAGGTGCGTCTGGGAGGCGAGGTCGTTGCGAGAAAGGAGAACTTCAGGTATTTAGGATTTGTTTTGCAGAGTGATGGGACGATTGATGAGGATGTTAGGTACCGAATTCAAAGAGGTTGGCAGAAGTGGAGGGAAGCTTCAGGGGTTTTGTGCGACAAGAAGGTCCCACTCAAGCTAAATGGCAAGTTTTACAGATCTGTTATAAGGCCTGCGATCCTTTATGGCGCAGAATGTTGGCCTACGACCAAGGCTCAAGAACAGAAGCTCGCAGTTGCAGAGATGAGGATGCTCAGATGGATGTGTGGCCACACGAGGATGGATAGGATCAAGAATGACGAGATCAGAGGCAAGTTGGGGGTAGCAAGTATCGGAGACAAGCTTCGGGAGTCCAGAATTCGATGGTTCGGTCATGTTCAGAGGCGTAGCCCTGACGTCGCAGTTAGGAGATGTGAGCGCTTGGACTTTGGGGTTTGTAGGAGAGATAGGGGTCGGCCGAAGAAGCGATGGATGGACAGCATTAATCAAGATATCAGCCTGTTAGGGATTTCAGTGGACATGGCTCAGTGTAGAAAGAGCTGGAAGGAGAAGATTAGAGTGGTAGACAGCGAGGCAGACAACTGAAGGAGTTGGTCTTCATTTTTGTATTTTGGTTTTATTTATGTATTTATTTATTTATTTTTGCCTCTTGTATTTCTATAAAGTTAGTTGGTTCGCGACTCTTGGGTTTTTCTCGGGCGCATTCCATCTAGGTTTGGAATGCCCCCATCTTGACCCCCCAGACCTTGCACACGCGGGATTCACTGGGTAGTGTTGTTGTTGTTGTTGTTGACTGTAAAGATAAAATTGAAGATTGGATACTTAAGGAAAATAAAAGACATGATGTTGTTATTATCTATTTGAGTGGAAAAAAAATTAAAATCAAGCGGGGCCAGAATCAACGTGTTGACTCGAAAACGGTCGGCTTTTATAATATACTAGTACAAACCTCATACCATGTACGGGTAATGTAAATATAAATCCGAATTAACTTATTCTAGATCTAATTTGATATGAATCCACTTTTAACTCAAGTATTTATAGTCCAAAACCGATATACCGGAGTCTGAACCTAAATATTGACCTATATATGCACTTCTATCAATACAATGTTATTTTAAAATAATTCAATTCAATTCTCGTATTTATATTATTATTTAATATACTATTGACATATGTGAAAGGTTTTTACAATTCTTTAAGATTTAATAATGACAAAAACTTATACTAAATAATAAGAAAAAAATGTTAAGATATGAAATAAATAACTTGAATTTTTTTATTCATATAAAGATATAATGTTAAAAAAGTCATATTAGAAAAAAATCTTAAGATATCAAAAAAGGGTAAGATATCAAATAGATGTAAGAAAATTGGATAAAATATCAAGTAGATATATGTGTTATTTTTAGAACATATAATTTAAAATAATAAAATTATTATTTTATTCAGACTTGATGACGTGGCACAAATTTTAACAAAGACTTCGGTTCCGCTTTATATTGTATTATAGTAGATATATTGATTTGATATGAGTATTTTTCCTATTTGTTTCTAATATGAATGGTGAAATGAGAGTTGTTTGCCTTAAAATTTTGATATAACCCTTAAATATGAAATTGATCATCTATGGGGTACATAAATTATATATATATACATATATATATTTAAAATTAATTAATGGTTTAAAAGAGATTTATTAATAGTGTATATTCATATATAATAAAGCATACTCACTTGGACATGACCATTTGTGCTAAATCAACTCTTAAAAAATTTGTGCTAAAAAAAAAACTCTTAAAAAATTTTAATCCGTCATTTAAAAAAATGGCATTAAAACAAATTGAGGCCATCAAATATATAGCATTAAGTTGTAATTATTCAATTACAAAAAAAGAAAAAGAAAACGTGTGTAGCAGAGGGGGAGAGGGGTAGTTTTTATGTCAGATGGTAGTTAAGTAACTTCCTTTCATAAGACAAGCCATTACTATATGACCATTTGGACATGAACATTTGGACATTGCACCTATATTAAGAAAAAATTGTTATTTCTATATTACCTCTATCAAATGTAGAGTTAATTATTTGCTTGGCGAAATATGAAAAAATATAATGATTATGATAAAAATAATTATTAGGGGTATAAATGGAAAGAGATGGGGAAAAATATGAAATGATCTAGTATTATGAAACATGAAAAAGTGAGTATATGGTCATGTATTTTGAAACGGATTGAGTATATTGATCCCCGTTAATTAGCCTGTTGATTCATCAACGTTCAAAGAGCCCTCTGGCGCTACACATCATTTCTTGCATTCAAACAAATTGTGGGAGAAAGAGAGTACATATATATGTACACGAGTACTTCGATCCCTTCTAAGATCCACTTTAAACCGATTTTGTGGTCCGGGAGGAACCGAGTGGATCCGAACGCCACACCCTATAGATGATTTTTTATAATTAAATTCATATATTTTAAACATGGTTAATGTCATGGCCTTGGGAGGAACCGAGTGGATCCGAACACCATGTTTATTAATCAGTGGCTTGGGAGGAACCGAGTGGGTCCGAACACCACACCAATAAGCATTTTCTACGCCGTTATAATGTCAAAATTCCTCCAGAAATTCCCTCCAGAAATTTCCTCATACATGGAGTCAGAGTTGTCATTGAAAATCATTCTGATCGGTATACGGATCATATAGGGATGAAGACACAAAATCACATTATTCATCATGTATAAAGATATACGTACATGTTGCAATATATGGATTGATGTCATGTAATGCCCTTAAAATACTAGGTGACTCGGCTAAACTCGTCGTGCCAAGATCAAAAATAAATAACCCAGACTACAAACTAAGTATAGTAAGCAAGTAAGGGGTCGATTTCACCAAAAAAAAAGCAAGTAAGGGGTCGAATCCAAGAAAACTACGACTTCGTATCAATATAATCATCAACCAAAGAAAGGGGGGATTGAAGAGAGAAATCTATACTAAACTAACCTAGAAAAACAAATAACAAATCAAACAAACAAATATGGGAAAACAAGTGATATGGAAACAAGTTCATTCAAAAGATCCACCCATGATATAATCCATCGATCATAGATTTATCCATTGATTTCATTCACACCTATGGTTAATTCCTATCCTGATCATTAACAATCGCAAGTCCACGGTCCAAGCAATTCTATAACCCTAGACAAGGACTCTTAACATAGAATTAGCATAGAGAACAAAGATATGCAGGATATAATATCAAACAATCAAGCTACGAGTCAATTGTAAGATAAAACAATCAATTCTCTTCTTAATCCTAGTTGCATAGACAACAGGTCTAGGTTGTAACGCCCCGTCTTTTCCGACAAGGCATTACTCAGTAGTAGACCTCACGAGGCACTACCAAGCTGGTTTGACAACTGAACATCTGGATCTTGCAACGCGGGCACGGCGAGAAAACAAGAAAAACATCCAAATCGTATTTTATAAAAATTACAATTCAATTAAAACATCATGAATCTAATTTATAAAACCTTTTAACCACAACAAAACATCAATGTCAATAAAAGAAAACCATAACAACAAAGAACACTCGATTAATCTAGAACACGTGCGTCCCTACTCCGCATCACATTTCCGCCAAGGCTCGAACATGACATCTTGAGATTACCTGAACTGAAAAAAAAATAGTATACCCGAATGGTCAGCTGCTACTCTAACAAGCTAGACTAAGCACGACAATCATATATGACGTTTCAAAAACATTTGTCTAAGGTCAGCATGACAAGTGTCCACAAACACACACATAACTCTAGTCCATTCCTAAATCCAGTTAGTCATACAATCAATTCCAAGTCCATATCAAGGCAACTAACTATCACACGCGATCACTTAATAACGCATTCAACAATTTAACACACACACATTTCAAATCCACACATTTGCACGCATACCCACACATAGACACCATTCTTAACACACATTCACAAATCCATACATTCACACATACACACACACCATCCTTACACACATATTCAGAATTTGTCATCGGTTTCTTACTAACTGATATTCTTAATCCTCATAGAGACTCAGTCAGTTCCTCACCTCAGGGCGCATAGCGCCTAATCGTAATCACCAGGGCGCAAAGCGCCTAACCGTAAAACCAGGGCGCATCGCGCCTAATCGCCAGGGCGCATCGCGCCTAATCATAAAACCAGGGCGCATCGCGCCTAATCGTAAAACCAGGACGCATCGCGCCTAATCGCCAGGGCGCATAGCGCCTAATCGTAATCATCAGAGCGCCTAAACATAATTTTCAGGGCGTGACCCGGCCCGCCTAGTTATTTTCATGAGATGTTATATCAGAGCCGGCAGCTCCCACCCCTAACTTAATACAATGCACAGAGCATTTCCTCCCAAGTATGTCAATTAGCAAGGTCACAATTAACACTGATATGCACCCAAAAGCATTTTCAACCGTGAAACCTATAAAAACAACATTGCACACAATATCACACTTTCATAGGCTACAACACAATCTCGCAAACCGCAACGATACACTCAGAGGTACTGATCAGACAAAGCGCGTCACAACATTCATAACAAACCCACAACACATCAAACCCACACATAAAGTGACAATCAAGGACTACTCATTTTCACAATCAAATCAAACAATCAATAATAAGGCATGTTCACTCATAGCACAACAATCATGAAAAAGTATTTCAAAATCGAGCGGGACTAGTTCCCAAAACCAATCCTACAATCACAATGCATAACCTAATGAGTTAGAATAGAACTGAGCAAGTCGAAGATCGACTTACCTCAAATATGAAGAACTTCTAACTTCAATCCGAAATTCAACTAGGGTCACTACGAGCTCCTGGATAAGATCGGTACCAACATTAAGACTTGAACAATACTCAAACCCGACTTAAATCAAGGAACCCGAACCAACTTGAAACCCGAACACGAACACTCAAGCCGACACCATCGAACTTGGCTAATCTAAATACCATATCTAATTAATTAGCTAACCATATCATAACCACCCACTAGCTAGACATCTACACGGTAGAACAACCATACTTAATTCTTATACATATATAATCCTTCAATCAACCAATTTCGAATCTTCTCACGTACACAATATTAATCATGATTCCAATATACTTATAATGAAGGTCATTCACACGTATAGCTTTTGTTTTCCTAATTAACTAGTATTAGTGCCCGTGCCTTGAAGGCACGATTTTGGTTTAACTAAAAACTTACTTTAATTTCATATAAATTTATTCAAAGAGAAAATTTTAATTTATTTTGTATAAGATATATTTTAATGATACATTGTTTTCTTTATAATATATTCTTTTAATCGAATAAAAATTTATCGAAAACCTTATAGATATAATTTCAATAATATATATTCTTTCCTATTTTACATGCATACTAGTGTATGTGCCCCGGTTTGGATTTTATAAATTATTTTAGTTTCTGTGTAAAGTTTTAGAAAAAAATAATAACTTTTAAGTAAAAAAAATTTAAAAGGGTGAAAGACAATTTAACATTGATGAAATAATGATATTCAAAATTAATTTATTCAAATGATATATTTTTTAATACTTTTTTTATAACTTTTTTTATTTACATGGTCAATTATATTGAAACTATGTATTTATAGTTATAAAATATTATATTCATAGATACATGAATAAAACTCATTGATTATTTTTAACCTTCATTTTAGTATATAGTAAGATTTTGATATATGATATATGTACGTAAAAAAAAGAGATATAATTTGCATAATACATTTATTTTACACAAAATAACTATACAATAGAATACCTATATTATAAATTTTCAAACTATATCCAATTTTGACATGTAACATTAGATATACAGATATAGGTAGATGTATATAAATTAATTAATTTTAATATTTTATAATCTTGCATTGTTGTACATGAATCGTAATAATAATTTCTTTAAGATAGTATATAAAGATAGAGTGCGCGTATAGATAGATTAAGATAAGGTTATATATAATATCATGTATTTTTAATTTTTTATTAATAAATTATATATAAGTTTTTTGGATTTTGAATATAGTGGGAAATTTTTTAAAAATATATTATTTTAATATAGATGATGATATGAAGCATTGCGATGGCAAAACAAATCATGTACTTTATCTTAAACAAAAATATATTATTTTAAAAATATATTATATTCGAAATATTGTACCAATAAAAAAGACCCCATAAGAGACAAATTAAATAAAATGATACAAGATTTACATCAAACTTTATCTTTAGCAATAGATAGACTTTTTCTTGCGTATAGATATATCATTTTATTTTTAAGTAATACAGTATATTTTAATGACTAACGTAAATGTAATGTAGTGATTACTTATTAAGTCATATAATATTTTATAGATATATTTAGGATTGATATATCAACATCATGTACTTTTTTTTAATAATGATATACATCAATCTTATAAGGGACATATATAACATTTTTACTAATATTCATTTTTGGATTTTAATATGGTAACTACATTAGATAAATTTCTTTATTAATGTGGCTAGATATGCTATACGTATGTTTTGTTTTGTTTTTGGATAAATTATTCATACATGAGATAGATAGATTTGGCTAGATATCCATATATATATATATATAGTATTTTTTTTAATTAATTAAAATGGGAATTGGTAGATAGGATGATATCTAATGTGAGGTTTACAATAAAATTTTAACCAATCAAACAAATTGAATTGTTTTATTAAAGATGGGTGATGCGATCCAATGAGAATGTGATATATGTCCGGCTAAATATTAAATTTAACTTTCGCTTAGTTATGATTAGTCATCAATTATAACACTAACCGATCGATGGCCATCAACACCTCTAACCACCTACTTATCTTGCCCACACCACTCGCCTGAGCGCAACACTAAACCGAATATCGTCGACCACTTCCAGCCCTCGCTTTCCTTGGTTAGGCTCGCTCCCGACTCCTTTTACTAGCCTCTCATCCACCTCTCGCTCACCCGCACCACCAGACTCGCAGCCCCGTCCAGCTACACAGGGCAGCTCCGCCATGGACGGTCAGCGACGATCCGTTTCCACGCCCTCGCTGTGGCTTCTTGACTCACACAACCCCCAACCTACGGGTCCCAAGTTCGGGTCTTCTTCGGCTCGACCCGCCCTTCTAGACAAACCTCTACCCAAGTACACCCGGAAGGAAAAATGGAAACCTTACCGGCCGCGATGAACGGTGTTCGGAGGCGACGACAACAAACGATGGCTAGCTACTACGGTTGACAACGAAGATGCAGAAGAGGACGTTGGCGGCAGAGGAGGTTGTGAAGAAGGAAGCTTGTAAACGAAAAAAAATGAGGTCTTAATACTTAAGAAAGAAGATTATAGAGGTTGTACTGATCGGCCTTCCTTTCCTTTGAACATATCCATCCGGTCCATACATATCTCTATCAACCTATATATAAATCTATACACGCAAGCAAACACTCACCCCCTCCCTACACGTATATATAAATTATTAGTATATAAGAAAATGTTTTCGCCTCCGTTCCAAATAATCGGTATGATACGGGGGTTAAAAGAGATATACTACTATCTATATATCTATATATATATAAAATGATTTTGATGTCCCAAAATTACCTGATTCCAAATACAAGATAAATCTTGACACCACATTTTATTTTTAGGCATATAAAACTTTTAAAATTTTATCCTAATTTTGGTCCGGGTGTTACATTCTACCACCCTTAAGAAAAGTTTCGTCCCGAAATTTCTAGGAACATATGACACTAAACTCATACATACAGAAGCCAACGATATATCATTCAATCAACTAGTCCATAACAAGCAGCAACCAAATCATCATAAAAGTAAGTCAAACAATAAACACCTAGCTAACTTAACCAAACCACGCACAAGAACATACAAACTCGTAAATTACGAGAGTCAAGCAAGTCACACAGAGGCAAACAACAATCAATTGAATGTCAAGTCGATCACCTATAACCTTTCAACTCCCTTTGAAATTCTTAACTAAAGTTGGACCTCGTGTACACTCGTTGGTCAGTTCCATATGCCCTTGTTGCCAACCATGCTCTGATACCAATTTGTAATGCCCCGTCTTTTCCGACAAGGCATTACTCAGTAGTAGACCTCACGAGGCACTACCAAGCTGGTTTGACAACTGAACATCTGGATCTTGCAATGCGGGCACGGCGAGAAAACAAGAAAAACATCCAAATCGTATTTTATAAAAATTACAGTTGAATTAAAACATCATGAATCTAATTTATAAAACCTTTTAACCACAACAAAACATCAATGTCAATAAAAGAAAACCATAGCAACAAAGAACACTCGATTAATCTAGAACACGTGCGTCCCTACTCCGCATCACATTTCCGCCAAGGCTCGAACATGACATCCTGAGATTACCTGAACTGAAAAAAAATAGTATTACCGAAGGGTCAGCTGCTACTCTAACAAGCTAGACTAAGCACGACAATCATATGACGTTTCAAAAACATTTGTCTAAGGTCAGCATGACAAGTGTCCACAAACACACACATAACTCTAGTCCATTCCTAAATCCAGTTAGTCACACAATCAATTCCAAGTCCATATCAAGGCAACTAACTATCACACGCGATCACTTAATAGCGCATTCATCAATTTAACACACACACATTTCAAATCCACACATTCGCACGCATACCCACACATAGACACCATTTTTCACACACATTCACAAATCCATACATTCACACATACACACACACCATCCTTACACAAATATTCAGAATTTGTCATCGGTTTCTTACTAACTGATATTCTTAATCCTCATAGGGACTCAGTCAGTTCCTCACCTCAGGGCGCATAGCGCCTAATCGTAATCACCAGGGCGCAAAGCGCCTAACCGTAAAACCAGGGCGCATCGCGCCTAATCGCCAGGGCGCATCGCGCCTAATCGCGAAACCAGGGCGCATCGCGCCTAATCGCGAAACCAGGGCGCATCGCGCCTAATCGCGAAACCAGGGCGCATCGCGCCTAATCGCCAGGGTGCATAGCGCCTAATCGTAATTTTCAGGGCGTGACCCGCCTAGTTATTTTCATGAGATGTTATATCAGAGCCAACAGCTCCCACCCCTAACTTAATACAATGCACAAAGCATTTCCTCCCAAGTATGTCAATTAGCAAGGTCACAATTAACACTGATATGCACCCAAAAGCATTTTCAACCATGAAACCTATAAAAAGAACATTGCACACAATATCACACTTTCATAGGCTACAACACAATCTCGCAAACCGCAACGATACACTCCGAGGAACTGATCAGACAAAGCGCATCACAGCATTCATAACAAACCCACAACACATCAAGCCCGCACATAAAGTGGCAATCAAGGACTATCATTTTCACAATCAAATCAAACAATCATTCATAAGGCATGTTCACTCATAGCACAACAATCATGAAAAAGTATTTCAAAATCGAGCGGGACTAGTTCCCAAAACCAATCCTACAATCACAATGCATAACCTAATGAGTTAGAAAAGAACTGAGCAAGTCGAAGATCGACTTACCTCAAATATGAAAAACTTCTAATTTCAATCCGAAATTCAACTAGGGTCACTACGAGCTCCTGGATAAGATCGGTACCAACATTAAGACTTGAACAATAAACGAACCCGACTTAAATCAAGGAACCCGAACCAACTTGAAACCCGAACACGAACACTCAAGCCGACACCATCGAACTTGGCTAATCTAAATACCATATCTAATTAATTAGCTAACCAAATCATAACCACCCACTAGCTAGACATCTACACGGTAGAACAACCATACTTAATTCTTATACATATATAATCCTTCAATCAACCAATTTCGAATCTTCTCACGTACACAATATTAATCATGATTCCAATATACTTATAATGAAGGCCATTCACACGTATAGCTTTTGTTTTCCTAATTAATTAGTCATCAATTATAACACTAACCGATGGTCATCAACACCTCTAACCATCTACTTATCTTGCCCACACCACTCGCCTGAGTGCAACACTAAACCGAATATCGTCGACCACTTCCAGCCCTCGCTTTCCTTGGTTAGGCTCGCTCCCGACTCCTTTTACTAGCCTCTCATCCACCTCTCGCTCACCCGCACCACCAGACTCGCAGCCCCGTCCAGCTACACAGTCCAGCTACACGGGGTTTTCTCCTTGTAAGCACGTTGGGTACAAGGAGTTTCCACTCTAAATCATTGTGTTCAAACTGGTAATGTTTAAGTCTTTCTTGTGTTTGATTCCGCTACGTAACATAAGGTGTTAACTCAGGTCGCCGACATCGTAAGTGTCGACAACTTCTAAGTACTAACACAAATCCTACATATATTGAATGTAACCCGGTCTCGTCACCGTTATCTTTGGAAAATTAAGATCTAAAGAAATACCTCCTTATAGAGAAACTAGAGTCATAATAAGACTCATTGGATTAAAAAAATTCAATAGCCTAGATTTATCCAAATAAAGTGAGAAAATTAAAAATAATAATTTATCGCTCCATATCTTTTATTCTAAATCCGGATTTTTTTCTTTCATATTGATTTTTTTCCAAAATCAAAACACACCCAAATCAACTTGTTTTCCTAATCAGATTTCTCTCTCAGCATAATTGATCGGCATCCATGCTTTCTCGCTCACCATCGTCCATCTCAAACAACATCTTCACCATCTTATCCTACTTCAACCTAGGACAAAAATGCTCTCAATCACAACCCGATTCTAGGGAAGGTTAGAGTTTTTATTATGATTTTTGTTATTTTGTTTGAATCATTTTGATTGTGTTCGAAATTCCAAAAAAAATAGGTTTAATATTCACTTTGTTCGATTTGAAGTTGTAAATGTTTAGATCTGAGTCATTTTGAAACCAAAATAACCCAGATCTACTTTTGAGATCTAGTCTAGAATTAGATAATGATATTTCTCGAACTTGTCAAAATCTAACTCGAATTTGTTTCACAATCTATGGAATTTGCATTTCAAGTCTTCATTGTAGGGATTGTTGTAGATGTTTCAATGTTGAAATTGAGTTAGTGTTGCATGTTTTCATATTTGTATGTTCAATTTGGAACTTGAACTTGTGTTGTTTTCAAATTTGTATCGCGAGATTTCAAATATGCATATTGAGTATATTTTCTTGAATATGCTTTTCAGAACTCATATTCGATCATTAATAATGCATTTTTTAAGTTATCTAAATGCATATTCAAGTTATCGATATGTGCATTCAAGATTACATGTGTGAGCTTGAATATGCATTTTGACGTCTAGAGTATGCATTATTAACAACTGAATATGAGGCTGAAAATTCATGACCTACCACATGTTTGAATTTGTGAATGATAAATAAAGATGTTTCAATTTATAATCATTTTACTCTGGCGGTGTTTACATGTTGTATGTTTTGTAAGTCAAAAGTATCGAGGTGGTTGAAGAACGTAAAGAAGGCTAAAGAGAGTGAATGAATCATGATGAAGATCAATGACGATGATTAAGATTAAAGAAACGTTATTTTACTTTGAATGTTTGTTAGTTGAATCCGTGAACATGAGTTGTGAATCAAATATGTTATCATATTCAATATTTTACAATTATATATTCAATACATAGTTTTATTTTCAAGAAGGCAAAATATAATACACAATCGACAAAGTGGACTACATATTCAAAACAGGACAAATACGAACAACCTTAAAATAATATCTAAAAAACATTTAACATATTCAAACATGCACATGAAAAATTCAAATATATATACACTTGAACTCGAAGAACTATAATCGAATTTACAATGAGTAGCAATGAACATGTGCGACATTGTGTTTAATTTTTTTCGTAAAATCTGGTCCGTTATTCAATATTTTAAAAAAAGCCCCTTAAATCTTGCCTAAAATGTAGAAACTTCTATTTTAGTAAATATATTATGATATTTTATCCCTTTCCGAATTATAGATCCTCAATCTTGATTATCGATTTCAGCAATTCTAACGACTCTTGTAACTTTTTCTGTTTCTCTCTAATTTCCGTTTATGGTGAACCTTCCTCTATTTTTGGATTCCAACAACATATACAATACCTTTTACACTCTTTCTTGCTTTTAACCTTAACAAGAGAACATTTGGATTGGCCCAAAACGGGCCTAATAGCCCCAACACGGAGTGCCTCTACAAACTCATTTTTCTTTGTTGGGTTGAATGACATGCTCAGGGCTTCAATTCGTTCACCCTTGACAGATCACCCGTCAACCACTATATCAACCATTTTAACCTTAACTTCCATCTTCATTAATATTAATACACATAATCTCATCTTTATATACATCAGAATGGACAACAACAACAACAAGGTATCAGAATAGACCAAGAAGTCGGAACCCGGACCAAACAGGCTCCAACACCGTGTTAAATTCGGTGGGTCATCCATGAACATATGTTTAATAGGCTCAGCACATAAGCTCATGAGGTTCCACCATAAAACCAATGAATAATAGGGAGAGTAACCCATGTACTTATATGATGGATATTTTTATCTTTCAATTTTCAATTTGGGAAGAGTTTCTCTCTTCCACACTTGTAAGGATCATATTCTTTTAAATGTTATATAAGGTTATTATTTTGACAATTTAATAAAAAAAACACAATTAACAAGTTGGAGACGTGGAGTCACCAACAATTACGGTGTGAAAAAGCTCGGAAGTATCGTTGATGGGGATGTGGTATTTGTTGGAATTTGGATTTTACATTTGGAAATGATATTCTATGCTAAATCGTTTAGAGAATAAGCATACAGAAATGAACTGTTTTTTTTTTAAATAACCTTTTTTGTTATTTCAACAAATGTATCTCAATTGTTAATGTTCAATTAACACTATTCACTCTTGCTTAATGTGCTCAAACGAGAGGGTACCTCATACACCTTCAAACGATAACATTTAATGCTTTGAAGACAAAAAAAAAAGTTAACTTTAAGGGCTTATTTGAATATTTCAAAGTACAATGTGATGATTAACAAAACGTACAAGTTCAGGGACCTTAAGATGTATTTCGCCTACTACCACTCCCTCTGTCAATTTTTCATTTTCTTCGTTCCAATTTTTTTTATCATATTTCCTTTTACAAAGTTCTTACAATATAACTCCTATTTAATCTCATTTTTACCCCTATTATTTAATTTTTTCTTCAATTGTATCTCTTTTTAACTTTTCACTCATATTAAATTATAAAACTACCCCTATTTAATTTCAACTTTTATCACATTATCCAAGTTATTTTGCTTCCAACACTACTTTATTTTCCTTAATAACCGCAAAAATAGTATTTTAGGAAAAATATAAAGGGACGAAGAGAATAATATTCTTATTTTTTTAGCTCTTTATATAAGCTCTAGAGTCAAGACTCAAGAGGCAATGCTGGTTATACGTGACCGTTTTAAAAGCTGGGCAATATAGCTCAATAGATGTTGAAAGAGGAGGCACAAAGTAGTTTTGGCCTTACATGTTACAACCATACAACTATACAAGTTAGGTACCAATTTCTCAGACAGAGTTTAGGTTTTATTAGTACTAGTTGAAAACCCGTACCATGTACGGGTAATGGTCATTTTTTCGTTAATTTGTGTATCTACTATAATCTATACTATATATTATTTCTTATATATAAATAGATTAAAATGGAAATTGAAAAGTTAAGTTAATTAATATGTATCTTTTATAGAAAGAAATTTAAAGATAGATAATATTGTTTCAAAGATAGATATTGGATGAGTAAGAAAAAGGATAAAATTAAAGATTAGATAATTAAAGAAATTTTACAGATAAATAATATTTCTTTTAAGATAGATATTTGATGGGTAAGAAAAAAGATAAAGTTAAAAATTGGATAATTAGGAAAAATAAAACATATAAAATTGTTAAGAAAGTGGGGCCAGAATTAACGTGTAGGTTCGAAATTCTCCGGTTTTAATATATAGTATAGATTATCTAATCGCAAACCCGTTTAAGTTATTCAAAAACACAGTTATTATAACCTTATCCATAGTCTTTTTGTCAGCAGTCGGTGGGAATTGAATAAGTTGTGCGTACAATAATTTTCTTGGCCTTTCCACTAAGCAGTGGTCGAGATAAAATGTTCTTCCTTTCTGTTGGCCTTGGCCCTACACGAGATGCTCGGTAGATTTTGATGAGTTCTATCCTATCCAATAAATGATTTCTTTCTTATGATAATATCTAATGATCTCACTAATACCATGATCACTTCAATTCAGTCGCTTGTTTTTGTTGGTGAGCGGCTGGCTCAACGCCTTAACTTACGGGCAATTTAGCAGGAATAATTAGCAGTATTTTAATCATGCTAATTAACAAATCTTACCTAATCTTCAACTTTTAGTGTACCAATAATTGACATTTTTAAAGTAAAAAGGTGACAAGAGTTGGTTTGAGCCAAAAACTCATCTGTAAGTTGGTATTTTTTAGCGTTCTTGGGGTTTGCATTATCTTGAATACACAAAACAGAAACAAGTGTAATGCAAAAATTTCAAGAGCTTCCCTTCATTCAAATTCTCTACACGAACTGAACAACACAAGCAACAACAGGAAAGAGGGCTAGAAAAGGGCTCATAATGCCGGAATGACTAATTCAATACAATAAAACAAGATTTCTGAACAAATGCCATCTCAAAGAAAACCTCTCTGAGTTATTGTTGACAACCAACAAAGCAGAGCAAATCCCTTCAACAGAGCCTTACTCATCCACGGCCAACGGAACCGATTCAGCCTGCAAACATCAATCAGCATTGATCACAAATAAGCCTTAGTGATCTACAAATCACAATCAATCCACATTTCACAAGCTCAAGATACTTACCAACTTGCGGTACTTGAGAGCGTAGAACATCTCAAGGTAAGGACGAGCCTCCCTTCGATCGAGATTCGAGACGTACTTCCAGAATCCATACACTCCCGCCAATGTCAACAGCCTACTCGAGTAGATTTGCCATGTGTACCTTCACAAAACACAACCAACCATAGATTTGAGTATAGGTAATCTCATTTGATTTTAAATAAGTCAAGACCTATGTTAAGGGTAGCTTTGTTTGCTTACTTTTCCTCAATCCTCTTGAGCCCGCCCTTGGAAATGGCGTCCCAGTGCGAAGGCTCCGCCGTGCACTTCTCGAAGAACCCGACAAGCAACTCAGCGGCCTTGTCTCCATGATACGGGTCGATGTGGAAGCCCGATTTCCCATGAACAATGATCTCAGAAGGCCCACCATGGCATGTGGCGAACGTTGGCAGTCCACAAGTCATTGCCTCGACCACGGTTAGCCCGAAAGCCTCGTAGTAGGCGGGCTGGACGAAAGCACCCCCGGTATCAGCAATGTACCTGTAAAGCTCCCCGTTCCTGACCCGGTTCATCTGAGCTGAGATCCAACGGAACTGCCCGTTTAGGTTCTACGTCTCGATCAACTTGTACATTTTCTTCATTTCTGCCTTCTCCTCGACATCTTTCGACTCTTTTCTTCGGTCTCCGGCGACTACGACTAGGTTGACGAGCTTGCGGAGCTTCTCATTCTTCCCGTACCACTCAACAAGGCCCGTCATGTTCTTGACATTGTCCAGCCGCGCCATGGAGAAAATGATTGGCTTCTTTCAGTCCTTGAGCACACATCTGTTGTAAGATTAATGGGAAGTTACAAAATGGTTCAGGTGGAAATGTGTTCTAAATGACTTGAAATCAGAAAGTATTACAATGAGAATGTCACAAAGGGTTTCTTACATGTGCTCCTCATTTTGCACATCGCTGAAAAGGAGTTCTTCGATCTCGGGGTGAAGGGATGTAAGCCTCTTCTTCTCCTCTGTGTAAGGGAAGTAGATCGATTGATCAGCTCCAGGGGAGACGATGTTAAACTTGGGGTCAAACACATCAATTCCATGGACAACTCGGTAGAGCCCAGGAAGGGTGAATGCCATGTGGCTCTCGTACTGCCCAACTGTGTCCTTGCTGCAAAACGAAACAGATTTTAAGTCACACTTATCATATTCATGTACAATGAAGAGGCTTTGGCTTCTGTTTTTATCACTTACTTCCCAGCAATCTCCTGGAAGGTACTAGTTATGATGAAATCTGTGTGGTTCATGGCGATGAGATCAGCGGTGAACTGACACGAGAAGTGGTACTTTTCCTCAAAGTTCTTCCAGTACATGTCGGAGCTTGGGTACTTGGTCTTTTCAAGAGCATGAGCTATTGTACACTGCACAAAAGAACAACATATTTGAAAAACAGATTTTTTCAGGATACTAACTTCAAACACAAGTGATTGTTAGTATTAGTATTAGACCTGTGTGACTCCGAGCTTATGAGCTAGCAAAGAGGCAACAATGTTTCCGTCGCTGTATTTTCCAATGATGAAATCGGGCTTCTCCTGTAACTCTGCAGCAAGTTCACTTGCAACATCCTAATAATATCCGCATGGTAACACACAGTAATTAGCTGTAAGATTTTGTAGAAGATCAGAAAGATACAAATTTGTAGTGTGTGTTCTTTTACCTCAGTGTAGTTCTCAAGGTAAGGCCAGACTTCAAATCTAGAGATCCACTTCCTCACGATTCCCTTCTCGTTTCTGAAGGGCACCCGAAGAATGTGACAGTGCTCAGTCCCGAAGACCTTCTCAAGGCGCTGACCACAAGTAGTTCCCACTGCATCAGGAAGTAACCTGGTCACGATAAGAATTTTAGGCACAATGTCTAGCCCTTGTTGCTTAATCCTTAGAATCATCTCTTCCTCCATAGCTCGAACTTGATCCAAAATGTACACTACCTGCAAGATATATATGTTCAAAACTTGGTTATAACATTTCTTGACAAAACTAGTTGATTAAAATGACAATCTTTTGTTAAAACATACTTGACCACCGGTGTCAGGGTAGCCCAAAACGTTGGCTTGAGCAAAGTAGCCATGGGGAGAAAGAATGACGACGTTGAAGACCATGGGAATACGACCAAGGAACTTCTCAAGGGTGCAAGAGTCAGGAGCCTCAAGAAGGTCGAGGAGGAGCTGGATCATGTCTAAGACTCTCTCAGCAATGTCTCCCCATCCTCTCTCGAGTCCGATCTCCTGGAACTTGTGTTCAAATTTATCGTAGGGTGTGTCTCCAGGGAGGGTGGTTAGAAACTCCTCAGAACTCTTTGCAGAGTGTTTAAGTTTTGAATCCTGTCATTCAACATCATTGTCTGTAGAAAAAAAACCATAAATTAGAGCCATAGTAATACATTGCATTGAATTTAAATGCAACAAAATACATTGCAATACAAGGTATTGCATTATAAAGTAGTTCAAACATGATCATCATTCATCAATGCCACAATGAAATTGCCAGCTTATCAGCTTATGATTGGTAACAGATCTTATATTGTTCTATCACATACATCACATTTTGAAATCAGATCACATCATGAAGATCTACTAAATGTTGCTAGATTCAAGCATGTGTAGCTAAAAATGGAAAACTACCTTCCCCTTGTAATGGTGGACACGCAGAAAGTCGAGTAACGGCTGCATACTCTCCTTGTCATGGAACATCTTGGCAGAAAGGTGTCGGTTAAGAAACTCGACTCCATTCCCAATCGACTTCGAGAGAGTCGGTTTGGGGAACGAAGCATTGAAAGGCTCAAAGTCCAGCTCAAGCACAAAGTTACCATTTGAACTGCAACATTGTCAAATAGAGCAATACAAAGAAATTAATCACCATAGCACCATTGTTTTTTTTTCCCTGGACTCCAACATAATCTCTCCTTTATCTCATGTAAAGTTGCATCCAAATCGCAAATACAACACTTAATCATATACTACATATTTATTCGTAAGATGCCACATTGGCACCTAAGACCAAACCCACTATTTTACCAATGCTAGATTCTACCATAAATTTTGACATTCACTTGTTTCAAGTGTTTTGTTAGTCAGATTTCACCCAAGACTACTTTTTCACTTTACTAGTTTCTCTTTCCCCAACTTTCTCACTTTTCCACGAGAAAAAAATACAGTAAAAAGATTAGGTGACATTGCACCAGATATGACCATTAAGTTGAAGGAGACGTGTCCACTTTTGTAAACGACTCTTTCACCCCAATAATTTTCCATCCCTTCTTCCTTTTTCTCAAAAAATTAGAAAAAGAGAGAGAAAAAACTTACGGTCCATCGACAAGCTCCTCTTTGAGGTGAAGAAACTCAGCAGCGGTGAGGATCTCAACGCCGAGAGCCTTGGTGTTGACTTTGATGTAGTCCCAGACCCCAGGGCGTGGCCTGACGGCCAAGGCCACCCACGGAGGGAGCACAATGGCCTCCTGAGTAGATCTGAGGACCTCGCCGAAAGCGCCGTCGGCCAGGCTGTGCTTCTCGCCTTCCGACAGCGAGTCGAATTCCGCCACCAGCTCGTGGTGTTGGAGGATCCCCTTCCCGTGGCCCTCGAGCCTGTAGCAAACAGCCAAAATTAGGTCACAATTTGTCAGGAAAAGGGGGAAATCAAATGACTAGGGCGTGTTTGGTTTGGTCAGCGGAGTTTGCGTACTTGGAGAGGTATAAGAGGATTTCGTTTCGGTGAGCGGCGAGCGTCTCGTCCACGCGCTCCCTGAGGGATGGCACGCGCGTTAATCGAGCTTGGGACGCCATGGTTGCTCTGCAACAGTAACAGATTTTCGCATAAGCTAAAATTATTACGGAAGTCAAAAGTTAGATAGAGTTGTCCAGTGGTCTGTGCATTGGATTTCAACAATTGTTCAGCAAGATTGGAGGTCGGAAACAGCCAGATCTGAGCAAGATCAGGAATTTCCAGCCCCGGAGGACTACCAACAGAAATTGCTTTTAGAGAATTTGATCCACGAATACTATGAGATCACGGAGTCGAACAGAATGGTGGTAGGCAAACAGAAAAGAAAGAGAGAAAAATACCTTGGAACCAGAAAAGAGGGGTGTACAGAGAAAGCAAAGACTCTCACGAGAACGATCAAAAGGTGGGGTTTAGGGATAGAAGAGAGAAAGAATGTCTTTTGAAAGCTCGGTAGAGCGGGTATTTATAGGAGCACTAGGGGAAGGGGCATCAAAATTTCCGGGCTCATCTATTTTAAAAAATAAGATTATCTGGAAAAATAAGATTATCTGGAAGGTGATTTGAAAAGGAAATTCTTTATTACTGGGATGATTTGACATTTTTGTAGATATATCTTCTTTACTACTCCCTCCGTTCCAAAATGTTTGTCCATAAAGAACAGCTAGTACAAATCCCGTACCATGTACGGATAATGTAAATATAAATCCGAATTAACTGATTTTTTTTTAAGATATCAAAAATTGGGTAAGATATCAAGTAGATATAAGGAAAGAGAATTATGAACCAAAAAAATATAAGGAAAGAGAATATATCAATTAGATAAATGAATTATTCTTAGCAAATATAATGTAAAAAAATAAATCAATTTTTTATTCAAGGTTGATGATGTGGCGCAAATTTTTACACAGACTTGGGTTCCGCTTTATACTGTATTATAGTAGATTGGCACGGTAATTAATACGAAGTTGAAAAGTTGAAAAAATAAGGTAATATATAAGTATAAAAGTTAAAAAAATGATAAAGTTGATGGGAAAAGTGGATAATTGGGGGTAATATATAAGATTGAATGAGGGTAATTTAAAGAAAAAGTGATAAAGGTGATAAAAAAGTTGGGTAATAGGGGTAACATATGAGAGTGAATGAGGGTTATATGGTAAGAAAAGTATGATATAAATGGAAAGTTTGGAAAGATGGACAAACATTTTGGGACAACCGAAATGGAAAGATGGACAAACATTATGGGACGGAGGGAGTAGCATGACATTCAAATTTGAATTTGATTGAATATATTTTTATTTGGTTGACAATACCAAAATCAATCAACTGAAGCAATTAGTAGCACAAATTGTACTGTACGTACAATGGGCCTGTATTATTAGTTGTGACACTTTACATGTGAAAGATACTCTGATAACCAAACTTGGTGTATTTTGTAATGATCGGCTTAAGAGTCAAGTCAAGCTGCGACAGTAATAACACGTATTCCAATTTAAATACGAAGTATAAAATAATGATTAAGGAGTTACCAACTTGCAAAAGAGTAGCACTATTGAGATATTGTGGTCTGTAAACCCAAAACCACTTTTAATCCAAACCAGGCCACTTTTGCTAAATCAGCGGCTGAAATCAAACTCGTAATCATTGCTGTCCTTTTAGTATTAGGCATAGTATCAATTCTTGCTCGTATCCTTTTTACAATTTTCGTTTTGGACACACCAAGTCACAAAATTCACACAATACACCAAAGTTATTTACAGCTTCACACGCATGTTGGCATACCACACCGTGTTGTTATCCTCGATTCCGGTCTATACTATGTCGACAATTGCCCTTCCCACAGCCACCTGTGACCGCATAGATCAGATTGTCCGTAACTTCATATGGAGTGCAGAAGACGCCAGGAAACGGATCCACACAGTTGCGTGGGAGGAGGTTTGCAAACCTAAGAGATTAGGTGGCCATGGGCTGAGGTCGATGAGGGCCATTAACCAGGCCGTACTCGGTAAACTCAGTTGGCCCTTTATTCAAGAGCCCAATTCCCGGTGGGCCTCGGTCCTTCAAACGAAGTACATTAGACCCAACGGTGTGGTTCCGCAGACTACGTTGAGTATCTGGCAAGGGTTCTAGTGGGATACGCAACACCGTTGTGAAGGGGTGTGCATGGGTGCTTGGGAACGGACGGCGAAACGATTAGATTCTGGTTAGATGTCTGGCTCACGGATCATCAGCTTCTTGAGGTGGCCAAGCTTCCGATTGATGAACCGCAAGCGTTGGCGGTGGTTAGGAGTTTCTGGTTGCAGGGAGTGACAGGATTGGGATTGGGCCACTTTGGCAACACATCTGCCCCAGGAGTATTTGTTGAAGCTTGCCGTGGTTGAAGTTTGTGAAGGTCGCCTTGTTGGTGTGCAACACCAATGTTAATGCAAATCTTCTAATTAATTGTTGGATAAATCAATTTGATCTTTTGCGGGTTTAATTTCAGTTTTCTACTTTACAAGAAAAATGTTTTCATAAAATATTTATATTGTAATATATTCATTTTGGAATTTGTGAGATTTAAACAAATTGATTTATGTATTAACCAAATCAGATTTGTTTTACCTAAATGAGATATTTGTGGATTAGTTGAGGAGTGGAGAAAATCATGGGGAGATTTGTTGATGTGATCGTACATTTCGTATTTAAGACTCCATATCCCTCTTTGAGAGATGTATGGAAAATTTGGAAGCTTTCCTATTGTTTTGAGAAAAAGCTTTAACCCGCTCTTGATCTTCCTTGTTCTGAGTTCTTCAGTGGTCCCTTCTCCTCTTACCGGAAGTGCACCAGTTCGAGGAGAGTTGTGTAAACCTTGGGGGACAAACGCCAATATCTGACTTGCACTATAGTCGGGGCGATTTGTTTCTAAGGCAGTGGTATTTCTTTCCACGGCACAACAATACTTTCCGAGCATATTTTTCGATTAATTGTTGTTTGCCCTGCAGTGTACTATTTCCTACACGCCTTGACGTCCTCAATTGGCGGTACTCACCTGACGTCTCGTACTTGGTGTCGTCGGCGTACCACAACATCTTCGCTGATGTCGACCTCCAATGGAACGACGAGGCTGTTTACAGAGCCATTTGGCGGATTAAAGGGCCGGAAAAAGTGCGGACTTTCCTTTGGCTGACGGTGAAGGGAGGAATCCTCATCAACGCGGAGCGCCGGAGACGTCACTTGACAGAGGAGGATGTTTGCGGAATCTGTAACTCGGACAGGGAGACTCTCTGCCATCTCTTTCGGGATTGTCCGATCATTTCAGGTATGTGGCGTGATGTTCTTGCCTCGAATATCAACCCTGATTTCTTCCATATTCCATTTGCAAGGTGGATACGAGAGAACGTCTTGTCAAGCAGGGTGGTTCATGGTGGGCTGGAGTGGTCGGCAATTTTTTCCCATGCCGTTTGGTGGATCTGGCATTGGAGGAACAACCTGGCTTTTGGTGGAACTACCAGACCGCCCAATGCGGAGCGCTTTCTGCTTGATAGGACCCGGAAATATCTTTCAGCCTAGGAAAGAAGCAACAACCTGCACATCGCAAATCACAACAAGGTGGAAAGGCTGGTAGCCTGGTCGCGACCACCGCTCAATGGGGTCAAGGTCAACACGGATGGAGCAAGGCGGGCGGATGGCCGGACCGCAGTTGCAGGGGTGATTCAGGGACCGGATGGTAACTGGATCAAAGACTTTGTGCATAACTTAGGGGTGTGCTCAGTGCCGAGAGCGGAGCTTTGGGGCATCTACGACGGGCTCAAGTTGCGTGGGAGGAGGGATTCCGGGAGGTCTGGGTGGAAACGGACTCCCTACTTGCTGTCAACCTTGTCAACCAAACGATCTCCAACCGACACCCCCTCTCTAGCATCGTCAAGAAATGTCAGGACCTCATTAGTCGACAATGGAACGTCTGACTCCTCCACGTCCATAGAGAAGCGAATAATCTCGCGGACTCCCTAGCCTCCTTAGCTTTCTCGTTTCTGTTAGGTGTTCATTTACTTCCGGATCCGCTTGTGGATGCCGGCTTTACTTTATTGCATGATGCACGGGGAAGGGCTACCCCGCGCATTGTTACTAGTGTGTCGTCCATAACTTAGTTTTCTCTTGAAGAGGAGTCCTCTTTGTTTCGACCAAAAAAAAAAAATGTTGGCATACCATATACTCACCTTTTGAATGATGTGTTGGAGAAAGGGGCCATTCTCAATTCTCATATCTAAAATTTATACTATAAACTTTTGGATAAAAAAGTGTATTTTGATCTTATATTTGAAGTTGTTAAGACCTCTTTCGACACGTTACTCATGTAATATTGATTTACTGTAATTTGATGAAATGAATTAAATTAGAAGTTTTTTCAAAGCTCAAAAATGATAGATTTTGAGCTTGGTGCATATTTACCGGAGGCTACGAGTTGAAAGTGTGGATTGCAAGTTTGCAACCTTTATGTATAGTCTTATTTTTTTCTAGAATTTGTACTAAATTTACATAGTTTTAGTATAGCTATCCGGTTTCAAATTTTTACTTGAAAGTAGTTTTTGATTAAATTGATGTTTTGGGTGAAAACTTTGTCTTAAAAAATCTAAAAGTAGAGATATGATATGAATATATTGTAAAAAAAAAAGTAAATTTTAAATTTTAGAGGAAAAACATTGTTTGTGGTAAAAGTTTTTTTTATAAGGAAAGAGATTAGGCTAGGCCCTATAGAACAGAAAATGCACTATCCTAGAGCATCTTTACGGATGAGGTTTCGAAAACCCAAATCAGAACAAATAGGCAGAGTCAAAACACAACGGAAGGAATTGGCAACGTAGTCAGCAGCAGAATTCGCTTCATGCGGAACATGCGAGATCGTCCAACTCTTAAGTTTCCTCATCAGCCCAAGAATGTTGGTCCGCATCATCTCCACTTCCCACAGGCAACTCCAACTTCCTTGCACCGCATTAATGACATGCAGATTGTCACCTTCAATAATCAAGCGGAGAATGTCACGATTGATGACCTCCAAGATCCTTTGACGAAGCGCGAATGCCTCCGAAAACACCATAGAATGGTTTCCAATTAACCTTTTGTCGTGAAAGAGGGGTGCTCCTAATTCATACCTAAAATATAATCCAAATGTAGCGGCACCAAATGAATTAACAACACCATCAAAATTGAGTTTGATGTGTGTAAACTTAAACCTTATCATGATTAATATTAGGATCTTCGATCATGCCTTTAATTACGAATACATACCAGTAGACATCGTGATTGAGAGGACGAAGATGATGGGATCCGATCCGATAATCACAATACACCGAGCAATGAAAATCGCCTTCTCTCTCTTAGCCTCTTAACCCTAATATTTTGTGAGTTATGAAAATACGTAATATTGACCTAATGATGAATCTTGGGTCACTTATATAGGCAGAGAGAGGGGCCAAAATCCTCTAAAGATATATTTCAACCTATCATCAAAGTTGTTCAATAATAAATATATCTTTACTTTATAGAAAATCATATCTTCTATTTTCATCCTTATCTTATCAAATCAACATGTTCCATAAATAAACCTAATGTGATATGGACCACATAATGAGATCTTATTAATATTTATTAATATCTTACATTCTCCCACTTGGTCCATATGACAAACACTGTAGTGGTCATATAGGAACAAATATAAGGTGCGCATAAATGCTGAAATGATATGCTTAATAGGTTTATCTTAATTACCCTTAGTTGATTTGAGTCATCAATCAGGATCATAGCGGTTCTACATTAATTAAAGAAGTAGTCCCTTCCATGTACCACTGGCTGACAGTCAAAACAACTAAGTCTGTATAAGTAGAAGTAAACATAATGGTCCCCATTAATGTCTTGAAGAAAGACTAGTTCTGTTATCATGCATTTGCTTTAGTATCTACATAAATAATCCTCAATATGAAACAGAAATTTCAGAAGTTGCAATAATGAATATTCAAAACCAATGTCATAACAAAACACGTAGCAATCCATAAGGGAGAATGATATTAGTGACCGCCCTCAAGACCCATAGCATCAACATGTTGCTTAAATGTCTTAGGGGGTAAGCCCTTTGTTAATGGATCTGCTATATTAGCACGAGTGTTGATGTGCTCAATTGACACTTTCTTCTTCCGAACTTCATCCTTGACTGATAAGTATCTCAACTCCATGTGTTTTATACCTTTAGAATACTTATCATTCTTTGAAAAGAATACAGCTGCGGTGTTGTCACAATAAATTTTCAGCGGCCTAGCAATGGAATCCATGACTGTAAGCCCTGAAAGGAAATTCCGCAACCATGATGCTTGAATTGATGCCTCAAAACATGCTACAAACTCGGCCTCCATAGTGGATGATGCAATGATGGACTGTTTGGAACTTTTCCATGAAACAGCACCGCCCGCTAGCATGAACACATAACCAAAAGTGCTCTTCCTAGTGTCCACACATCCAGCAAAATCTGAATCCGTGTAACCAACCACCTCAAGATGATCAGTTTTCCTAAATGTGAGCATAAGTTCCTTTGTTCCTTGTAAGTATCTCAGCACTTTCTTTACAGCTTTCCAATGATCAATACCTGGATTGCTTTGATAGCGACCCAGCATGCCAACTGCAAAACTGATGTCTGGTCTAGTGCAAACTTGTGCATATCCCAAACTCCCTACAAGAGACGCATAAGGGTAGTTTCTCTTTCGATCACGTTCTAACTCAGTTTGAGGACATTGACTTAAGCTGAACTTGTCCCCTTTCTGAACTGGAACTGCATTAGGATCACATGACGCCATGCCAAAATTTTCTAAAACTTTTGAGATATAGGCATTCTGAGACAATCCTAAAATCCTACGTGATCTATCACGAAATATTTCTATCCCGATCACATAGGAAGCGTCTCCCATATCTTTCATTTCAAAGTTTTGAGAAAGAAAGTCCTTGGTTTTCCGTAATAAGCCAAGGTCACTACTTGCTATTAGGATATCGTCAACATATAGAACCAGAAATGCAAACTTACTCCCACTGATCTTCAGGTATATACACTGATCAACTATGTTTTCAGTAAACCCAAAGGTGGTAATGGTATCATAAAACTTAAGGTACCATTGTCGAGAAGATTGCTTTAATCCATATATTGACTTTTTTAACAAACAGACCATGTTTTCCTTTCCATTTATAGTGAAGCCTTCTGGCTGAGCCATATAGACTTCTTCTTCTAAACTTCCATTCAAAAATGCCGTTTTCACGTCCATTTGATGTAACTCTAGGTCAAAATGAGCTACTAAAGCCATAATTATCCGAAGAGAGTCCTTTTTAGAAACTGGAGAGAAGGTCTCATTATAATCGGTGCCCTCTTCTTAATGGAATCCTTTAGCCACGAGTCTAGCTTTATGTCGTTCGATTTTACCAAGAGAGTCGCGTTTGGTCTTATAGACCCACTTACAACCGACTTTCTTGTGTCCTTCTGGTAAATCGACTAACTCCCAGACTTTATTTGTGGCCATTGATTTCATCTCTTCAAACATGGCATCCATCCATTTTTCAGAATTTTCACTTTTCATGGCTTGTGAATACGTGGCCGGATCTTTCTCCAATCCCATGTTAAATTCACATTCTTGCAAATACAATATAAAATCATCTGAAATAGCTGGCCTTCGTGGTCTTGAGGACCTCCTTAATGCTACTTCAGGTGCTGCATTCACATTCGGTTCTATGGCGATAGGCTCATGATGGAGTGCATGATCATTGACAATTGGTTCTACATTATTGGCTGGGCTGATGTCCGCATTTTAGGTAGATTTTTAGGGTTTAGATAGGTTAGATTTAGTAGTGTTTTGTGCTTGAGTCTTGTGTTTTTGAGTCTTTTTGCATGAGTTTTCGTATTTCCTTGAGATTCGGAAACTACGCATATTTGTGTCGTTTTGTAGGTATTTTGAAGCTTGAAGACCAGTTTGGAGCGAGGCTAAGAGAGGATGGACGAGCTAGGAGGAGGATTTTGAGTGGATAAGCCCAGAAGAAGAGCTAAAGAGAAGCCAAAGCAAGAAGAAAAGTGAAGGAAAAAAGTCCCAGGATCGAGCCCAAGGAGGTCGAGCTCGAGCCAAAACCGTCAAACTTGGAGCCCAAGGAATAAAGCCTCAGGATCGACCCTGAGGGGGGTCGAGATCGACCCTAATGGGGTCAAGCCTTGTGACCGACTTCCCTCTATCTGGATATAATGTTGAAGTTTCCTAGTTTGTATTTTAGGAAGGTTGTTTCTTTGTGTTTCCTAGTTAGATTTGGACTCCTTTTCTTCTATAAAAGGAGGTTGAACCTTTAGTTTTAATTGTCAATTAATCATTCAACATTAGGAGAGCTAGGAAGAAGACTTGGAGAGCAAGTTTGAGAATTTGTAAGATTGATCTTTTGTTTAATTTGAATTCTAGTTTGGTTTTGATCATGTCTTCCTCTTCTTCTTCCTTGTTTCTCTTTGCCATGTGTGAGTAGTTCTCTTAAGTTCTAGGGTTGGGTAAAAACCCAACACAATCATGCATGTTTAAAACTTGAATTCATTACTTGAATGCTTGATGATCATATCTAACCTATCTTGTGCTTAATCCTTGGTGAAAATTGAGGCATGTCTTGTAATTAACCCTAGCGAAAGTGAAAAGTTAGTTGCTTGATTACATCTAATAGGATTATTTGCGAAAGTTGATATTCCTAGGTTGAAGGATAAGTAGAAAGTTATTTGATTGTGAAAGTTGATTGAATGACTTGAATTGTTTGCGAAAGTTAACTTTTCTATGATCTAGATAGCATGATAGTTGTGAATTCTTGTTGAAAGCATGTATGGTTGTTGTTGTGGTAGCCCTAGCCCTAGGATTTGCCTTTTATATTGATTGAAATTCGTATCTTTTGCCTTGATCCCGACTCCCTAAGTCGTGCTCGAGCCGTTGCTTGTGATTGTGTGTGTTTAGTGTGCGTTCGTGCCCGTTTGCCCTCAGGATCGACCCACCTAGGGTCGAGATCGACCCTCTTCAGGTCGATCCTGAGTTGTTCTGCTCTTGTTTTCTTTGCTTTTCGTAGTTTATCGATTAAACTTAGCACTATTCTCACTCCCGTGGACGATCCTGACTTCACTATACGCAGCGGGGTCTTGAATACAAATTTATTTGTTCAAGAAACCCTTCAACAAATTGGCGCCATTGCCGGGGAGTGTGCAATAGTGCCGAGTTTAGTTGATATTTGGGTTTGGGAATAGCCCATACCCCTTGTGTGTTACTGATTCGTTTTCTTGTGTTTGTGATTGCAGGTGTATGCCCTCTAGTTCACGAAGGAAAATCGACTTTTTTCCCTTTGATCCTGAAATAGAGAGAACCCTTCATCGCAGGCTCCGAGAACGAAAAGCAATGGCCGACGCTGAGGCTCTTGCTCAACAAATGGAACAACTCCGCGCTCAGATGGAGCGCATGCAAATGGAACGTGCTGCTCAAGATGCTGTTTTGCATCGAGAAAGAGAGGCTGCTGCCCGAGAGAGAGAGGCTGCTGCCCGAGAGAGAGAGGCTGCTGCCCGTCTCCAACAACAACTAGATGCTATTCCGAGGAACGCTAAGCAATACATGCATCCGGAGCTTAGAGTTCCCGAGTCCGCTATTGTGCTCCCGGCGATTGAGCGTGCCTTTGAGATCAAGTCCCACTTCATCACTCTCATAAAGAGGTCTCAATATGAAGGAAAGACATCCGAATGCCCTATGGAGCACATCAAAAACTTCACCGATCTTTGTGACACCATCGCCGCCGATGGCGTGTCACTTGAATATGTGCTCCTCAAGGCGTTCAAGTGGTCTCTAACCGGGAAGGCACTTCATTGGCTCGAAAGTTTACCCGCTAGGTCCATCACTACATGGAAGGCTTTGCACGACTTGTTCATGACGAAGTTCTTTCCACCGGCCAAGACTACCGAGCTAAGGAAGCGCATCACTTCTTATCATCAACTTCCTAACGAGACTTTTGTTGAGACTTGGGAGAGATTCAAAGAGCTTCTTCGGCAATGTCCTACTCATGGACAACCTCCTTATGTTCTTCAAGAGATATTCTTCCAAGGGATCAATGCCGCCACAAAGGACCGCATCAATCTTCACACCGATTGCGGTTTCATTGAGATGGATCCCGATGAGGCGTGGGCTCTATTGGACAAACTCACCAACTATGATGCTATGTATGGGACCCAACAACCCATCCGGGTTCAAACAAAGAAGCTTTATGATCCGAATAGCGAGCCAATTGATCAAGATGTGAAGTTCCAATTTATGCAAGATAAGATCAACCGGCTCGAGAAGCAAGTGAGTTACTACAAGTCCGTTGCCCCCACTTGTCAAGAATGTGGTTCTCAATCTCATACCACCGCTTCTTGTACAAATGTGGAGCAAGTTCGGGCTGCCGAGGCGTATGCGGAGGCCAACTATATGCGAGGACCCTACCGAGGCCAAAACAATTCTTATGCGGGGAGGAACAACAACAACTATTCTCAATGGAATAACAATGGGCAAGGCCAAGGTTATCCTCCTCCTCCACAAGAGCAAAGGGCCCCTCCTTATAGACCTCCCGGGTATCAAGCGGAGCCATCATGGATGCAAGAGTTGCAAGAAGGACTCATGCGGGGGATGCGGACCGAGCTGGATACAAGATTGGGAGACCTCGACTCATGGAAAAAGAATATTGATTCCCAACTTGGTCATCTAGCGGCTCAAATCCCACGACCTCAAGGACAACTCCCGGGCCGACCCGAGGAGAATCCTAGAGGCCGAGCAAGCAATGGTGAAATCCGAGCCATGAACCTTCGGAGTGGCAAAGCATTACCCGATCCACCGAAGCAAACGGCGAGAGAAGCTGTCTCGATCTCGACCCCACTTGGGTCGATCTCGACCCCTACTAGGGTCGATCCTGAGGCGATTGATGATGAAGACAAAGGGGCGATCGACCCCGCTGAGGTCGACCTCGACCACTCTGCACCCGGAACGTCTTCCAACCCTTCTCCTCCACTCATTCCCGATCCCACTCCTTCCTCTTCCCATTCTAAGATACTTCCTTACCCTTCGAAGAAACCCAAGGACGCGACGGAAGGAAAGTTTAAGCGCTTTGTTAAGTTGCTTCAAGGCTTGAATCTTTCTATTCCTTTCGCCGAGGCCTTGAAAGAAATGCCCGCTTACACCAAGTTCTTGAAGGAGATTCTCTCTAGGAAGCGATCAATGTCGGAACTAACGGATGAGGTGAGGTCGTTGGACCTTCCCGAGAAGCTCGGTGATCCCGGGAAGTTTGCTATTACTATCGGTATTGGAGCTTATCGTTTCAAGGCATTGTGTGATCTTGGTGCTAGTGCTAGTTTGCTTCCACTCTCAATTTGGTCCAAGACCAACATGGGGCCATTAGTACCAGTGAACATGAGGCTATACATGGCGGATGGGTCATGCGTTCAACCCACGGGTGTAGTTGATGATTTCCCTGTTCAAGAGGGGAAGTTCTTTGTGACTAATGATTTCATAGTCATGGAGATGCCCGAGGATCCGGTCGTTCCCATCATACTCGGACGACCCTTCTTAGCCACCGCGGGCGTGGTCATTGATGTCAAGAGTGGACTTCTTACTTTCAAAATTGGTGAAGAAGTAGTCGAGTTCCGGTTCAATCCAACATTGAAGGAATCAAGTCATGAGGAGGT